>JMRO03000065.1:600000-808780 GCA_000743665.3 Scytalidium sp. 3C | reverse complement strand
GATTTATACTATTTTATGCTTTTATGTTCAAATTTATGCAAATTTATGTACTAAAAATAGTAAATTTCACATGATTTAATTTTTTTAGTATTTTTAATTTAATTTATTTTTTTTAATTTAATTTTAGTACGGGGTCATACTAAATTAAGTTAATTTTAGTATAGAGTTCAATTAATTTAATTAGTATTAATTTGAGGTCATACTAAATTAATTAAATTAATTCCGAACCCTGGTAGCAGGTCCCCTAATTTAGTACCGAATATATCCAAGGTTTTATTCCTCGTTCGGAACTGAGTTAGGGTCTTTCCTAACCAATATTCTATGTCCGAGGCCATAAACTCGTTCTGCCACGATTCAAATGCTTGGGGAGATAAGAGACAGGAGTATGACTCCGGTGCCGGCGAGGAACCGGTTGAGGAGCGATTACCAACAAGTGTACGCCAGAGGGCTTCGGAAAGTGACGGGTATACACTTTCTGCCGCCCTTTTTTGTGGCCTTTCTGAGGATGGCTGCAGTGGGACGTTATATGGAAATCCTTCATCTGCTTCAAATGCATGGAATGCACTTATATTCTCGATGTGATCAAAGATGATACCCTGTAGAATTAGGATCTCTCTTTTCTTCCCATCCTTGGTAACTTCTGACTTGAAATCAGGAGTGAGTGGAAGAGATAATCCAGCATCATATCCCGTGGTATCCCAGGAGGCGCCAGAGCTGCAGATCCAGCATGGTGCCCAGGATGGGAGATCAGTGTGCCCGCATCCAGGCAAGATGTTATATCTCTCTACGGGCCTGTAGAGCAAAGTTTGCTTGTCACTAGGTTGACGTATGATTTCTCCCACGGGATTACTTGCAAAGCGAAAGAGAGAAAGAGAGTGCGACTTCGTGATCATGCAGCGGGCGAATAAGATGAAGACTTGCTCTGGGGAGAGGTTATAGTTCACAGTTATGCCAAGGCTCGAGAGACCAGATAGTCCGAGGAGGCCATAGATTTTATCACATGGATTGGTTACTGAAGCGGAGCGGCCAAGAAGGAGAGCTTTCCAGAAGCTCTCATCTTGACCATAAGTCCACGGGTGATCGGAACTTGCGTTTTCGCTTTGTTGTCCGTCAAAGATTTCATTCGTATCTGTGTCAGCATTACCTTTACCACGCCGGGGCGAAGACTGATTCCTCTGTAATTCGGCCAGATCGGCGAACTTTCGCCATTCTGGGGGGCACCAATCTCTATTTCTCACAGACGCCCTCGTCATCCTTGCCTTCAGCCGATCTATATGCTTGTACTCACCATGTATCAGCCCTTTCCTCTCGAAAAACAACGCCCAGTCTGTCGCCAACCAGAAACCCATCTCATTTTGTCGAATCAATGTTGTTGCATCTATAATGTCACTCCATTTGACGTACGAATCCCCGCAGAGAATTGGAAGATCTTGTGTGCCAAGGGCGATCTCTTGAAGAATCCATAAACGATACCAGTAATCCCGCGTTAAGAAACGATAAAGATGAATATGGACAGAATTTTTAAACGACGTATATCTCACACTAGTGACTATGCCCCACCCAGGTGGGGATATAAGGTCCGGATGTGTCGAAGATGCAGCGCTGCGGTGACGCCGGGCGAGATATCGTATAGCGGACATCGCTATGTTGCTCTCATTTGCTTCAACACCAAGCCAGACTACAACGTGCCAAGCAGAGGCATATATATCTTTCATCTTTCCAATCTGCGCTTCTCGCTCAGAAATGTTCATTTGATCGATACATATCATGTCGACCCAGATCTTAAATCCCTGCTTTATCCTTGGACATTCTCTCAACTGCATTAGGGCTGCTGCAAGGTTTTCTCTGATTAGAACTTCCTGACCGTTAATCAGAACCCTAACATCTGTATTAGGATCTTCACGGCCCCAAAGATATGACAAGGCGATGTAATCGCCCCAGTTATACCTCCAGGGCAAAGTATTGTCGAGGTCCTCCTCAAAGATGTTTCCGGGAGTCATTGATATAGAAGACGGATATATAGTGTGGCTCCTATCAGTGCCTTGCATCTCTTTTTTAGAACTCTTTCTTAATAATAGATTCTCTTCCAGCTCTATGTTCCCGACATCTCTGTCCCACACACGACTCCATCCCTTAACCCTCTTTCCCTGCTTGGCTTCTTGGGTCTTTTCGTTTTCAGACAATGAGAAACGCTCGAGCTTGCAGCTCACTACATCCTCCATAAATTCGGGATCTGATCGATCGGTGATGAGAGTGATTAAGCGTATTTCATCATTTTTCAGTTCTTGAGATGTTGGACAAATAGAAGTATTGTAGTTATGCTTTCTTGGCGGAAGTGTCGGCGGCGATGTAGTTAAAATTCTCTGAGGCTGCTGCATTTTAGGAACGGGTATGGCTTTCTGTAACTTGTAAAGTAAATCATGTGGTCAGAGATTTAACCTTGTGCAAATAAGTATTTCAGAGACAGGAACAATTCGTCGTATTCGTAAAGTCCAACCCTTTAAATTGAAAGAGATCCGACTTTTACTAAATATGAATTTTGATTTTGAAGATTTCCATTCTTGTGAGTGACCGCTGTGCAACTTGGAGACTTCAACTTGGAGTCCAGCCTTACGCCGGCTGTACAGTACTACGAATTTCAGTGGCAGCGAGGCTGAGGAGTAAAGTAAGAGAGAAGTAGTCCAGTAGCGAGGCAAGGCAGCGGTTATCAGGATGTCGCCTGCTGTTTGGCCTGAGGCAGCACAGTAATGTAAAGATGCGATATGACGCCAAGAAGTCTTCTCATATCCTAGTCCACTCGTTGTTGGTGCTTTCTAGTCCCTTCTGACCATGCATCTCGGTATGAGAACTTCAAGTGATGGTTGTGTGAGGTTTGAGATCCACCACGCTTAATATTTAGATATGTTTTACAGCACCAGCTATCACATACGACCATAGATTGAGGAATACTGGGCATCCCGTCCGCTCTGCCATACATAAGCCTCAAATCGGAAGACTAGTAGTCAAGTCGGTGACGATTGGCGAATCCCTTCTGTTGTATGTTTTTTTTTAAGGTTTTGCTGTTTGTTTTTGCAGATGGATGGTGGGCGACGAGGGATAGAATATGTGACTTGGGCAGTTGGACTTGGAACTTCTTGATATAGCTATGTCGATTAAGCACGTGCGTTCAAGGGTTAGAAATTTCTGAGCTTTTGTTATGCCTCAATGCTGTTCCGAGGACTAAGAGTGCTTCGGTGATATGAATATATCCCGACGGATCTTATTTCCAGAAGACCGTCCCTTCCATAAGTCTTCGCGCAGTTCTGAAAACTGTCGCTTGTGTTAATTCTCCAGCTCCATTAAACTCAGCACCTACGACAATCCTTCCGCTGGAATGGCCTAGAGTGATGCCCTCTGCATCAGTCTTCTCCGCCGAGACAACCTCGTGGACGACAGAGCCTTCCACGTTAGCGGCAGCGGCAATGGCCATGGCGACTGTGATTGGCACTGCCCGATGAGGCTGTCCGACAGATAATGCCCGCACCACTAGATCTGCTTCATCCTCCTGAAGCATCTCCCCTGAGAGCATTCGATACGTCTTAGCCGGAGAAACCATGGCAATTTTGGGAATTGATCCAGGAGTTGACGCCTCGTCCTTCGATATACCCATGGCAACGGCAGCTTTCCTGCGGATAGAATCCAGCTGTGAGAGTAATGTAGGATGAGCTTCCACTTCATCAGGGAGAATTCGGCCATCTACATTGACACTTTCAGCATTGATGAAGACACAGGGATTCCCGGCGTCGATGCATGTGGCTTTGACGCCGTCAACGATATCCGTAATGTTCCCAGTAGGAAGAAGTTTTCCTGTTTTTGACCCTCTTTGAAACTGTCAGACACTTATTATTGGAGCACTAAGTAGTACCACAACTCACGCTGGATTTATAAATGCCAATTTGACTCTCGCAGCATTTCCGGCTACGCCATCAATTGCGAAGTCACCATCTGCAACAGCTTCCCCATCTGCCACTGGGAATGTTGAATGTATAATCTTCCCCGTGTTAGTGTTATGTATCCGTACCGTCACATCTCTCTCTTCCTTCCCAGGATCACCAATATTGAACAGCCCAGAATCCACAGCGAAGGCCCCGACTGCACTCGTCATATTCCCGCAATTACTCGAGTAGTCCACCTCATTATCCTTCACTCCAATCGCCGCAAACGTATAATCTACATCAGCATCGTCGCGGCTGCTTGGCCCTACAACGCAGATCTTTGAGAGACTGGATATCCCGCCGCCAAGGCCGTCAAGTTGTCGCCCATTCGGGTCCGGCGAGCCTAGCACGCCGAGAAAGACTGGAGCCCATTCTTCACGATCTGAAGGTAAGTGCTTGGGCTGAAAGAAGATGGCTCTCGATGTGCCACCACGATAGTAGGATGCAGGAAGGCGGTGTTGCTTATTGAGGGTGTATGGGGAGGAGCAAAAACTACGGACACCGGGCGGGGCGGAGAAGGAAGCGGGACGGGATAGATGTCTCAATGCATCAGACATGGGGAGATGTAAGGGGGATACACTTCTGAACATGATGATGTGGCTGCTTCCAATCACATTGCTATGCCCTGACGATCGATTATTCCGGGCGGACGTTGATCTGATTTGTACCTGTCGTTCATGGACGTCGCTGGAGTAAAGTTGTGCCGAGGCTACGGCGACAACAATTTGCAAGAATGGGGATTGAACATCACCTCTGTTAGTCGCGCCGCGTTCATGGAGTAATTGATCATATTAATTGGGGAATGTGAGTCAGTAGTAGAATTATGATTGGAGTTTAATTGGCTGATACCACAATGAACGGGCGAAAGCATTCGAGCCTTTTCATCAGACGCGTCAGCCTCGCATTACATCATGGATCTGATGCCTGCTAGGAGCCGTTTTATGGATGGCCAACTTTAAATCAACATTAATATTAAATTCAGTCACAGAATCGATGAATGAATTAGTCGTAAACCTCTCCATTAATTCCACCAAGTTTCATACATGATACAGATTCCGTTGAGAACAGCATTAACCACCAATTATGATTTCTCGTTGTACCTGAGATAAATCATAAAATGGCGAATCTTTCATCAACAGAAATGTGACGCCATTTGAAATGAACCAACTCAAAAATTAACCACAATGACAACTCCAGTTTCGAAAACCATTTAACGATTCATTTGCCTGGCCCCTGTGCGTTCATACAGCAAGGAGAGGTAATATTAACCCCTTTCTGCTGCTCAAGTACCAGCAAAGTTCTCATTCGTTACATTGTACCATTTGCGCTCTCATATCTTAACATTTCGTCCAGTTATTTAATGTCTCGTAGCGACAACTGCAATTCCCGTTAGGTGCCTGTGCCGCCCAGAGGACACGGTTTTAACAACTTACCAGCAGGAATGATAATGACAAGAAGCAAGATGATGATACCGGCAATTAAACACATGCGCATTCGCATATCAGCCCACCACATCTGTTTGCGCACACGGTTGGCGCCTCTTCGGAAGCCCATGGCTGATTCAGCCAGGTTATCGGTCTTGTCTTGCAGAGAGTCCAAACGCTCACCACGCTGCGAGACCTTGTTAATGTTCTCGCGCATCACACCAACAGTGTCATCGATTTGCTAAAGTAGAACAAATGTTAGCGACTACTTTCGTATCCTTTTTTGCCTGACATGTGGTGAAAGGCGATATCCAGAATTCAGCTGCGAACAGATCGTGGCCTAGAATCGAGAAGACGCATTCTAGGGATTGAATACGCTGGAGAATGTGATATCCCAATCACAGGTGAAAATACACATATTCAGACGGAATTGCTTCCCCTTCTAGTGATCGGTCTCAGACAAGGCTGCATGGCTTGAGAAGCCAATCGTTGTAATTCCATCCAGTCGCCCCTCGAACAGGGCAGAAGTCATCTCAATACGAGCCGACCATGTCTGTAACCCGAGGTAATGGTTGGAAAAATCAAGTATACTTATAGAAGGGTCGTGCATCGACCTGTAGTCTGTGTCCTCACATCCCGTAGAAGTTGGGCTAGCCCAAGCTTGCTGTCATGGGCCACGATCTGTCACAGCAAGTATGAGGAAAATAGTACTTACAGCTTGCAGAGCAGCAGTTCTCTGGTTTCCCGGAGCACCAGCGCCCGCATTGTTTCCACCGCTGGGGATATAAGGATCATACTGAGCGTCACGACCTTCCGACATCTTGAATGAAAAGGAGGCTGGGGATAGATTTAGAGGCGTGAAAGAGGTCGGATAGAGGAGAGAGGATTAGGCGATCGATTTGGAGATGCGCGTGTTCTTGGAGATTGTGGTGTCGTACCGTCGTTGATGAGGAGATGAAGATGGGAGGAAAGATGATGTGCAGTTGTAGGTCCGCTTACGAAGGTATTGGAATGGAGACGTCTCAGAGGCGAAACGGACACAGCCGAGACGGGGGCCTCCTCAGGTTTCCAAATAAAGAAATCGCTTTCGATCTGCGACGCAGGTAACCACAACTTTGCAAATAGGATCAAAACAACGATGATTGTTATTCTACAAGTTATTATTATAGTATTTGCAAACTTTGGTCATAGGTCTCTCCTCTGTGTGGCCACATACGCAATAATCTTATGTAGCTATCCCGGCCGCTCCGAGCTGGTGATTCGATCACGTGATAAAGCTGACTAGGCAATGGTGGCGCAGATGCTGTTTCGCGGCGGCGATGTGAGAGAACTTCGTAATCAAATTTCATACGTTCCCTACCTTCGTCTCCGCTATAGGAATCCAGTTCCTTATGTACCAAACTGTAATCCCGGTGGTCCTGGCTCTTCTTGGTTTTGTAACGGCATTCCAAATTTCCAACCATAGCAGCATGGCTGTGTCTCTTCCACCACGGAGTATCCTGCGCTTATCGAAGGTAGTTAGCTAGTGGTCTGGCGTTAAATTGCTCAAGTTTAGGCCGTTTCCGCTGGTTTCAGGTCTGATTGACATATAAGAGCCTAAACCTAGCATAGGGGTGTTACTGGATATGACTCCCAATCCTCCCGTTCCAAGTGGAGCAATCTTTAACATGAGAGATCTACATTCGTTATTACTCCGCAATTTCTGATCCCTTTTCTCTGCTTCGTCCATTTCATTGTCTCCATAAGTCGGTTATTATGTTTAAAGCGCATTTTCGTGGGTTTTCAATGCTTATTCTCGAAATATCCAAACGGTGGTTCGACTTGGGATAAATTCAAGCTTGTTGTGGTAGTTTCATATCAATTGAGCTTCTTAATTCCATTTGAATTGATTTGCCGGATTTAGAAGATAGATTGGTTTTGAAGAGCCTATACTTGTCATAGGGTGTACTTTGATCTCAAGGTACCAACTACTTTGTCTTTCGGAGTTTGAAGTTACTTCAGGATCGAGAATGCGCTTCCATATATTGGATATACTATTATCTGGATATTGCTTTCGAACTCAACGTCAGCACGGTCTATAGGACAAGTTTTGAAAATCTTGATGAATGCACTATAGACTGAACCTTCAAGCAAGGTTTACTATTATCAATATACTGGATGAGATCAGATCCTTTATTCTTTGTATCGCCGGTCTTTAAATCCTGCGAGGACTTCTACAGTGCCGTCGCCATTCTCTGCCCATCTCTTAGCCGCGATCTCTGGGTTTAATTGCAAAGTCTGCTTGGCCTTAACCCACTGCTCCATCGTTACGGGTTTCTCAAAACGTGGTTCAACACCCGCAGCTTTCAGGACTGGCGAGTCAGTTATAGGATATAGGATTGTGTCATTGTGTGGGCGAGCAAAGTAGAGAAGACCAGTACGGTCATATTCTCTCTGGTCCTCAGGTGGTGCAACGACGCGATGCACAGAACTCTTCAGCCATCCACCCGTCAAATGGGAAATCGTATCTGCCAAGTTGACTGTGATGGTACCTGGCTGGGCGGTGACGTACGTCCAGTTACCATCTTCACCGAGGATTTGAAGGCCCGAGACAGGCTGCCTGAATAATAGTGTCACGGTGCCGAGATCAGTGTGTCCAGTGCCCAACCCAAAGTTACTTTCTGCGTGCTCCTCAGGGGTACGCTTATGATAGATCATGTATCTGAAGTGGTCTTCGCTCTTCTTGTCATAGGTGTGCTGCTTGACGAGATAGTCTTCGTCAGGAAGCTGGAGCACGATGGCGAAGAGACGAAGCAATGGTAGAACCACGTTAGAATGCAAGGCGCGGGAAAAGGTCTCGATCTCTGCCCAATGAGCTTTGAGCAAGTCTGGGTAGTCGTACTTGCCCTTAAAATCATCCGTGAACTTAGGGATATTAAATATTTCGACGTTATCGAACGCCTTAGCGACAGCTGCACGGCCAGGGCGTCGCCATCCATTGTAGTCTGCGGCTCCGTAATTGATTTCGTATTTAGCCTTTTCTTCAACAGGGAGCTTGAAGAAGTGCTTGGCTAGAGTGAATTGGTCGTCAACTTGCTCTTGAGTAAGCCCAAAGTTCTTGACATAGAAGAATCCGACATGGTGTACTGCGTGTTCCAGCTGCTTGGCAAGTTTTTCTTTTCCTCCTGGACGGTCGAACTCCTCAAGGTCGAGGGTCACAAGTTCGGCCCAGGGCAAGTGTTCCTTGGTCACGGGGGGATGCTGGTAGCGCTCAAGATGGTCATAGTCATACTTCTGCGATTCTTTAGGAGAGAGAGAAGTTATGGCTGGAGAGGTCTCGACAAGGGTAGCAGACATGATTACGATTTAAAGACAGTCTCTAGGCGTTAACTGATCGCTTCTCCGTTTGAGGTGCACACCCAATGGCTCCTCTTAAGTAGTTACCCGTCTGCATCCCATCGCCTGCAGACCCCGCGTCTCCTGATCACCGTCTTATCAGTTTGTCAGCCTTGTGGAGGGGTCATCATCGCCATCCGTTTCACCCATGTCGCCATTTGTTCTGCAGCTCTACCAAAAAGCTTTCTAAACAGCTTAATCAATATACCTAACCAACATAAGTGGGCGGTTCCGCAACATCTATCTTCCTTGATTATCTGGACCGTCGTATTTCCAGATTACCGTGAATGCGCTGCGGGTTTAAACTTAATGCGTTTAATTCCGAATTATGGGGTGACCGAATGAGTTACAGAAATTGTATCAAATCACGGAATCTCTTTCAAAAATTGCAAATAATATCATGAGGGGGTAACGGTCTAGAAATATTGTTGGTGTCAGCGGCCGCACCCAGAGGCTACCAGCAAAGATCATCAGGGATGCTTATTGAGGCACAGCTTTTAACAAGAAACCCAATTGGGCGTTATCCATGGTCTCCATAACAACAAAGCAGATCAGCAAATAGTTACCTCTATTAAAGCACCCATTGGTTTTCAGGCTGGCAGTTGAGAGCCAATACTCGGAAGTAAATTCGGAGGTTACATCGAATCACCTTCCTAGGACAGCTACGAGGATTGATGGTTGCATCAAAGCTAGTGTCGTTGCGCTTTAGGTACATCATGAGCGGATTTAATTGGTTCCAAACCAGCACCGTGAATGGATAAGGAAAGAAGATGTCGTCCTACAAGTCAGACCGGACCAATCCACCACATTAATAAGATATCTAACAGGCATAATCGATTCTTCTCACACAGACTTTATGAAAAATGCCCTAGGGTCTACCGTGTCTAGACCCACTCCACATGAT
Organism: Scytalidium sp. 3C; assembly: GCA_000743665.3. Classification (NCBI taxonomy): domain Eukaryota; kingdom Fungi; phylum Ascomycota; class Leotiomycetes; genus Scytalidium; species Scytalidium sp. 3C. The sequence continues at coordinate 799,103 of JMRO03000065.1, read as the reverse complement.
GCCAGCGGATATGCCGTTGGTGGTTGGGGTATGCAAGATATGCAATCACTGGGACTTACGATGAAGACTATCCGCATTCAGAAATAATATCGTAGTCAAGTCAATCACGGAAGTTGAATAGGAATTGCGCCATTACGGCCGATTAATTTACCAGGTTGTTACGGAGTACTGTTAAAGTGATATAGATGCTTTCCTTAACTATTTGGTAATAGTGATTATAACTGCACACAATTCCGGTACTTGTTTAGTTTTACTGCAGTATCTTGGAGATGGCGGAAAATCTGGGGGTGAAGAACGGTCAAGGTGTTAGATCCGAGATTTTATCTGTTGAAGACAGGAATCCATCATCCACGGCCCAGAGCGAGGTTGAAAAGTCATTGGCTTCCTGGGAGAAACCCGGAATTTGGGGTGCTACACAACGTTTTGGCCGATCAGTTCAAAGATATATTTGGGACGACCCGGATAAGCCAAAGGATGAGAAGCTCTTTCTCTTCAAGCTTGATGTCTTTCTTCTCACCTACTCATGTTTAGGATATTTCTGCAAGAATCTGGATCAAGCCAATCTCAACAATGCCTATGTCTCTGGTATGAAAGAGGCAATAAACATGGGCGGTAGTGATCTCACTTATATGGGAAACGTCTTCACTACTGGCTATGTTGTCAGTCAATTACCTGCCGTTATATTGGTTACGAAAGTCCGACCTTCGATTCTGGTTCCTACATTGGAAGTCCTATGGGCCGTTTTTACATTTTGTAGTGCCGCTGTCAAGTCAGTATCACAGCTTTATGCTCTTCGCTTTTTGATCGGCTTATGCGAAGGAGCTTTCTTCCCTTGTATCGTCTATGTCATTGGATCATGGTACAAGAGAGATGAGAGAGCAAAGCGTACAGCTCTATTCTATTGCACATCAACTTTGGCCTCCATGTTTAGCGGCTATCTCCAAGCAGGGGCATACAAGGATCTCAATGGACGACTTGGTCACCAGGGCTGGCAGTGGTTATTCATCATCTGCGGCATTATCAGCTTGCCAGTTGGCATTCTTGGTTATTTCTTCAATCCAGATTTTCCAGAAAACACGCGAGCTTTCTACCTGAGTAAAGCAGAAGTGGAGTTTGCAAAGCAGCGGCTGATAAATGATGGCTACAAACCTCTAGGCGCGTCGGCTTGGGACAGGGCAAAAATATTCAGAATAATGGCTCAGTGGCAGTTCTGGGTATTATCCCTCGGATACTTTTTTGTTCAAGCAAGTTTTCCTAGCCAACAGCCTGCCTTCGCTATTTGGTTGAAGTCTGAGAACTACCCTATTTATGATGTCAATGTTCTACCAACTGCGCTGGCTGGAATTGGCGTTGCAGTCCAGATTGCCGCGGCGATGTTGTCAGACTCTCCACTATTTCGAGGTGCTCGTTGGCAGGCCATCATCGCGATGCAGGCAGGAACTCTCTTCAGCACAATAGTGCTGGCAATCTGGAATGTACCACGCAAACTCAAATTTGCAGCTTTTTATCTTTCGTGGCTATCTGCCGGTGTCCCTGGGATATGGTATGCCTGGTATCCCGACCTTATCCCGCATGACCATGAAATGCGTGGTTTTGTGATTGCCACGTCTAATATGTGTGGATACATCAATAGCATCTGGTATTCAGATGCTGTTTGGAGAACTGCAGAAGGGCCAACATTTAAGCCAGGGTTTATAGCAGCCGCTGTTTTCGGAGTGGCGATCATCCTAACCTGCATTCTGGTGCGATTTCTGGAGATTCATGACCTAACGAAGCGGGGGTCCCTTCAGAGAAGGGTGAATGATGTTGAAGAACCTATCTCAGTTGAACAGATATCGGAAGAGAAAGTGTGATGCTACAGTTGATGCTTTTCACCTACATGGAATGGGCCTTTTACGAGATAGTCTGTCGTAATTCGTCACTGTTAATATAATAATTCATTTCCTAAAAGGCAGTTTATGATACCATGAACTCTTGAGCGATTGACCACCAACTTTCTTCTTCCAGGTTGCTAGTGCAGCAGACGAGGAGACAGTATCTGGATGATTACTACCTAGTATTCGTTCTCGCAGCCGGAAACACTCTTCCATTAAACCAATAGCTTTTGTATCCTGACCCATATTTTCCCAGGTAAAGGCAAGATTATTCATGCTAGTTAAGGTGTGAGGGTGCTCCGGCCCTAGCACTCTCTTTCTTGCCGTGAAGACTCGCATGTTTAGCTCCTCTGCCTCCTTCCATCGTTTTTGGTTGTCATATGTCAAGGCTAGATTGCCCATGCTAGTCAATGTATGAGAATGTTCCGGCCCTAATACCTTCGAACTCGTTTCCATTACTCGAATAAAGAGTTCCTCTGCTTTTCTCCAGCACCCTTGATTGTTATAATTCAACGCCAAATTGGCCATACTACTCAATGTTTCAGGATGTTCTTGTCCAAGTTCTCTCTTCCTTGTCTCTATAACCTTCACAAACAACTCTTCAGCTTCCTTCCATCGACTTTGATTATTATATATCGCTGCTAAAGTGGCCATACTGGTGATTGTGTCGATATGAGTTTCTCCCAATACTTTTTGTCGTGTCTCAATAACTCGCAAAGTCAATTCTTCTGCTTTTTTCCACCGGCCTTGATTATTATATGACAGTGCTAAGCTATCCATGCAAGCCAATATATCTGGATAATCTTCTCCCAGTATTCTTGACCCCGTTTCAACCGTGTCTATTTCTAATTTTTCCGCTTCTTTCCACCGTCCCTGATTTTTATACGTTAACGCTAGATTGGCTATGGTAATCAGAGTGTCAGGATGTTCCGGCCCTAACACTCTTTTCCTGGTTTCCACTACTTGTATCTGCAAATCTTCTGCTTTCTTTAATTGTCCACCATAGCAATATGATATACCAGCCATTGCCATACTGCTCAGGGTGTCTTTATCTTCTTCACCAAACAGTTTTGTCCTGACTTCCATTGAATACAACGCCAACTTTTGAGCATCTCTTAGGCTCCCTTTGCTTACCGCATACCATGATGCTTTGTATAGCAGCGAAGCCCAATCTTTTAAACCATCCTGTGACTCTGGGCGCTGCTCGATAGAGCATTTTGCGTGCGGGAAAAGCATTTGGCACGTTTTCCAATGCTCAAACTTGCCTGTTGGAAATTCCTCGTTTAATATCCGGACAAAGTCTTGTCTCAATCTTTCCAGCTGACCATTCATTTTAAGCCATTTTCTCGTTGCTAGCTGCACGAGCGCATGCATTTCGAATGCTATCTGTTCTGTTGACTGTTCTCTTGTAGTAGAAAGAAACGAGTAGGCTTTCAGAATATGTACATCATCCTCAAATCCATTGCAGGGCTCAATATCAATACCTGACTCTTGAGTTTGCTGGTCTTCACATGGTCCTTTGTTTTCGATTCCGTTCCGTACAAGGTATTCAGGAATACCCTGACGGTCAAACATGCTTATTAATGATAATATTTTTGTTGCTGATGGCCTTGTTTTGCGAATATGGTTGAATGATATATGCCAAGTAATAATGATGGAGTTTTTGGCCTCATGGTCTCGTCGCAGCTGTCCTGCTTCCATATCTAGAAGACTGGTTTTCTCATCATCACTCTTTTGAAATTGTTCGAGGTATTGTTTCACGGAACAATATGGAGTTCGTTGGGAGATATATGCCGCAGCCTGAATAATAGCAAGTGGCATAAACTCGAGTGCAGCTGCGAGCTCAGAGATACCCTCACCATGATCTTGTTTGTCTAGCTTCTTCTGAAGTAATGCAAAAGCCTCAGCCTCGCTCATAGGAGAGAGAAAAATGATTTCACTTCGTTCTACTAGCTGCAAAGCCGCCTTTGTAGTCCTGGTCGTGATGAGAACGGATCCATTCTCCCTTTGGGGAAGATATTCTCGCAACGGTTTTGAGCTTTGAGTTGAATGGATGTCCATGTCAAATAAAAAATGAGCATCATCTAGGTTGTCAAGAATAAGTCTCCACTGTCTCTTGTTGTTGCATAGCCAGTCATACACGAGCTTGAAGATGTTGGCCTTTGGATTCTCACGGCCGGGAAGCCTCACAATATCTGCGATAGCCCGGTAGCTTTCTTCAAAGCGCGCTACATTGCTAGCATGAATCCAAAAAACCCATATGTTAGGCGACTGGGCTCGAATTCGCCAAGCATATTCAATTGCGAGTTGCGATTTCCTTCCAGATGTTAGCAGTTCGAATTGTAGAGCTGGTTTGCAATTACCCCACACCACCAAGTCCGACAAGCGCGGTCCAAGATCCTAAAATACCACATCTTTGGTGGATTTGATCCAGTATCTCTTCGCGCCCAGTGAAGTCGGGGTCACGACGAAAGGGTACGTTGGACGTTGGGCTTGGAGGAGTTTCGGGGCGTTCTGGGACGGGCCGCTGTTAGCGTCCCGAGCGCTTTGACGGACTGGTAGACCTACCAGAACGATGATAAGAGACACTAACATCTCCGTTGATAGTACCAACTTGAAAGCCAGAGTTCTTATCTCCAAATTTCACATTCATAGATGCCATGACGGTGAGACTTAAGGTAGCACGTGTCACGCGTGACGGGAGCCAACTGAGGCCTCCAACTTAAGCGCCTGCATTCAGCCTACGCCAAAATCAAACCCCGGCTGCACTGCCTCAGCCTTGAAACATCATTATCCCCATCATCGCACTCTTTATTTCGTTTACTTTCAATTCTAATTACAGCAGCTTCAAATGACCGACCCTCTTAGCGTCAGTGCCAGTGTAGTTGGCCTCATTGGTGGAGCATTACAGGCCACGAAATTTCTTCTGGACGAATTGCAAAGAATCATCGATGCACCAAAGACAATCAGGCGACTAGTTGGTGATGTACAGTCAGTTGATGCGGCTGTCAAATTACTCGGGAGCGTGGGGAGTAATGAATGGGACTTACTTGGTGAAGACATAGCCGAGCAGTCCAAGGCCACGATCAACAGTTGCGCCCAGGCATGTGATCTTTTCAGGACTGGGCTTCAACGATGGACTAAGAACTCAGAAGATGGGAAATTAACCTGGAAGGATCGGACTAAAGTAGGAATTTTTAAGCAAGGGCAAATTAAGGCTATGTCTGAGCAACTTCAAAATTGTAAACTTACTATCATTACTACCGTTGGTGTAGCAGCCTTGTGAGCAATTCCAATTTATGTGCCGACTATAGATGAACAGCTAATTTTCCATTTCAGATATAGTTCTGTTCGCCATAGTCATATTACAAATGAAATTAGGGAAGCGATATCTGCGAAGCATATTGAAGTCAAAGATGCTATTACTACAGCAGATAAGCAGATGATACTGTTGGAGGATAGGTTAGAGGAGCTCAATTTCAGCAGTGACGATGAGGAAGAAACGAGATCAGTGGAAGATAGAACTGACACGCTGAGGCAATTCAATGAGGAACGTAGGGCGCTTAATACGTCAAAGAAGCTGCTGGACGATCTGTTGTCCAAGGCGTCAGAAGAAGCTATCGTAAGGGCCGCTACGGGTAACCAGAGTGGCTTCAACACAATAACATTTGGAAATAATAATTCGGGATTTCAGGCTGGTGTCATTAATGGTACAGTCAGCGGGATTAGTTTTGGAGTAAAATGACTACACATATCATGTATTTGAGTGCTCGAAATATATTCTTATACCACATACGACAATGTAAATTAGGCATCTTTGGGGGGAGGTGTGGTTGGACCAAGTTATTGGAGAATACTCCCTAAAGCAATCGCAGGCGCATATCGAAGTGAGAAGCCTAACAATGCTTTGGATTGTTGTTTTCACTACCAATAGCTGGGTTCTTTTGCCTCTGATTCCTAGTATTATGTGTGTACGAAATTAAAGGCTGTAGCCTAAGATGTGCTATGCAAGCATCCGGGCGAGGATAGATGAGATATGATATAAAATAGAATAATCAAACCATGAAACTCTGGAGTCCGTTACTAAGTTTCCTGGACTTCGCAAGAGCTTTTTTGACAGTAACTTCCTAATTGCCCATACACTCGCTGACCTATAATTCGCTGATATCTCTAGTGCGCAAATCGAAAATCTAATCTCTTATTCCCTTTATCTGTTGTCGTTCTTCTATAGTGCTCTCTCTCCTATTTCATCAGTTGTTAACAATTATCTGCTTCATTCTATTTAATAAGAACAGATGAGTAACTTACTTCTTCCGTCATCCGATTCCATACCTTCTCACGGAGTCTATTTCTTGTCATGTAATAAGCCTTCGTGAACAGAAAGAGAGCGATGGCAAGTATATTGATGATAATAAGGTATGTGTTTCCTTTATGGTACGTTGGTGCATCAGATGCCCGGTAGATGTTCGCAGATATGATGTTGCCGAGCTGTACACACACTATTTCACATTAGCAAAAAGCTACTGGTGTGCCGCATCCGTAACCCATACTATTATACACTGCAGCGGAGACAGATCTCGTGCGAACAGAGTTAGAATTAGTTGATGTCCAACCCCTTTGCCCTGAAGTCAGCATTGTGATAGTCAATAAAAATGACGCTAAAAGAGCCTGTACTTACACAAGGATAGCATGACAATAGGGATAGCTGAGCAGAACCGTCATCAATGCAAATGTCGGCCATGGTTCAACCAATGCACCTTTCCAGACACGCAGTGCGATAATACAAGGAAGAGTCCAGAGTGGTTGTATCATAGCGACAAAAGTACGCTCGTGAACATACTCGCTGAGACGAGTGATACCAAGCAAGGTGAATATACCTAGAACGGCGTTCGGAATAGTCAAAAGGTTCGTATTAAACTACCTTGAGGGTTAGAGATTCTGTGTATAACATAGGTAACTATTATCCAAAGCTTACAGTGCTAAAGCCGAGCTCTCGAAGGGACAGGGTTAGATAAGTGCCGGGAGGACTCATAGGGATATAGATAATCAATCCTAGGGCATAAATCTATCTCAAGAGTCAGTTCAAAAATATGAAGTAATCCGAGTTCAAATCTTACCGGCCAAAGGTCATAGTCCAAAAGTGATTCAAGAAGCCTTGAGGGTGTGATGGCCTGTCGGTTGTGCATGTCTCCTGGTTGCCCATCAGTATTACGAGGAAAGACTGTGATACATATATCTAGTCCCACCTTTAGAAGGATCGTCTCGAAGCACTCGATTAACCACAATAGCTTCTTCACGGTCCGTAAACCACCCATTTGGCCTGAACCACTTTTTGGTTTGAACGGCGGATGCGGGCATCAGGAAAAATGCCGCTATTCCTACTGCTAACGTAATGATACCTTCGATAAGGAACAGCCATCTGTAAAATCCTATATATTAGCGTATGATAATGTGCTTGATATGCTTGAATTATTACCTCCAACCTGCTAGGCCATGCACACCATCTAAGTGGAGAAGAGCGAATGCTAACAGCGAAGTGACTATTCCAGTTATATCTAATGCGGTCCAGAAGAAGCTATCGATAGTCAATTGGGGGATTCATGGAAATGATGATCTCAGGATAACTTTACCTCAGGCGAATTGGAAGCTCACGACTTGTGTAAAAATAAGATAGCCATAGGACAAGATCTGGAATGAAACCGCCCTGGAACAACAATTAGACTGGAGACTTAGTCTAGACAACTACTTGAATATGCTAACCTCGAGGATTCCTAGAAGGGCTCTGCACGCGTAAAAGCTGGCTTTACCAGAGAGTGCAACCTGGCACATTGCTACAATTGACCAGAGTGTCATCTGAGTCGGAATCCATCTATCAGGTCCAAGCTTCTTGGAGACTAGTTGAGAAGGCACTTCGGCACAGAGGAAGGATACGAGGAAAATGGTGTTCCCTATGTTTATTAGACTTGGTACCGTTAAGATGTTCTAGCTGGTTTAAGTCACATACCATAATTAAACTCTATTAGATGTTAGCATATGCATTCTTCAGGAGTCTATCATCAATTGACTGAAAAGTAGAATACACCCCAAGGAGTGGACTAATCAGACGGAACAGATACTTACCATTAGTTGTCAGGTGAAGTTGATCCAGCATATTGTCAGAGACAGCCTGACTCAGATTTCCTCGATCAACTTGCAGAGCAAAGAACATTGTACACTGCACACCTGTCAATGACTTCCATCTATTGTCGAATCCTTAGTCACATACAGCCCATAAGCAGACGTGCCAATCTAATTTCCTGACGAGTTTTCTCTCTTCCTCTGGCGACCATTGAAGTGTAGGATCAAATACGTGCCGACATTCGTATTGTGACTTTTCATACACTGTTGCATAGTATTCTGCTACACTGGGGTCGGCGAAGGGATTCGGGCTGTGGTCGTAGTTATTGTTGCGTGGTTCTGCAGACTCATCTGATTCCTGGACAAAGACCACCTCCTTAATTTTTGAATCATGCTGAGGAATGCTTGATTCCAAATCGCTGGAGGCTGGACTCGAGGTTTCGATCTTTTCCGTCATACTCGGGACCGGAACTTTAACGTTTCGTTTCTGTTAAGCAACATTCTGCGACTATTTCCACACCCATGCTGGCTCACTCCCCTTTTATACAACCCCATTTCAAAAGTGGATATAATTCCTACCACCCTCATGACGACTGTAACAATGAATGAATCAAGCTATCGCTTCACAGGTAGAAACGCAAGACCTATCGGGAGATGGTTATTGGGTAAGCGGTGCTGGGTTTAAGATCAAAAAGGCAGCTCGAAAGTGATCGGAGTCGATAGCTATCACGACATTTCACGTCTTCATCTTGCAGAATTGCTCAGACTATCAGTCTTATGTTTTCCTTAAAGTGGAGAAAACAAGCATTGAAGGTGCCACCCCTTGAACCCTAATGCGACATCATAATGTTGGGTCGAGAACAAAATAGCACGTCATACGAAGCGTATCTTCCGCCACACAGTATAAAATTAAATTGGAAACTTACATCCGTTAACACTCAGATCAATGTGCTAGACGTCCACTCTTATAACCGGCTAATCGGATACTGGAACAAATGACGGGATAAGTAGCAATACTTGCTAAAAACTTGCTTTACTGCTTCCATCTCATAGTCGGCTAGGGGAACTCATACAATCTGATCGTGGAATATTAGGTTGGTACGGGCATATTCATTCCCCTTGGATTCAGTGACGGCTGATTCAAGCGATCTCCATCAATCATAAGCTTTTACGTGGCGCGCGGTGACTTCTTAACCCTGGTAACAATATGCCATCAACTGACAAAGCCTCCCCCTAGACAAACACTCAAACAAGTGGTTTGAGTATTTGTATCGCCACAAAAGGAATAAGACTATCAAGGGATCTGCACTTCTTTTCGCGATAATTTCTTACACTCCCTGCTGTTCCTCCGACTGATAACTGGTTACTTGCATAATCTAAATTAGTACCTGCTGGATGTCTAGAGGACGTACCTGCTGTCCGCGAGAAACCTGGGTGAAGAACCAGCCATTTCAATTGATAAAAGGCTCTTTATAAGAGTGTCCAGAAGCTAGTAGGCAATAGTTCCGTACAAACTTGAACCTTTAATTACCTCTCGCCGGAATTGCAGGATATCTTAGGGTTAATGCACCAGAGTTCATATGTTGCTTCCCGATTCAACATCTACCCATACCTTGCTTTTGGAAGACTAATTAAGAGTAATTTGTGATTGAAATATCGATTGGCCGGGTGAGCGTTGCGAGCCTCGCAGCCTTGTTGAGAACGGGAAGTTCTTCGATAGCGGCATCGCTGACAGATCATTATTTTGCAGTTATTCCCCATAAGTATGTGCCGTGATTGCATATAGTGTCATTCCAAACTCATCCACTGATTCCACCCATTGATCGATTCTCGTCTGTCTGCTCTCTTTCCCTGCTGGATCCACGTGAGGCCATAATTCACCGAGCCGCAGAAACTCTCCCTCCCACCTGGCTAGCTGACGGTTATATTCCCTCTCCCAGGATTTCCTGTCGGTTGCTCGCCACAGACTCTTGCTTGAAGGTGCTGGGAGAGATGCAAGCTCATCTCCAACAAAGCAAGGAGCGTTTTGAAAGCAGTTGAATACATTATCAAACATGTACATGGCATAGAGTGTCCGACGTTTTGCTGATGCTACTATCCAAGACTCCCAATCTGGGCGGCTCTGTGATAGCTCAGCTGGGCAGACAAGTCCTTTCAAAGATGCATGGCGACCTAGTGTTTGGATATTAATCATGGTTGTTTGATCCACAAGGGAAGTAGGATCCCCTGGCGAAAATGCCATGATTGAATAAATCAAATAAGCCTGGCAAGCAGCGAGGAGAGTGATCTGATCATAGCTCTCATGCTGTTGATTATTTAGCGGTATCCACCTGTGAATGGCTATTTGGATCTTACTTCCTCATACAACTTATCTATCTCGTTTTTTACAGTGGTGGTGACGATGCTCTCACTGCCTTCTACGTGACCCTCCCACAGGCGAACCAGGCTGAGACAATTGGCTAAGGGAGCTGGAGTTTCTTGTCCCGATATTTGCAAAGGATGGATAATAGGAGGTAATCCCCCTGGTTGAAGCATCATCATCGGATATGTCTTCAAGACGCGATATGAGTAACGGACAGTCGCTGGCAAGAGGGATTTTACTAATTTGGGAGAAGTGGAGGGGAGAACGCCAGCAAGCCAGCGTTCACCAATGCCCGAGTTCTCTGATCCTGGAACAAGGTGCACATTTGCGAATCTTGGGTTACTAGAAGAGCCTACCCGCTCTTCTGTCGCTGTAGGTGTCGGAGCGTTCACATGGTAGCTCTCTGGTGTTGGCATCATGTAAGGGCTCCCATCTTCGGTTTGTTTTGACAGTTGGAGGTGAGTCCAGCCAGAGCCAGATCGGATAGGACTGCTTTCTAGACCAAAATTTGATGAACCATGTACGTTATGATCTTGAGTTTCGGAGTTCAAATTCTCAACGCCATCATCCTCGAAGTGGGCGCTTTCTTCTCTTTCATCGACGGGACGACTAGCCTCGGCAGGGGATGGACCCATATACAGGCACTGAAGTCCCTTCTTCATACATGCTGAACATCGAGGGCGCCGTAAATCACACCTAACCTTCCCATTTGAGCAGTGATTGCAAGCTTTCTTGCGTGGCGGCGCTATCCTCTTCTGAGCCACTCGTCGAGGAACAGATATATCTGACATTGCGCGCTAGAGTTCAAAAAATAATAATCTCCTATTGCTCTAATATTCAAGAGTTATAGAGGGAATAACGAAAGATGAGTTATTTACGTGGATCCTAGTAATTCAGTGTCGACTGCTTGAGATAATAATGATGGACCAGAAAACCGGAAGTCGGAACTCCGGTGTGAAATTCGGAGTACCGGTGTGCAGCTAACCGAAAGAAGTAATTTCTAGAGGTTGAACTGAGTCGATACCCAAAGACCCAAACTAAAGGCTCCACTGAGAGCTTTTCCCGTGTTTGGTCGATCTGATGCAATCTACTGCCTGGTCGTAAAATGCATATCCGAGCCCAAGCAAGAGGATGATAATATGTGGGTCATATCTTCGCGTCATAACGCCGGCCCAGACTAAATTCATATTTGATGCTTCCCCAAGAGTATTGAATTTGATTAATGGTTTATTTCCCGTATATCTATCTCCAAATTAATAGAAAAGAATAGACCCGTTCGCAACTATGAACCATCAATTACAATGCCAAAAAAACCCAATTTACTTCTCTATAACCCTGAACCAATTTCGCCATGCGCCTCTCAGCCAAACAACAGATCCATCTCTCTCCCAATCCCCAAGGTTCTAATAACAATCAGTCTTAGCCATCTCGCGGCGCTGCTTTCGAATTGTCGTGCTAAATCCATTATCTTCGCTGCTTTCTGGAATGGAAGGCTCAATGCGAAAGTTGGCAAAAAAGCTAGACGTAGAGAACGACATTATTGCGAGTATAGGAGCTGCGGATATGTCGAATGCTGCCAGAGCTAGTGTAGAATACATCTGAACCAAAGGATGATGGTCTATGGTTATGAATTTTTGAGAGCTCGTCTCACGAGATTCGGTGTTCCTGGTTTTTAGGAATTACGGTCTCTAAATCCGATGAACAGAGGCGGCGTAATCGCTGTTGATGTATTTGATAGTCTCTTTGTAATCTAGCCGTTTGAAGATATTTGACCCGTAGTGTGAGACTTCGATTCAGCCGGTCGTTTACTATGTGTGATTGTGTAACGGTCAAAGTCTCTTTGGAGTGAGCAGAATTAGGATGAAATCAACTTTATTTCTGCTGTTGAATTAATTTTGAGGAAACTAAATCCACAGAGCCTTGACCCGTCTTTTTGGCATTCTTATATACTTCGAGTCTTCGTTTACAAACTGGCCAGTTGAAATCTGGAGCTGTCGCGCCAAGGTACTAGTGCCACAATATCGTACATAATGTACTATTATTGGTGGAGCTGGAAAACTAGTTCCCAATCGGGCAATTACTGATGCAGTGATGAAGCTATGTCAAAGCAATGCTTCATCTTTGTTGATTACAGGATCGACTGGAGTGTCTTGAAACGCCGATATGAATAAAGACTGAAGATCAGAATATGGCAGCCTGATTCTCGATATCGATGGCCTCTGGTATTGAAAACGCATACGAAGCATTTTACTTTCTTCACTATCCATACCGTGAGCTAAAGGGACACCAGTTCTCTAAAATCATTCAAATCGTTGGCTTGAACTTGAAAACAAAAATACAGAGCGTATTATGGAGCAGGGTTCGGCACCTAGATCTCGCTCTCACCAAGTTATAATGCCAAAGTAGACGTCTTTTATCAAGGTGCAATTGAACCAGTGATTCAGCGTCATGCCGCAATGACTCTGGACTCTTGAAAACGGAGACTGTAACGGAGCAAAGTTCCCACGAGTTACGCGGGGTAGTTTCCAGTTCGTGGAATAACTAGACCAACGGTACAATACACATCCACGCCATCCCATTTTTGGGCCTCCAGGGACGAACTTTAAGCAAATGGATGTCTTTTCTGGGAAATTTTAATTGATCCACGACGGATAATCTCTAATATGCTTGAGATCAGGTACAGCAATGCACGAAGATCCTCCGCCCCCCGCATCGCAGAATTCCAGGGCCTACCCCGCGCCCTTGAGTGGCTCTTTTGTATTGATACTCAAAATCTTGCGTGTATATAAATTGCTTGCCTAATTTCTCAACTCATTTCTGTATGGCGTATTGGCCCATATTACTCCTCGTATTGTAGTGCTGCCTGAGAAATTCATTGATATCCTAATTTTCGACCCCATTCCAATCAGATCTTGTCAAATGTTCCGCTATTTCCTTGGAGTAGCGGCGGTTTTAGCCTACTCTACTCATGCATTTACAAAGACATGTGTTATGCCGCACACACATGGCGGTGACGATTCTCCAGGGATCCTTGCAGCTGCGAGTCCTTGTCTTCAAAACGGAACAATTATTTTTGAAGAAGGAATAAACTATAACGTCTTAACTCCGCTATCTTTCACTGGCCTCGAGAACGTCAGGTTTTCCTTCGAAGGAAATCTCAGTCTCAGTGATAATGTAACCTATGTTCAAACAGTGGTCAATAACACCAAGATCTATCCTGGGCGATGGATCACAATCAAAGGATCCAATGTTGTCTTCAGCGGCAGCACTCGCCAAAATGGAGGCTGGTTTCGAGGTCAGTGAGAACAGTCATATCAGTATACACGGATTCTGAATTGAAAGTAGGATATGGTGACTTATGGTGGCCTCTTGCTGATGATGCCAACCAAAATGGACGGCCACACTTCTTTGGCTTCACTGTGACGTGAGTCTCTTCTACGTATGGAAGTAGCTGTAAGCTGATTTTCCAGGAACCTGGTTATCGAGAATATTAAAGTCTTAAAGCCAGTCGCCTGGGTTTTCAGCATCGCAGGAAGCAATGTCAAGATGACGAATACGTTGATTGATGCTAGCTCCACCAACGGCTTCCCCTTCAACACAGGTGATTTCAAGTTGTGCGAGAGCTAGTTAGGATATATACTAATAATGTTAACAGATGGGATTGATCTCTCCGCGAGCAATGTTCTTATCGACGGCCTGGAGGTCCACAACGGTGACGATGTCATTAATGTGTCTCCTCCATCCACCAACGTTACAGTTCGGAATATCATCGCGTCTGGCACTCACGGGGTCTCTGTATCCTGCTCCTCTGGGACGGGAGGCAACTACCTATTCGAAAATGCCCTAATATATGACAGCTTGATGGGTACACGTTTTAAAGGGGTACTTGGTACCACCTGTAACCTTTCCGATGTGACCTGGAAGAACTTCCAAGTTCACAACGTCAGCTATCCGATGCATTTCACGGAGACCTATGTGGATCAAGAGAGGCCAACAACAGGAAGCGAGACAATTGCAGCCTACACTAAGAATTTCAACTGGGAGAATATCCAGGGAAGCGTCGCCCGGGTTATCGGAGATGGCAGCTGTATTTCGGATCCTTGTTGGTATGCCAGTCTTGGTAAGTTAAATAAGACAAATTCCTTCAAGGCATTTGACTAAATAGTCTAGACGAATCTCCGAGGAAAGGCTTGTATCTGCTATGTGCAGATGCTGCGCATTGCCAAGACTTCCACTTCTCTAATATCCATCTTGAGACCGCGGTAAGTCACCAGTAAATACTGGCATTCAGTTGTTTCTAGCTGATATGATCGATTAGACGGGTGCTCCTGCCCAAGAAGTGTGCACAGGCTTGAATGGCGTCCGGGACATTGGCATCACCTGTACAAACGGAACAATTGTTAATGTGCATTGATTAAGGTAGAATGTTGGAGGTTCCATTTTCGAGATTGCTGTATCCGAAATGTGCAGAAGATCTGCAGAACTAGACAAATCAAATAAATCTATATCCCGCTCGTTTGCTGTACATGTGATGTGCCTTTTATATGTCCGGCCAATTCATCAGTACCTGCTAGAACTCCATGGGTCCATGGCCCAACATCCACAGGTGTGTTGGAGTCGATTGGCTCTGGCATCCGACTACAGACGCAATTACAGGCCCGTACCATATGCACCTGGATCTCAGTGGATGAGGACCGTGATAGTTACGGTTGGAGAGAGATGCGGCCAGGGAATACCTCCGTGGCTTTTGATTGACGGTGAGCCGAGCTCACAGCCAGTGAAGAAGGACCGAGATATCAGATGAACTGCGAGTGGTGTTCTAGAACGCTGAGTATGCATCTCTTTGCATCGCTCGATGGCGGTTCGGAAATACATCGCCCAATGGGTGCAGCTTTCTTAGGGCGGAGATGATTCGGAGGTGGCACGGTTCGCGCTGGCTCGAGCGAAACAAAGACCCTGACATCATCCCAAATTGGCAGGGTTTTTGATAACGGCCATGACCTACCTCCTCGCGTTAGTCCCTCCACTTTCCTCTCTCCAGCCTTCTCGTCGTCGTGATCTTCCATCTCGTCCACAACGTCCAATACGATGGACTAGGACCCTGCCCTTGGACGAGTACTGGAGGATTGCTCTCGGGCCTGACTGCTTCTGCTCCTCAGCTACGACGTCGTCGCTTTTGCAATCCATAGGCGGCCACTAGGATCCCCACACTTCGTTCAATTGCGCACACGACCTCGGGCAGGAAAATTGTTCTCCACACGCCCAGATAGCAGGATCGTGACGAGGCCCGACTTCCACAATTGCGCGAGGGCCCATTCTGCGAGCATAATCAGTCGCGTGCTCGGCCACAATGGCTGCTCTCAAAGATCGTCCAGGAATCAAGGCTCGAGAATCGTCCACGCCGCACTACCAGACCTTCCCAACCGCCCCTCCGAAATCGCGTGGAAAACCTTTGTCTCCATCAGACCAATATAGCGAAACTGATTCCCCGGATAGCCACGAGGGAGATCATGACGAAGAGAGCTCCCCGCTGCCCACCAAGCAGCTTGCGATCCTCGCGGTCATTGCGCTGTGCGAGCAAACAACCCTCAATTCCATATCCCCATATCTTCCCGAGATGACGTCGAGCTTCCCCGAAGTCAATCCCAGTGAAACTGGGTTATATGTCGGTCTGATCGCATCGTCATTTGCTGTGGCACAGTTCGCGACGAATTTCTTCTGGGGATGGCTCAGTGATAAGATAGGGCGCAAACCGGTGGTCATGCTGGGGACGATATTGACGGCTGCATGTTTCCTGGCTTTTGGTTTCTGCAAGACATTATGGCAGGCCATGCTAGTCCAGGCGTTGATGGGTCTGGTGAACGGGAATCAAGGCGTCATAAGTACGTGTTTGGGGGAGATTACCGATAGGAGCAACCAGAGCAAGGCATTTGTCTATCTGCCAGTTATATACGGCATTGGGGGAATTACTGGCCCCGCCCTTGGGGGGCTTCTGGTAATGCCGAGAGACCCTTTCAATCATCACAAAAAGGCCTCTTATCCATACCTCTTACCAAACTTTGTTTCTTCGATCATTCTTCTGGTTGATTTTATCCTCATCTCGATCTTTCTCGAAGAGAGTTTGGAAGGAGCGAAGGATCTGCCACCGCTTAAAGACAGAGTCCAAAGCCTATTTGCTTGGCTATGGCAGTTTACTGGAGGTGCAAGATCTCCCACTTATATCCGTCGATACTACAATGAAGTGCGGGATGTAGTCACCAATGGGACTAGATCACATGATAGCAACGATGAAGAGGAAACTGATGCTGACGAGTCAGACAACGAAAGCGAGAACCGAAGCCTGCTATCGAGCCCGCATCTCTTTGCCAACACAGAGAATCTGAGCTCCAAGGCAATTTTCAACCGCGATACAATACTTCTTCTGGGAACCTACCTAATCTTTCAGCTGTCTAATATTTCATTCAATTCTCTCTATCCAATATTCGCCTCGTCACCGACACCCACAGGTCGAGAGCTGTCACCACAAGAAATAGGAATTTCATTGTCATTCGCTGGCATTGTCACCATCATATTTCAGATTGCCATATTTGGTAGATTAAAGGAGAAGATGGGAAATAAGGCTACATACCGCGCTGGCCTATTGTTATTTTTCCTGTCCATGATGGCGATGCCTTGGGTAGGCTATCGAGACTCCTCAGCACCGTTCGGGTGGGGCTCAGGTGGATTTTGGTTGTGGATTGAGATAGGATTTGTACTGCTAGTTAAGACTGTAGCCGCAGTGGGGGGTTTGACTAGTGCTCTCTTACTGGTAAGCACTCCGCAATGATTCACAGGGATCGCTCTATGCAGGTTCCAATAGGGCTTAATGCTGACCCTGACATCAGATCACAAATTCAGCACCAAATCATTCCGTCCTTGGAACGTTGAACGGGCTAGCACAGACGCTTTCCGCAGCTGGCCGAGCCGTTGGCCCTTTCCTCTCTGGCGGGCTGTTCACCCTTGCAACGACCGTAAGACCGAAAGGCGAGGCACTAGCATGGGGTGTGTTTGGGGGCATTGCGTTCCTAGGATGGGTTGCAAGCTTCGGTATCCGAGGCCAGGGTTTGGAGAGTGATGATTGGGACGAGGAGGAAGGCGCGGCGGATGATGATGACGAGGAAGAAGACGACGACGATGACCATGATGACGAAGACTCACATGTTCCCTTTGCAAGGCGCTAAGGGTGGGTGTCGTGATCGAAAATACTAGACAGATATATTTGTAGATAACTTGATCTTCTTGCATTCCAGGTTTTGGGTGTTTGGATGGTGTCATTGGGTGCAGCTGGGCCAGGGCTGTGTTGGATGGATCAGGACTAGAGAGATACTCCAGCTTCGGGGCTGTCTCGCATTGTCCCAAGTGTGCGAATAAGAGGTCATGTGTGGCAGTTATACAGCAACTTTAGATAAGTTTTTAGACGAATACTAGATGATAATAGTTTCACAAAGCATAAAAGTAACGAGATGAAGGAGGGGATTCAGGGTGCTTATGTAGTGGAATGAGGTCGATATCCTGTGAGAGAGGCAAATATACTACAGGTCGTAAATGTAAGTCATGAGCTTTGTGACTAAGACGGAGAGATTTGATCAGCAACACGGGAGCATCAACATGGTCTTGTGGGAGCAGATCCGTTCTTCACATGAGGTATATAGAGGAAGAAGTTGGAGAGAGAGAGGAGGGAGGAGAGAGGAAACCGAGATGCAACAAGTCCAACAGCTTTTGTCAACACCTGAACAAGAAACGCTGCCAAGATATTGTATAGTACTTGAAGTTCTCGTACGGAAGGAAAAGCTGCACGGCGTATCGGGCGTTGAGAAATGAGACGCGGAAGAACCTACCACTCCGCTTCTAACCCGCCCTCTTCTTCTGCGCCTCGACGGAAGACGTGTGCCCCTTTGGATCGGGGTTAACTCTCACGAACCCCGAGCCAGAGAATGGCAGAGAAGGGCAGGTAAGCACACGCCACAGTCCGGAGGGCAGGACCCGTTGGTAGGTGCTGATGATTAGACGACACTGTGGATCCGCGTGTTAGCCATGTCAGAAGCTGAAGCGAGCGATGCGGTGGTGGCTCCCCAATTCCATCAGATGCGGTCAGACTTGGTAGGGCATCTGACACCCAGGGAGGAATAATGTCATCCGGATAGTCGGGAGACTAGACTTGAACGATGAAATACTCGGCAGGCACGGGAATTTGTCATTGTATAGGGCTTTTGTTTCGGTATTTGGGGTTTGCAAAACCATACAGGCGTGTACAGTAAGCTGCTGTGTTCAACGGGCGGAAGATACTAAATAGAAATAGTCGAGGACCAGCACTTTGATATGTCCATCTCGGCTACGTTTTGACGTTGCGAATTCCATCCATAGCATCATCAACAATAACTCCAACTTGGCCATTAGTGAAACCGCTTCCATGGCATCGGCCGTCGTTTTCAGTCCGAACCGGAGTATGACAGCAGTTTGCGCCTCAGCTGAGGGTGTTACCGTTGTACTTGCTCAAATCGGACGTTCGGCTCTGTGTTAGTGCCACCAACGATATTCCCAACGCAGGTAGAAAGTGCACAAGCGGCGGGTATCTCCATTCCTAACTCCAGCGGATTGTGGAATGCCGTCGTCATCGGTGCGATGACACTTGGGCCTCGTAACTAGGGCTGAGGCGAAGCATGTATGTGTGGCTGGTCCGGCGGGTAAGCACTTGTACGATTGCAACTTGCCACACAGGGCTCAGTAATATCCCGAGTTACAGCTCCCTGACCTCACTACCGCGAGAGCTCCAGAACTGGGTTGATTTCCAAGCTTGCCGCGCCGTTTTGCAATCAGTCAGGCCAAGAGATCTCACCTCTGCTCCTCCACACGTGGTTTCATTTTCCTCAGCCGGAAGGCTTGCTGCCCGTTCGAGTCACAGGTACTTGTCCAGTAGGGAAGCAGAACAACCATGGCAGAGAGATTCCGTGGCGTCTACTGAGGTGTTTGATACCATGTCGAACTTGAGCCGGCTATGCCCCACGGCTTTAAGATTCCTGCCTGGTTTCCTCACCCGATCTCCCGATTTTGTGTCCAGAATTGCTTGCCTCGTCATGCTCGCCCCCCATGCAGCATTTCTCCTTTCTGGCAGACTTCTGGCTAAAGCCCACTCAATGCGTCGTTGATATTCTTTCAGGCATAAGACTGCCATTTATTTTCAGACAGCTAAATTTGGCCTGTCAGCAAGGATTGCGATGGTTTGAACAGGAAAGAGCGGGAGACTCTCCTATTATAGCTTCACTGTCGTACCAATTCACCAGTCAGAATGCAGAAGTGCTCTGTTCGGTACCCTGAGCCCTCGTTAGCAACGGCTATGGCTCTATCCACCCTGTCTCCGGAGGCCACGGCTTCGGCCCCCTTCCCCATTTCCGTCCCTCGCATTGTACCACTGTTCTGCTGTAGGCTTCCAAACGGAGGTGCATCCTGGGGCCAGGGCGGAGTTAGAGATCTGACCATTGAGGCGCCCCAGAACCCTTCCCGGCCTCAACGTCAGATTACTAGCACGTGTCCCATTCCGGGTTGGAACGCTGTAGGGCCGGAGGGGCTGAGGAAGATGCTGCCTTACTAAGGCCACAGAGGCAAATGCCCCCTGGTTCTGTCTGTGGAATTGCATATCAAGCCCGCCTAGTAGCGTGGTTACTCTGCTTTGAATACACAGCTCTGCCTGCTGTGTTTCTTTCGCGGTTTGGAATAGCCCAGTAATGAAATCTGAGTGGTCCGATTTACGATGCTACTAGACGTTCTACCTGTAGGTGCATTTCATCCACCATCTCCACAAGTCACTCACACGCCTCCACAGCCATTTTCTATATTGTATAGACTTCATGCTTTAAGAGACCATGAAATCCTGTTTTCGTATAAGCTTATGTAGAGCTGTATCTTTCTTCTAAAGGACATATCTATCTTCAGCATAGTTCCTTCTCCAGACTCCTACTTCACGCTTCTGTTCTATCACGCCTTATGGTATTTACGATTAATGCTCGACGAGATTCCATACCAGTTCCCTTCCTGTTATACCTTCAGACACCCGCTATCTTGGGCTTTTACACGCTCCCGTTGGATACAGACTTCAAGTATCTACTCTGAAGCTCTTTAGATCACGCTTGGTATCTTCTCTTTCCGCAGGACGGACTCCGAGAACCAGTGTGCTCTCTCTCTCTCTCTCTCTCGGTTTGTCTACCGCCAAGATGTCTTCACGGAACTCGAGACGCTCGCAACGTGGCTCGAGGAGATCTCATGCAACCCAAGTGAGTGAAGGGTTGATATTCGTAAACGTCCTTTCCCATTACCATTCCAACGTTCTGACAAAGTTCGTTTGCTTTCTATCTTGTGCTATTCGATCGTCAGTTGGGCGTTGAAGAGCAGCAGCAGAAAGCAGAACCCACCCTCGCTTGCACTGTCTTGAGTACACTCTCTTCCTGTCAAGCATTTGGGTTGATGCTTTGTTCAGACGAGTAGCCTTTGAGTCAAAAGAAATGTTTGCTAATTCTCTTCCAAAGGGTTCCACAGCTCAGCTCATTGAGTCTCTCAATACGCACCGCATCAACACTCTGACTGAGCTCTGCCGCATTGAACGGGTAGCTGCAAACGCATCTGAGGAGGACCAGCTTGCCTTCCAAGGCCCCATGACCGCGGCCTGGACTTACTATGTCTCGTCCAACAATTTCCTAAACGAACTACGAGGCCTGACTCGGAACTATCCATTCAGCAATGACTGCTTAAATGACGCGCAGTGGAGAGTCAGCAACGATCCCGAAAGCAACCGGAGCTGGAATTATGCTTGGTTAATTCTAGTGAAGATTAGAGACGAGTAAGCATCCACACCCTTTTGCTGCTCGTCTTGTTTTGAGGAGTGAACGGGGGGGAGGAGATCTCCCCTCTCGGCAGATGATCCATCTCTGGCGTATCCAATCGACGCCGTCGCGCAGGAAAAGGGATCTAAACTGACAGGCATTTTGTAGTCAAATGATTCAACAATATGCAACCAGCGAAGCCTCGAAGCCAGAGATGTGGGGAGGGCGAAGTCCCGAGTCAGAGGAGATCCAACAGTTGGCGGCGTGTTTTGCCTGGGAATGGAACGAAGCGATCGAGCAGATGCTCCGGCATTGGGAGACTCCACCCACGGCTACCGGATACTAGGAAGGCAGGCACCGAAGCACCGGCAAATGGTGTTTCTGGGAGGTAAGTTAAGCCGAGACCAACGGGGAGTTACGACATGTACAGCATTGGGATTTTATTGGGATTGTCATAGCGAGGCACGGGAGCATATAGCGGGGATTTTGGAGTTAACCAGGGAGAGACTAGAATTTTCCGGAGTTTTTTGTCTTGCGTAATTGATTTGGTTCTTTCTTCCTTTTTTTCTTGTTTTTCTTTGGTTATTTGGTCCTTCTTGAGTGGATGTTTAAAAATCCACTAGACTACTAGACGGATGGAAAGCTAGAGGGACTGGCTTCTCTCGGCTGCATTCAGGGTGTCACAGGACGCTGCTGAGATTTTGGAGATAAGATGCCGGCAGATAGAGAACATCACCACTACGATTTAAGACC
Organism: Scytalidium sp. 3C; assembly: GCA_000743665.3. NCBI lineage: Eukaryota > Fungi > Ascomycota > Leotiomycetes > Scytalidium > Scytalidium sp. 3C. The sequence goes on along the minus strand of JMRO03000065.1, from coordinate 777,144 downwards.
CATGTACTGGAATTTTTCTCATTTCCCCCCCCCCTTGCATTCAAACTACGAAGCAGCCCGAGCAGTCGGAGTATAGGGCTGCGCTGGGGGGTGTTACGCGGGAGATGACCAGTTTTCTGGTCGCAGCAATGGAGAGCAAAGAGAGAGCCAGGAGCCCAGAAAACGGAGTAGAGGAGAAGCATGGACGGCGACGGAGTGTATATGAATAGACTTTGCCTTAGTAAGTGCTGATTGAGACGGTGGGCCCTTGTTCCCTGCGACAGTGGCTGCCCATGGCAGTGCTTACGCCGCTCTATCCCTCTCGGGCCCTGGTCTCCGCGATTTCTTTGTTGCTCGCGCGCTCAGCCGCAGGCCCCCAGAACACACAAACTCCCTGGGAGGCCCTTTTTCTCAGTCATCATCGCCACTCGAAATTGCCGTGTAGGGTGATTGCATGAGGCAGATAAGTAGGTACCGCCAGATACGTCGCAACCTTCTTTTGGCTTCCCCAGCAGGTGAGTCTTGACTCGCTGCGTCAGCAAATAGCGCGGGTTTAGTTCACCAGCCCTACTGTCACCCTGTCCGGATCGAGGCATTCGATCACCGTGCTGTAAGAACCCTGATTGGAACTTTGCGTATTTCGTACCCGTAACTTGATTCCCTACGGATTCCCAACACGCTGTGTGTCTGCCTTTCTCCGTGTCCTCGGCATCCTCATGGAGTGGTGAAAGGTGCTCGGTCCCGTAGGAGAAGGAGGATCGTCCGCGACTTTTAGCGGAGGTTGGCAGTGGTACCTTGCAGTACGTGCGCCGAGCTTGCGTCGTAAGGACCGCCTGGGAGCTTAAACCTAAGACTGGTAGCTGCAGCATCCACAGCGATAGGCTGCCTGGCTTATCACCAAGAAGAGCCCATAAGCCAACATTTCACCCCTTGGCCAGATCAGCTATAACGAGGTTTCCAAAAAGCCTGAGTCATAAAGGGAAGATGTTCTGAAGTGGAGGTTGGAATTGGAATAGCTCGATATCCGTCTTCCACCACATGCTTCTGGGTAAAATGAGACCACCCTCTCTTCGCCCTTGTCCCCGCCGGTATGCCGGTAGTGCCTGGATAATCGGCTCTATGCATCAACTGCCCATATACTCCGTATTCACATGGTCATAGGGTTAAAGCCGATGGGAGAAAGGAGAGAAAACGCCAAGAGAGAAAACGTTGTAGTAATCAAACCTTAAATGCGTTCTTCTGTAGGGAGAATAACCGTAGCTTACCACCGCACGGGCAGGAGGTGGAAAAGGGCGTAAAAGTATGCCCAGAAGGGCTATTTTGGATGATTAATCACTCAATCAAGGTTCTGCGGGCGGGACTTGCGTTACTGCAGTTCTGACTTGGGCTGTGGCGTGTTCAGATTCCAAACGATAAGATTAGTATTGCCAAAATGATTCTCTATATGGCGGAGGAGACAGAGAAGGGGTAGCATTTGTAATGAAGCTTAGCTGCACTTTCCTCTTTATTCCAGCAACGTCGTTCTATTTCCCCCTCTTTCTCCACCATTGCAGACATCGTAAGCTAAAACCACACTTGTTACTGGAAAATACGTAAATGCTGCAGAGTCCAAAGTCTGAGAGCAGTATTCCTGGTGCCTAGAACCTGTCTCGGATCTCGTTTATCCTGGCTGGTGATTGCGTCTCTGGAGCGGCACTCAATATACGGTACGACGCCGGTAGCTACCGCTCACTAAATTGCAGTCCGGCCCATTGGTTCATAATAAGTCCGCCAGTGATGTGGAGAGTTGGTGTAAGTGGGGCTTTTCCCCTTTGCTTGCAGGGTGCATATGGAAATTACGGTACGGCTGTGTACGAGAAGAGGATGGGGTTGATTCCTGTACTTTCTGCTGGCTGACAATATGCACGAGAATCACGATGGACACTGTTGCGCCACTCGTCCCAAAGAACAGAGCAGCACCATCCACTGAGAGGACACAGCCGAATCAGCAAGTGAAAGTCGTGTTTGATCAATACGGTGCTTAGAAATTCAAAGCAGCCTCGTTTCTGAATCCGGCAAAGCTGCTGGCAGGTCATGAGTTTAATTCTAATGGTTGCTTTAACAGCCCCGCAGCAAGGGCAAGATTTTGATTCTTCCAGCTTTGCAAGGGAGGGAGAAGATTGAATGACAGCCGGTACCACTGACGCAACGGGCTTTGGGAAAGCCTGTGGACACCTGAGTTTCCCATTGCGGAAAATGTGCGAAGTTTTACCTGGTCGTCACCAGGTTACACACGCCAAATATACAGCAGTGCCTGAAGATTACTCAGCTGTAAGGAGGGGGCAGAGGAGAGCTTTAAGCAACAGCACGCAGCACGCAGCAAGCAGCAACCAGCTTCTGGGCCCACGGTCAGGGCGCGCAGCCAGAGAGGCCCCAACGAATACGGCGGTACGGCAGTGCCTCGGCCACGCCCCATGGCACCCCCGTCGCTGGCATGCTGTGGCTGGAGTACGACTTTTAGCGTCCACAGCGCCCATGGCCCCCCTTTACTCACCCCCTGCCCTGATGCAGTCATGTTATCCCCCCAGCACCCCTCGCTGCTGACTTCCCTTTTACTCAATCTTATTTCAAAACTTTCCACGCTCTCTAATTGATGACGATGACTCCTCGCTGATCCGGGGTTTTCCTGGTCACCACGCCCGCTGGTTGGAGGATTCATGCTGATCAGCTAACCCAGCTGAACGGAAAGGCTTGTTTGGTCGTTTTTGAAGGCATGAAAATCGCAGCACCACCACAGCTGCGTGAGATTGTATGCTGTCGCGTTTCGCGATGCAGGTGAGACGGAGACCGGCTGGACAAGTTAGGGTTTGGTGCGCCGGCTTGCTCGCGGAAATTCACCTCGCTTCTGGGAGAGAGGAACGGTAGGGCTGAGGTGCTGGCCCGCCTGGGTCGAGAGTGCTGACTCGAAGATTCCATTTATTATTGCCATGGATATCTCGGCTTGAGATCCCCGAATCTCCGAATTGCAAAGCTCACTAATCTTCGGTACTCTCCAGAGCATTCCCTGGAAAACTCATAGTCCCAAGTGTATGCGACAGATGCGCCCTTATTTCTTCGTAGCGAGTTCATTTCTATCTCTACAGGCACGGATGTACAGTGTGGTAAACCAGCGGCTCAAAAAAGGCCGCTTGAAAAGAAAATACCGTAAACAGTCGTCCAATCTAGGAGCTCATGGCTTGTGTCCTCCGCTCGTCCAACACTAATAATGATGATTGGCGCCCAGCTCCGTGGATGCCAGACGACCTGAAAGAAAGCCAAACAATACCCAAAACACCCCCAGTATAACCGTAAATGCCGGCTCCATTGCCATGGAGGTATGCCCCTCAATCCCAAAGTCATTATATGTGCGTCCTCTTCCTCAGTCAGCCGTACTCAAATAATCATCCACCATATCCCGCCTGAGAGCAGCATTAAGAATATAAGTGTGACAAAAGCTCCTCCCACTCTATCGCCATGCGTCGCTGGCGTTGTTGAGCTGCCATCTGAGGCAGTCGAGGCACTTCCAGCACTAGGGTCTCCCTTACTCGTACCTCCAGTGGAATTCGTCAAGGGCGTGGCGGCTGAAGATATCAAGTTGCTTTGGATAACTTCAAGTGCAGCCATCTGTTGTCCTACACCGTACGTTCCATCCCATTTCGATCCATCTTGCCACCTCAAGCCACAGGTACGGCCATTGTTGCCGCCAGAGCACTGTTGTGCTGCCGCTTGAGCTGATGGACGAATCTTCGACATCACAGTGTCGTACGTCCAAGGTGCCATCTTCGTGGCGGCGGCCATCCAGCGAGCAAGATATGCCTTGAATGAGAGCTGATCTGTATCACACTTCCCATTATTCTCACATGCCACTTCTACCATAACGCCGTTGGGAAAGAAGACGTTGGCTCCGTTCAGAAGGCCCTGGGTTCGTTGGCGCCAGACATCATCACCGTTCGTATAGTTGTACAAAGTTGCGGCGCCCAGTAACATAGCGCCTGAATTGTAGGTCCACTGAAGGCGGTTAATTTGGCTGCAGTTCATCGTATCGTCCGAACCATCGTAGATGTAGTAGTTGCTGTCTAAGAGACCGACACCCTGCATCCAGTCCCAGCTCTTATATGCCCACTGGGCGTAGGTATCATTTCCAGTATACTTGGCTAGGCGGGCAGCCAAGTTGAAGAAGCAGCCGTTGGAGATGGAGTTCTTGTAGGTGTACCCGTTGTTGAACGTAAATATCTGCCACCTGAGTCCACCTCCACAGGTACTGGTGTCCCATCTAGCCACTTGCGTGTTGAAGACGGCTTGTGCTAGTGAAAGCCACTGAGGCTCATGTTCTGGAGGGTTTTGAAAGTTAGTTTCTGCAGCAGTCATAGCTGCCATCCCCCAGAATGCCTGATCATCATTGCCTTCACTCTTGGTCTGGTTAGGCGTNCATATAGTCTCGATTTGGCCCTACTTGAAATAACAGTGCATCACTGGTAACATCATTGTAGCTCGTGTCACCGGTATAATACCAGTAGTCGATCATAGCTCCAAACATTGCTCCTGCTTCCCACCAGTAATACGGCCCGGGTAATAAACCTGGAGTATTCCCAGTTTGGTTGCCAGTGTACCACGCCATCATATCGTCAGCAATCTGCCGAGATGCAGATTTGATCGAATCTGAGTAAATTTTAGAAAAAACAATCTTTCGGAGAATAGTCTGTTATGGTGTGATTGTTATTCACTTACTTGGATCATCCAAGTTCACTTCTATCGCCTTGACCAAGCTGGTACCCGCCAACAGCGCACTCGCTGCACCACTAATTAAGCTTTGAAACCTCATTTTGCCAAAACTGGATCCTTTTCAAGCGAGTGTTCAAAAATAATAGTTAAACTGGAGGATATGGATATGCCGGACCTGCGGGCGGTTTCTGGTGTGGCACGCGACCACCGATATCAAATCCAAAAATGCCGGGATGAGAGTCAACGAGCGATTGAATGAGCAGAGAATGTACAAAATTACTGCAACATCCAGATGGCTGACCTGAGGAATATAGAGTGCAACATGGGTTGCATCTGCAAATGACAGGTATGGGATTTAAAGGATTGATGGATTTACCAGGTGACCGATCGTCGTTGAACCAGTTCGAACCACCTTTATGACGTCGGCGCGAGGGGCGAACCACAGCTGGAAGATCACCACCATTGCGAAACCTGCAAATGTTGACAAGTCCTAAAGATGCAGATCAAAATTCCGAAAATAGAATTAAAAATTACCTCGGAATCGACTACTTGTCCCTAAACTCAATCCTCCCAGCGCACTGTGGTTTTGAGTGCTTTGTTGTCGCCAAGAGTGTTCATGTGCTCTAAGTGAGGAGTTGGAGACTAGGTTCTTGGCTGGCGAGCATTCACAGCACAACGAGTAATCATGTGGTGTAACACGGAATCCTTCACGGTGGCTGATGAAAATATTTAATATATATCACAGTCGTTTCCCATGGTGCAGAGGCGCAAAGATCCATGGTATCCGGCATTCTAGCAACGAGAGGCGTCCGAGGCGCTTTCCGCCAATCCTTGTTCAACGTCCTGTATGTTCAGCTATTGTCGACATTACCACATCATAAATCCGAATGACAACTGCTTCCTGCATGAGCTATAGCATCTGTTCTTGCAACGAAGTACCCTGCCGTTCCTGGATTCGCAAGGAGGCTGGGACTGCATGATCCTGCAGTGGCAGGCATCTCCCGTTCCACAAAAAGTTTATGTTGCTCGGACACCTGAGTGCATAGACAAAAGGAGTACTAACACAAGAGCATAGCCACAGCGTCTCTTGCACTCATTAGAGCGATGGAAATGGTGGGTAAACAAACCATCTAGCTTCAAAGCTAGGTCGCCCGTCTCCAGTAATTCCCTAGCTCATGGAACTGCTTCTCGGTCTGTGTTGCACATACTCTCTTCAGTGACACGAATAATGTCACTACATCTTATTGGCTGATCTGACACCGAAGCATATGAATTCTACAGTATCCAGAAGGCTCCTGAAACTCAGTGAAGAGTTGCATGACTGTGCAGGCCAGACAGAAGCAACGCAATCCACCCAAACAAGGACCGGACCGATACTTTATCCGTCACTCTTCGCTCCAATCCAGCCATTGCTATCGTTATGAGGATGACAAACAAGCCTTTCCAATGTTTGTCTAAATGCAGGAACACTCAACCTGCATTCATCTAGTTAAAGCGACCGCTGTTGGTTACTACATATTATAATTACCAAGGCTGCTTCTGGTGCTTGCGTGTCCATCAGAAGTGGTGTTCTGGGCACGAGCCAATTTGCTGATTCAGAGCTTGGACCCAACACAATCCATCAATCCCCTATTCAGCAGTAAACAATCAAACATTTCATGAAGGACCACAGAAAAAAGCGGAGTAAGGTACAATGTGTCTCCCCAAAATGTTTGTCAAATATTACACAAGTCTTATAGATACAAATAAGCGCTTAACTCCGACACGGAATTATCAATACAGACTAGAAATTTAGAGCTTGAGACGCAATGAAGCTTTATATCCGGGGAAGGCTAGTCCAAATGTAGGCCTAAGATAGCTCCTCACGCGTCCGATAGATAGAGAATAGCTGTATCCCACCCGGCAATACCTCCGCTCGACTTGAAGAACTCCTTTCTGCAGATCTATTGGACGTGAGAAAAAGAAATTCGTCGGTCGCAGCTGTGCAACCACGTGAATCTCGAGCTTCGATTCCACTTTTTAGTTCGAGGCTCGCATACTGAGTGACATCACTAGCCACACGGAGAGCTTCACATTGGCTGTCTCCCCCTCCTTCGTGCCCCTCTTCACGAATGCTGGCGCCAGAAAAGGCCCCGGAGCGGATACAATTAATTCTCATAACTACATAATAACTCTTCCCCCGTCCCAATGCTACTAAATCGCTTCTTCCCCACCATCAACAGAGCTGCTCGTCGCCAGTTCGTATCCTCAATTAACTACAAGTACACTCCTATAACAAAGCGCTTTTACACCATGGAGCAACACTCCGCCGCTTGCTGTTCTATCCCCCCCGTTGTCGTCAAGGGTTACGAGCCGAAGGGCAAGTACGAAGACATTGGCGGACTGAAAACATGTCAGTATTACAATTGTAGAGGATCCCCAATTGGAAGAATCAGTTATCTGACTGCGATGTAGACGTCGTTGGTCCATCCAACGCCACCAAGGCCATTCTTCTCATCTACGACATCTTCGGCTTCTTCCCTCAGACGCTCCAGGGTGCAGACATCCTGTCTAAGGCGAACAAGCACCAGGAGTACGCTGTCTTCGTGCCAGACTGGTTCGAAGGCAAGCCAGCCGACATTTCTTGGTACGTCGCATCCCTTGCTCTATCACGCGCGCAAGATTAAATAGACTGACTGTTCTGGCGCAGGTACCCTCCGCAGAATGACGAGCAAAAGCAGAAGCTCGGCGCGTTCTTCGGAGCTCAAGGAGCCCCACCAAAGACGGCCGCACGGGTCAAGCCGTACCTTCAAGAGGTTTCCAAGAAGTACCCCTCCATTAAGGAATGGGGCACATTGGGCGTAAGTAATATTTACTAAAACCATTCCCAGCAACAATCCCCTCATTGCCGTTTCCATTCAATTGCATAACATCAGGAGTCTTCAGGGTAGAGGGCTAATCAAATAAATTTAGTTCTGCTGGGGTGGTAAGATCATCCCACTGACTGCGGGCGGCGACACCCCCTTCAAGGCCGCTGTACTTGCACACCCGGCGATGTTAGATGCTAGCGATGCGGAGAATATCAAGATTCCTGTGCTCGTATTGCCATCTCAGGATGAGCCTGCGGATCAAGTTTCTAAGTTTGAGGCCGCGTTGAAAGGTCCCAAGAAGGTTGAGGCATTCCCTGACCAAGTCCACGGGTGGATGGCTGCAAGGGGTTTACCTGAGGGCGACGAGAAGGCTAAGAAAGAGTACGAGCGTGGGTATAGCCTTACTGTGCAGTGGTTCGATAAGCACTTGTAAGTTATGTGAGGGCTGTTAAAAAAAGTCCAGAGGTCCAGAGGGAACACATGCTGGGTCCAGCTCCTCAGGATGTCAAGTTGTAAATAATAGAAACTTGGTGTCCCCAACATGTTTGATGAGATCATAGGAAGGCACTTCACAAAAAGGAGAATAGTAACCATTCAAAATATCTACATCAGCAGCGCTCATCATAATGGCTTCCTTGGCTTTTGACCATCTCGAGATACCTCATTAAAGCATCGCTAGTAAGAGTGTGATTTAAAATTTCTTAAAACAGAAGAACGCCTGGAAACTTCCTGGAATGAAAATAATACCCTTCAATTGGATCGTTTCAGAAACACTGTCAAATAAGGAATGAAACGTCATTTCATCATTAGCATTGCTCTCGGTCGTTGGTGAGAGGAACAGCAGTACGTGCCCATTTCGTTCGGAGGTCGCCTTGTTAATAAACCTCCGGAAGAAGCACAGCTTAGAAGATAGAGTTGACAACATCAGCACCGAGGGTGGCACCAGCACCAAAGATGGCAGCATTTCCTAATTTCTTGCCAAACTTCTTCCCGTACTCGCCAACCTTGCCGCCTCCCGGCTGCTGCCCTCCTGGAGGTTGATTTGCAACAGCCATTGGGGGTGCGGAACTATTATAAGGGTCGCTGGGGCCCGGTGGTGGAGGCTGTTGTCCGTATGGCCCTGGTGCTTTCTGGCCATATTGCGGCTGGCCCGGGTATCCGCCATTATTGTTGTACGCAGGGTCGAAGTAGGCTGGCGGTGGTGGGTTGTTATAGCCCACTGGCGGGCCAGGGGGAGGAGCCGCGATGGGCTCAACGTAGTTTCGCGGGAAGATTCCAACCACGCCTGTCCGGGTGTTCTTGCCCATCCACCAGTCTGCATTCATATGCTCATAGACCGCAAGTATATCACCTGGTTCTAACTGGCAGTCATTTGGGTTCGATTCGGCGTAGCGATAAAGCGCTCTGGCACGGCCGATTTCAGCACGCTCCGGTGGCGGACCTGGAGGAGGAGATACCGGTGTTGGTTCAGGGGCCGCCCTATGATCATTGATCGCAAGTTGTGCCATAGCATCAGCTGGAGATGATGTACTGGACGGGGATGCGGCTGTTCCAGCTAGGGCACGGGAAGCACCAGCACCGCTCAAGGGTGTCTCGGCAGGGAGGGCATTCATAATCGTATCAAATTGTTCATCGCTGATAGCGTTGTGTTCTATGAGATTCTCGAGTTCCTGAATTCCAGTTAGAGAGCCGTACTGTGCACTCCATGGGACAGATCGTCCACTCACATTTTTGATATTCCGCAGCGATCGGTTATTGTTAATGATCCTCTGCCGCTCCTCACCAGAGAGAGGCATGATGATTGGAACTCCTGGTGTGTAGATGTAGCGGGTTACTGTATCCGCGTTCCTGACGATCCGAGCTGAGTCTCAAGTTGACCGACGAGTTGGCTCGAGTAGGCTCGGGTTGGCAAAGAAAACTATTTCACTGGTCCTCCCTCGTATTCGGTTCAGGGATTTCGGACTGCTATTTCCCCTCCTGGTGTTTGACTTATTAGAAATCTGTTGTAGCGGAGTTAAAAGTCGCCGTTGCAGACGTTGTCTTAACAGTTGGGCTTTGGTGGCATGAGTGTCGCGGCCGCGCCGTTCATTGGTGAAAGTTCGTTCAGTGGATCTAGAAGTGGCCCTGGTGGCGTGGCTCAGCCTCGTCGATCTTGGGTTGTTTCAAGCCCCTCCTCGGCGCATTGTGGATTTGATCTGTCATCCACACGTATGAAACATGAACCATTCGATATCAAAGACTTTTGGTACTTCGAATTAATTCCCGTGAATTGGTTCTCAACCATCTTACTGACGTATATCTCACTTAAGAAGAAACTCAGGTATGCAATGTATTGTGCTGATACAGTGAGCTATCGGTACATGATCATTCTTCACTAAAGAGGCATCAAATTATGATGGAAACAAGATTATATTGATAAATTGAAGTATTTGAGCTAAGCGTTATCCATTATAAATTTGTAGCACGTTCTCTAAAGAGCATACCAGTCCACATCTCAAAGCATGGAGGACTAGTGAATTAATGCTCATATTCAACGGCTAAATGAGAAGTAATCTGCAGCCCAATATTATTTGCTGTATGCTAGTTCTCCAGACTCAATAATTGGAAGCCACTTCGGATCGATCGCTTCCATGGAGAGGTATGGGCATTTATCCGCATTTTCCACGAAATTCTCTTTGGTGAAGCCTCTTCCTAAGTAGTACCATCTAAATACTATTAGCACCATGAATACGGTACAGCATCCGCCATTTATCACTTACTGGTTGCGTTTGTTCTGATACTTAATGTTGAAGTCTTCATATCTTGGATTCTCTATAACGTAGCAATAATGCAGTGAACTTCCGGGATAAACAGCATTCACTCTGCCCGTCTCGTTATCTGCCACATGTTAACAGTTCTGAAGTCTACAAAGAAGCCAAGGAAGAGTGGAAGTGTGCATACTCTTATACCAAGCTCTGCAATCATCAGTCCAGACGGTGTCTTTTAGCAATTCCTGAGTATGCTCATTGAAGGCATCCGTAACATCCTGCTTTGGCTCAAATGAATGGATGAATTCATTCTGCATCTTCTTGATCATTTTGATCGCGTAGTTGCCAACTGCACCCAGAGGCCCCATAACCGAGCCATTCTCAACAGGGAAGCTGGGTCCTATAAACGTGATAAAGTTTGGCATATCTGGAACTGCAAGTCCTAGATATGCTTCGGGGCATGTCTTCCATTTCTCTCGGAGATCAACTCCACCTCTTCCCACAATGGGGAAACGAGGCTTATAGGAGACATCAAATCCTGTGGCACAGACAATGGTATCAGGTTTATATACCCCACCGTTTGAATCAATGACCGAATCCTCGGTAATTTTGACAACTGTTGAAAAGTGCACGTCCACGTTCGGTTCCTGCACTGCTTTTATGTATGGATCACCTACACTGGTTAGAACTCCTATCTTTTTTTGTACAAAAGAATTTTACCTGGTGTAATTCTTCGACAGCCAACCCCAAATTCTGGAGTTATTCCCTTGAGCAGCCGCTCATCCTTGATCATGCTGGCCATACGAGCAGCAAAATGCTCCTTTGCATACTTTTGTGCGGGGGAATCTTTGAAGAACATGCTCCAGTCTGCGTTAATCATGTCTTCGAGATACTTGGCATGCTTCAACATTTCTGGTATATCTTTTCTGAATTTGATCCTTTCTTCGTCACCATACGGTAACGAATTGCCGTCGTTACCCGCAATCGAGATAAACCATATTGGCGTGCGGATAAAGGTGTCTATATGCTTGACGTGGGGTTGCATGGTCGGTAGCGTTTGGACGGACGATGCTCCGGAACCTATGAGGGCAATTGATTCGTTCTTCCATTGCTCTTCCTGATAGTCTTTTGGCCATCGTGCGGTGTCTTGCATGGTCAGTTATACTACGCAGAGTTGGACTCGCACAACTTACGAACAATCTTTCCTTTGAAAGAGTTCAAGCCTTCGATATCCGGCATCTTGAAATTATTCAATAGTCCGGTCCCGTGCAATAATATATCGCATTTTTCTTCAAATTCGGTGGGTTCTCCTGAACCAGGCGCATTCTTGCGAAGTTTTACATTCCACTGCCCAGAATCCTCATCCCAGTAGCAACCAATAACCTCGGTATTAAAAGTCATATATTTTCGGAGATCAAAGACCTCGCAAACTTTGTTCAGATATTTCCAGATTTCGTCCGATCGACTGTTGTATCTTGACCACTCTGGGCTAGTGATGGCAAATTAGACTTATAATTTTGAATTCCACCGTAAAGAACAGGTCCAACTTACTTCAGAGCGAAGTTAAAGGTATATGCGTGAGATGGCACGTCACAAGCACAGCCTGGATATCTATTCTCTAACCAAGTACCACCGATGTCTTCATTTTTCTCATAGATAACATGCTCCACACTGGAAATAGTTAGCACTATCTCGACATGCGCGGATCTTAGTGTTTCATGGAAGTTACGCTCTAGCAAATATACCATGGCTCTAAAATCGAGTAACTTACTTCTCACATTCCTTTTGTATATTGTACGCCATTAAGATACCAGAGACCCCGGCACCAATAGTCAGAACCTTTATCTTCCGGTTCTTTGGATCAAAAAGTGTAATATCCGGTATCTTATATTGCTCGGAGGATTCAACATTACCATTGGACCCCTGAGGGTGCAAGTTGGAGATATCTGGCGCCATAGTTATGCGGTACACGTGCGAAATATACTAGTATCTTTTACAACACGATGAATAGAATTGGGGGAACTAGAATAGAAGAGGGCTGAAGATAGATTAAAACAGATACAGTTCCGCGTGTACGTCCAAACATGGAAGGTCGAAAACTGTCAGCAAAGGCATAGGACGTCCTATATACTATTTGCTGACGGCTTTTGTACTTCACCGTTGGCACAGTGCTCACCCCTCACATCAGCTCTCCGCTCCGAGGGGACACGGTACAGCTGATCAGGTTACTAGCATTCCATTCTGCGTATCATTATTCCTATTGGAAGCTGTTTATGTCAATATGGCAAGCCTGGAGTGGGGAAAGCTACATTTTACCTCGGGCTGGGCCGATCGCCCCGGTTGTCCTCCTCCACATATGCCGCGTTTTATGACTCGAATACCAAGAGGATAGACTCACCCTAGCAAAATCAAGTCTCCTCAAGCTATTGGCGTGTGCTATGCGATCATGTCAAACTCCTTGCAAAGCTAAACGGTTGTGTATAAATGCGTAACACGTAAATGTGGAGACCAACAACGTTGCATTCATTCATGTAACATAATGTCAAATAAGTGGACTGAATCTACAGCAGAACCCAACTCTACAGAAGTCCCTCCTTCCGCCGCCAATGGCAGTTGGGTGCGTGGGGCGGAGGCATCAAGTGGATGCGGTGCAGAAGCGGAAATCTGGGGTATAAGTCACATGACTGTACCGGGCGCATCCCTTGTCACGTCGAACGATAACGGATAGCCGATCACTGATTCCTCTACCTTTGATTGTGTGCATGTGTATGTTCGTAGATTACTGCCCGCTTGCTTTGTCGGACAGAGCCACCTTACGTACGTTATGAACCAGCACTAATAACAACCACACAGGACATATTTGCAACACTAATTGTCCAAGCCCATCTCTGGACAAATCTGAGCAAGTCATGGCGGCAGCATCAATCGATGTGGACCAGCCAGCTAAGTATCCCATAGTTCTCAGCGATGCTTTGCTAGGGAAGGCCTCAAAAGATCTTTACACCAGCATCCGATGTCAGTCCGAATTCCGAACTCTCCTTAGTCACTGGGAATTACTGAAGCTAACGGATCTCAGATAACCATAAACCACGCGCATCCTCGAGCACTCCGGACACTGCCCATCTGCAGCCTTCCGACTCCGACCCTACGTCCTATGATCTCTCGCTGTCCAATGACTCTGACCAATATCTCTATAATGGCGTCCGTACTTCAGGTGACGGGAAATATGTTCTCATCTTCGATCCCGCAAAGAAGCACTTCGTCTTGCATCGTCTCGATTCCACGTTCGATATGAACTTAGTCAAAGCACCATGGGACGATGATGAATCAAGCCTCAGATCTTCATATCCCCAACTAGAAACAGCATCCTCCACGCAGCGGCCGAGGAAGCAATCGAAGAGTGTGAAGAGCCAGGAGGCAACCTCCACTGGGGATGCAAAGCGTCGAAAAGCAGAGAAACCTCCCAAGAAAGGGAAGCCTAAAGCTCGCTCACCTACCCCTGAATCAGAGGCCGACGACTCTGATGACGGTCTCACCATCGAATATCCAGACGGGTCCGCACCCGCACAATATCGGTACCAATCCACACCTGTTTTCCGACATGATCCTAGTGAAGAGGAAGTTAGCGAAGAGGATGGGGATGACGAACAGGACTATCAAAACCAACAGAATCGTGATGTGGAGGCTCTTGAACTGCCCAGCCCGGTCAATAATGATGTTGGAGGAATCACCGAAGAGGATATGGAACTAGATCTGGAGGCAGAACTGGAGCAAGCGCTGCAGGAAACTACGGTTGAGATGACACACTCTGCAAATGAGAATCAGAGTGACGAGAGCGAGGAAGAGTAGAAGATACCTCTGCCTTTCGTCGTTTGGCATGTGAATGGAGAATGGAGTTTGTGTAGGAATTACTTATTTAACGATTACGGGTATATACCACGATATAAAAGATAGAGTATTGGAATGGGGGCATACGGACGGGATTTGTGTTAGTTATATGTTCATATTTAGCTCAGGGAGAAAAGCTTTATTGCATATATGCAGATCTCACTCTTAGGATATAAAAGCGAGTGGACTTTCATGCTNTGGCTACGGATGTTGCGTTACTATTTCTTTTGCTTAGGAATCAAAACGAACGGTGACCGAATCAACAAAGCTTTCACATCACTGAAACATTCGTTTGGGAGCAGATATCAGTTTGAAACAACGGTATAATTCTCCTAACCCGCATTTTTACCCTTCAAAATCGTCTTGATTTCTTCGGCAAGGTTTGTCTCCTCTATGCTCTTCTGATTAATTTTTGATCTCTTACACCAGCACATATTCACATCTCTATTTTGAACATCATGGATGATGTTCCCTGTCCAAAAATGCACATCGACAAAATCAATCTTTTTTCCAACGAACATGCTCCAGGGTTTTTGACCGCAGAGCCTTTCCGCAAGTTCCTTTATAGTCTTACTCTTATCCCTACAGGCCAATGGGACTCGCTTCTTCTGCCGAACCAGCCTTGCGAACCCTTGGTTAGCCGCTTCATGAGTGCAGGTGAAATATACCTCCAATCTCAAATCACGCAAAGCAGAAAGCTTATTTGCGAGACGTACATTGAATGTAGGACGTGCCCAATTTGGCGAAATATGATACATGGTTTGGTTATTCCCCCACTGGTAGTCCCAAGGGCTGAAGAAGAAGCCATCGCGGAGATCAGGATCTATCGAAAGTTTGAGGCACAATGATATTGAGCAGATCAGCGAAGGGTCGAGAGATGAATTTCTGAAGAATCTCTTCGTCATGATGAAAGCTTTGAAGACATCGAGATTACAGAAGTGAAAATGCAAGCGGGACGTAACCAGTGGTTGTGCTTCAACATAGATCTGCCGGCATGTCCTGAGCCACCTGAGGAGACATCCAGTGCGCCGTGCCTTAGATTTGGTGTCGAACTCAGACTTCGAGGAGAACGCCGCAAGTTTTCCATCGTGATATTTGACACATTTGCCCTCAACACGCGTTGAGGAAAGAGGAACTGAACTTAAAGCAGTGACTCCCATTACCTTGCCATGTCTGATATATCTTGGACGTAGGAGAATTCGTTGTGTGCCTAAGACGCTTTTCCAAATCATGTCTCGCACTTCTGCAGGGATGGAGAGAAGTAACGATGACGGCTGAGGTTGATATTGCAACACCCTGGCTACGTACACGCTCTCAGTCAGGATCTGCTACCAATACAGGGGGATAAGTAGGAGTATCGTTTACGTTGAACTGGCTTCTTGCGATGTTTAGGTTGCGCTCGCACTCGCTCTCGCGCTCGCGTTCGCCTTTTGCGTCGTTTTCTTACTGATTCAACCATCTTGCGAGATTTGGAATTGCCTTTTCACATATCATATAAGCCGGAGAACCTGAGCACACAGCAAATGTATGAATGAACCGAGAGGAGTGACAATTACTTAAGGGGAAATGGGCCACCTAGCTATCAGGGTACAGTACCTTGATAAACATGTTTACTGTAGAGTGAAGTCACTGCTCCAAAAATGAACAGAAGCACCACAGGCACATGGTGTCGGAAGTTGGCACGTTATTATTGACTATCCTGAGAATGTAAGCTACAAACCGTACAATTCTTCCAGTGGGTCGTCGCCTCAATTCCCGTGACGAAAACAATCTACAGGTGTAAAGCATTGGCTCCAGTATGGTGTACTTTACGAAATATTAATTTGACCTCCGATTTAGGGAGACTCCGATTGCTTATATGAGCAGTTCTTCTCTCGAACTGTGGTTAACTTAAGACAGTAGTTTGGACTTATGTACGCCGACCGATGCACATAGCCATTAGCTCATGCAACTTACGACGCACAAAAGAAGGTTATTGGGAACCGTGGTGGCCCCCAGAAACCGTAGGCTACTGTATCGTATTTATCNGACGGTCATATCCGGACCGCGTCAATTATTCTTTTTGTGAGACATTGCCATGCAGCAGATCCACCTATTCTCCCCCCAAAAGGGTACGGCGACGATGAAACCCGCTCTTTCCAGGTTAGGTCGCTGTCTAACCACCCCGAATCTAGAATGCTTCTACGACGAGCCTGCCCAAAACGAATCCGTTGCCGCCATGACGACGTTGAAGAGGGTTCAGCCATGGCTGTGCTGGTCTAGAAGCCCCCCGAGATACAGCAGCCAGCCACTGCGAAGCTAATTGGAAGACGATGCAAATCGAGAGCGGAACCGTGCGGCCTCAGCTACCACAGCCGTCGCCTGGGCTTTTCAAGCAATTTCCTCGTTCTGGGTAGGCGCTGATGGGCTGCTCTCAGCGCCAGCTGAGGATGCATGCATATCATCTTCTTTGATGCAAGTACCGTACGGTACCTGGAAGACGAACGACGCGAGATGCAAGCACCCGTTCCATCCTTACCAAACTTTGTTTGCGGACTCTCGTGATAACAAGAATGTGACTCGATACTTCTGAGACAAATAATTGATTGCTTCAAAGAGCTTTCTTTTTTCGCCCCATGTCGAGCAATGGCAGACTGCCGCACTGCCACGTTGGAAGATTCTGTACAACAGTGGGGCAAACAATACTGGGCGGTACTTTGGCTCGTTGGGCAAAGCTTGGTACTCCAGTAACCGTCGAGTCTAGAACGCCCAAACAGGTGACGCGCGGGGCGCTAGAGCTGATAAGGCTGAGCGGGCGGCACACTATTAGAGTCTAGCGCCGGAGAGATTTGACCACCCTCTCCCAAGCACTTCCTATCTGTTGGATCTTGCGAATCCAGCACCGCAAAGGCCATCCTCAGGTCCATGAGCTGTCTATGCACGATGGAGGCGAGCTGATCTCCCTCGCGGGCAAGGGAAAGCCCACGGAGCCCTATTGACCACCAGCGTCCTTCGCTCGTGAGCCAATCA
Organism: Scytalidium sp. 3C; assembly: GCA_000743665.3. NCBI lineage: Eukaryota > Fungi > Ascomycota > Leotiomycetes > Scytalidium > Scytalidium sp. 3C. The sequence goes on along the minus strand of JMRO03000065.1, from coordinate 759,932 downwards.
ACGCTCTCGACCGGCCGCATCTCCAGATGGACCCCAATCCGGAGAGCCTCAAACATGACCCACCCCAATGGCTTCCACGCGAGGTCGACACTATCATGTCCCAGTGGTCGGCACGCTATCGAGGCTTCATAGCCTGCTTACCCACCAGATCATCGTAAGCCCGCAAATCGAAGTCCCGGACGGCTGTGTCCAAATGCTCCGGCACGCTATCTCGCGGCCTTGCCCGTACCCTAAAGCACTAGCCATACTGCCATTGTCGCTGTCTAGCAGTCGTTTGACATGACTAGACCGTACCAAACGGCCAGTATCCACCTGTTCGTGCATCTCCCTCGCGGTTCCAAGACGCTGGGTGCCCTACTATTGCCGCGGACATCTTTCCAGATGAGGCCGGAACCTGCGCTGCGGTATTGATGGAGTACATACCAAAGCTGCGGTACCTCCGTAGTTTGCGGCGGCGGCAGTCAATCAGGCCCGCTAGCGGTCAACAGCAGGCTCAGCTCTCTCCAAGTTTCCACTCCATAGTGGTGTTCCAGCTGGGTGGTAAGTCCTCTAGTGTGATGCTTCCGGTGAGTGAATCATGACGGTAGGTCGAGTCTCATGTGTTTATTGGTATCCACGGGGAGGGAGAGCCTCAGCTTCTGATGGAGCAATTGGCCGCTCTTTGCGACTGGCCCAGTTGCCTGCAGCATGGTGCTCTGGCATACTCAAGCTGGGCGTAAGAATGCAGTTGCTGCAGGACGGGATGCGGTTGGTGTTCGGGTTTACCAGACCGCGTAGGGAAATGTCCCAATCTATTGGCCTTCGATGCGTCGTGCTACACCCATTACTTCTCTTTGTTGTGTTGGTGCTGCCATGAATACAGCTCCACCTGTGTGGCGCGATGGCTTTGGAATCTAGCTGCGGTATGGATCGAAGAATGGGGTCTCTGTGTATATATTCACTGCTTCCCATTCATCATGAAGCCCATCTCCATCTCTCTTGCTCAGTGCAGATCAAAAAAGAACAATATATCTCATCACATCTACCTCGGCAGCTAAGATGAATATTCCCACCTCCAAATTCACTACCTTCGAGGAAGACGACATGACCCTCAAGGAGACTGGCGGCGAGACTCCCTCTCACTATGGCAGCTTGAGAGAGAGCAAGACCCTCTCGGCTTGCTCCACCATCAAGGAAGAAATCATCATCACGGAAAAGGGACATATGACAGACTCGGAAGCTGCAAGTGCCATCATGGCAGCCGATACTGAGGAAGCATCAAAGCGAAGCTGGCGCTTCTATGGCACCTTTGGATGCTTGGCTCTTCTCAACTTCGTCTGTGCCATTGACGCCACTATCCTATCCGTTTCCTTGCCTGTACGTCACCAACCATGTGCTTTTTCTCATCCTGACTCAGTTGTGCTAACATATCAAACAGACAATCGCGGCTGCTCTCAGTGCCACCGCTATCCAGGCTTTCTGGTGTGGTACATCTTTTCTCCTCTGCTCCACCGTCTTCCAGCCAACATGGGCTTCCCTCTCGCACATCTTCGGCCGCAAATCCGTTATCTTGGCTGCGTTACTTCTGTTTACCGTCGGCACGATTCTGGCCTGTGTTGCAAATACGGTTACTCTGTTACTTATCGGCAGGTGTGTGCAAGGTATCGGCGGTGGGGGTCTGGTTGCCTTGACCTATGTCATCGTTGCCGACTTGGTTACCTTGAGAGAACGTGGTAAATGGTTTGCTTTGATTTCTCTACAGTGGGGTATGTACTATTTACGAACTTCTTCCATACTCACTCCTGCAATACAAGCAGGAGTCTGAAAGCTCTTATGCTAACTGACTCCCGCAGCTATCGGAACCGTTCTCGGTCCTGTTATTGGCGGCGTCTTTGCTGTGAAGACCACATGGCGATGGATCTTCTGGTTTAACCTCCCATTCTGCGTCATCGCCGCAGTACTCATTCCCGTCTGTCTTCGACTGGCCCCGAGAGAAGGAAGCACCTGGACGAAGCTGAAGAACTTTGACTTCGTATCGTCATTCCTTTTCGTGGCATCGATGACCTCCTTCATCATTCCGATCACCTGGGGTGGCATTCAGTATGAATGGTCATCCTGGAGAACCCTCGTTCCGCTCTTCCTTGGTCTCGCCGGCCTCCTTGGCTTTGTTCTGTACTCGGCATACGTACCAGCCCAGCCCCTCATCCGCCGAAGCCTCTTCCAATCTTCTACCTCATTTGTTGCGTATCTGAGCAGTGTCGCACACGGCATCATCCTTTGGTCATTGCTTTACTATATCCCCCTCTACTTCGAGGCAGTCAAGAACAAGAGCGCAATCGCATCCGGTGTCGCTCTGTTCCCAGCCACCTTCACCTCGGCACCCGCCGCTATTATTGTTGGTATCATCATCACGAAGACTGGACGATACAGACCATCTATTGTAAGCATTTCTTCCTTACATCTCAATCATATCTATTACTAACTTTTCCAAAGTGGGTAGGATGGTTCTTGACCACCGCAGGCATGGGCATGTCTATAGTGCTCAAGGAAAACACCAACACCGCTACTTGGGCTGCCATGCTCCTCATCGTTGGTGTTGGAACCGGTATGCTGTTCTCAGCCCAAGGCTTCGCATGCCAAGCTCCAGTATCGAACGATGACCTTCCCTTCGCTGGCGCCATGTACTCCTTCTTCCGCGCTCTCGGACAAACCCTTGGTGTCGCCATCTCCGGTGTCATATTCCAGAACATCTTCAAACAAAATATCCTCAAGACTCCCTTCCACGCATATGCCGACGCATGGGCGAAGGACTCCAGTGGTTTGGTTGAGGTAATCCGGACCTGGTCAGACGTGGGAGAGCAAGGAGTCATGAAGGCTGCTGTGCTCAATGCCTATGTGGATGGCTTGCGAGCTATGCACATTGTCATGACCGTGCTTGGCCTCGTAGCCTTTGTCTGCAGCTTGATCTGGATCAAGGAGATCAGCTTGGATAGAGAATTGGAGACTCAACAAGGGTTCATCCATGACGCCAAGAAGGCTCCCAAACCTGAGTCCGAGAAAGACAAAGAAGAAGTGTAAAAAAATACAGCTGGGCATAATTTGGCGTATCGGAGTGGTGATGGATCTCATCATTGTACATAAGGTTGGATTTCATTTTGTTTGTTCTTAGTTGGGCGTCCAAAAGATTGGTTCTGGAGGTTGGCGCTACTAAGGAGGATATCCCCACATACATAAATACCACATTTCCTTAAATACCGAGTAGCACAAGGTTTCTAATACAGACTTTTCATTTCACTTTCTCCAATAAAAGGCATCGAACAGTGGCATAGCTCTGATGCCTTGGCCGTTGAAACTTGAAAGCTAGTTCCAGAGGCGATACCTTTCGAGCAACATTCCGTCTTCTAGCTCAATCCAAGTCCGCAAACTGTCAAGTGGGAGTATGTATATCCGGAAGTAGTCCAACCCCCATCCAGCGCAATCCACTTACGGACGATGGGGGGTAATTTCACCCGCACGACCCGCGACCAGGATGAGCTCACAGGCGGGCTCTGGGCAGCTTTATTAGTCGCGCCGGCAGCTGCTGGAGCACGTCACAGGGTCCGGGTGGACCTCCGATTCACTGACGATAACCTCTTTATCTTCTGTACCTTTTTTTTCCCACATAGCGCAATCTGTTAACTTTCCTCTTTCTGATATATTTTGCCCACCCGCACTCATAGACATATAATATATTTTTAACATCACCCATTTCCGCGCAGTTCCGAGAAGAAAGAATTATCACATCTGCGAGCCAAACATGGATTCACCGATAGTGAAAGTTACTATCCAAGCATGCATCCTCACGGCAACAAGCAACGTGGTCGCACAGTTGATCTCTGCATATCGGGAAAATGTAGGTCTCGCATAAAGCAATATCATACTTTTTCCCCAAACCGCACCGCAAAGATGCGCATCGATGAAGATTTTCCAAAAGCTTGCTAACACAAGAGTTGATTTACTTGTAGAAACCATATGTGATAGACTGGATTCCAGTGACGCAGTTTGTGCTCTACACCCTGCTGAACGTGCCTCCAAACTTCCTCTGGTACGTATTTTTGAGCGGAACTTAACTGTTCTCTTTTTATCTTTCACCTCTCTTGAACGCCTGCATGGAAACATATGCAAATATATATTTTACTCTGGTTACTAACTGTACTCAAAAAAATCAAACAGGCAATCCTTCCTCGAGCAAACATTCCCTTCGCACGAGCCTACCCCCGCCGACGCAGGCAAGGAGAAGAAATCCGACACCAGACAACCGGCGCAGCCCAAGCTCTCGGTCAAGAACACGCTGATCAAGTTCACGCTGGACCAGACCGTCGGCGCATCCATCAACACGCTGCTCTTCTCCATGGCCTTCGCCGGCCTGCAGGGCCATCCCGTGGACCACTGCGTACACGTTGCGCGCCGGGATTTCTGGAAGCTGCTCAGCGCTGGCTGGACACTGTGGCCGGCGGTTAGCTTGCTGAATTTTGCGGTCTTTCGGACTGTCGAGGCGCGCAATCTAGTGGGCGGGTTGGCGGGGGTGGGGTGGAATATTTATTTGAGCTTGGTCCAGGGCCAGAAGTAAAACGATGCCTTCTTGGGCAGGCACCTCTTCTTGGCGAGGCGGTTGCTAGTGGACTTCGCCGCCAACCTGAGAAAGCTAGCTAAGCCTGCTGGAACGGCAGGAGCATTCTTACGCGTATATACTTGGGTTTATTTTCCTGTGGGATAACAATCTTGTGATGAGATATAGACCGATGCTTGGATTTTTATTCACCTTTTGCTTTCAGAAACATTTGGACTTATGCTCGCATCTAGATCCTGCTTACGGCCCCCCAGGGCTCGCATGCTCCGGGGCATATTTTTGGCGTGCGCGCACTCTGATCTAACGGATAGATTTTCGGGCGTCTGGTAGAACCTGGCTTGGTCACGCCCAAACCTTGACAAATAGATTATACCATTTTACCTTTTTTACCTTTTCTCCTTACCATTTTGCTCCACTCCGAAATACCCGGTGCAAATTGGACCCAGTGAAATACGAACCTGACCATGAAGCAGATTGGAATACGGGCATCGGAGTTTTGAATTTCCGTCCTGATATTTCAATTGAGATTCGGATATCTGAAGTTTGAAAATCTGAAAAAAATAAAAAATTAAAAAATATGTATATAAAAGAAAGCCAACCCCCAGCATCTTCATGCTTCCCAAAAAGGAGCTTCTTCATAATCTAAACTCTATCTTAAACACTCTAAAGCTTGGCTCGACCTGCGGTGATATCGTTCCAATCTTCGGGTCTAAACTTTACGTAGGTATCGCCTTTGCCCAGTCCGCTAACCCAGTACACCTGGTCCTCAGGCTTCACTTTCTCCGGATCCACTCCTTCGGCTCGCAAAGGTACCTTGTTCTGTTTATTATTGTGAATAGGCGTCATCTCCTTCACTATTCTCAGGAACACCGGGACGGCGTATTTCGGGAGGTGGGTCCTGGAATATCTGTTTTGGTGTTAACGTAGGTCGCGATCAACAGGAGGTGCTCGAGGAAAGATTAGCACACTATCAAGGAGCTTACCTGAGAAAAGCAGCAAAGTCAAAATCTTTTCTCGCGTTAGGATCAATGTAGATGGCAGCGCAACCGGCTCTACCATCATGAGAGGGTAAGGCTACGCCATAAACGTTTGCTTCAACGATGCCGGGGTATCGACCAAGGACTTCTGCCACTTCTGCAGTAGAGACGTTCTCTCCCTTCCACCGGAAAGTGTCTCCTAATCGATCCAGGAAGTACCATTTGCCCTCACTATCTCTCCTCAATGCATCACCGCTCCTATACCACAGGTCTCCCTTCTTGAACACATCCCTCTCGAACTTCTTAGCTGTAGCCTCTGGATTTCGATAGTATCCTGGGAAGACCTGCTCATTTGGGACCGCAACTATGATCTCTCCACCCGTCTCATATGGTTGTCTAATGGCGAACCCCGTCTTCGGATCACGCACGATGGCATTCGTCGCTTGATCTATAAGAACAGGAACATATACATTCTTCAACCTCTGACGAAAGATAGCGCCATGGTGGCCAACAATGCACGAAAAGTAATCTCCTCTAGCGTGGATGACGAGTCCAAATACTCCCTCGGTGGAATTGAAGAACTCGACAACTTCCTGGACACCAAACCGCTCGCGGAACTTGAGCCACACATCAGGTCGCAGTCCATTACCATACATGGCACGGACGTTATTCTCTTTATCAAGAGGATGAGGAGGGGCGGCCAGAAGATACCGCGCGGTTTCGCCGACATAGGTAATCCATGTTGCTTTCGAGTCCCGGACGTCTTCCCAGAAATGCGTAGTGCTGAATTTTCTGCCAATGCAAAGAGTTACGCCAGTCATCATCATCGTTATTGCCAAGACTCCTCCAGTACCATGATAGTATGGCATGCAGTTATACCAACGATCGTCATCATTTGTTATGTTTGTGCCTACATATTTCTAGAGATACCTTAGACATACAAAGTTTTCAAAAGATTTGCGAGCTGCCGTGAAAATCACTTACTGCTGCCCCTCCTAGAAATCCTCGCGCATTTTGGAAGGCACACGCCTTTGGAAGTCCAGTTGTACCACTTATTCCTAGTCAGCATATATTTGTTGTAGAGAATGTATTAAAAGGTGCATACCTAGTATAGATGAGCATCATAGGCCACTCTCCCCGAACAGCTTCTCGGTATGATTCGTCTGGTTTAATTGGCGGTGAGCTGTAAATATGCTGCTTGACCGTTTGATCTAGAACCGCGATCTCAATGCCTAGCTCGCCTTCGAGACTGCTGCGCGAGCCTTCAATCCTAGCCAGAAACTCCGGGTTATCGTCGACAACCAGCAATTTTGCCAGGGGAACTTTCGCGCAGTGAAGCAATGCATTTCCGGCCAAGTTGTAGTTGATCATAGCTGGCGCCGCTCCAATTGCCCAGAGACCCAGCCAAGCAAATATGAAATCCGGCGAGTTTGCCATATAGAACGCGACGAGGTCCCCGGGCTTTACACCTTTCGATAGATACCACTGCGCATACTGGTTTGCTTTGTCATTGACTTCAAGCCAGGTAAAACACCCATCTCTCGACCAGATACACTCATGGTTCTGACGGCTAGCGACTGATTCTTCAAAGAAGTGGTACAAGGACATCCGGTTTTCTTTGACTGTCGAGTTGGGATATTTATTAGCAAATGGACGCTTGGAGGCGCTCTCACAGATGTGCAACATTACCTGCTTGTTGCCACATCTTTGTTAATCTGACCAGCCTGTAGATATCCCGCAAGTCTTTCGTCAGATGGTACTTGGCATCTAGGTACATGGAAGCAGCGGCGGTGCCAGCAACGGCAGCTGCTGCGGTAACTGCTCATAATTGATAGGTCAGTAGCCATTGGAAGTGGAGTCTGTTTGGGAAAAATCTATTGCATCTGAAAAGAAACGGCATATCTCATTGAAGCACGCGAACAACTCTTATGTCACCTAAGTGNNGGGTTCCGAAGGGGAAAGGTTACCTAGGGCCATCTTCGAACAGGAATTTGGAGCAGGGACTGTTTAGAAATCACACTGCAGGGAAACAAAATGCAAGGTCGAGGAAACAAGAGGCACGCAAATCACTCAGCATTGAAGAAGAAAAGATGGAGAACCGAGGCAGCATTATTTTACGCCAGCAAGCTATGCATGTTGCTGATGCGGAGACGGATCTCCAAGAGGGGCCAAACACCGAGGCTTCGTACCCCAGATTTGAGAGCACCCCAATGCCCAATGAGGCTTAAGAGCCCCGTCTCCCTCGGCTCGCTGCCCCACACGCCGCTAAGCGTGCGACTGGTCAACCTCCAACTCCAGCGAGATTCCCACGCACAACCCCTTCTACAAAAGACGATCCAGGCTGTTAGGAATGCCTTCTCCCCAAAATTCGCCGTATTTACATAACATCAGAGTCACAAAAGGGGACGTTGACCTCCCTTTTCCATTGACACTTGCCCACCATTTCTATCCGCTCCAACGCTTCAGTGCAAACTCCTTGACCCATGTTGATGTCGTACTCTTGCCGCCCACTCTATTTTCTCACGATCTTGTGAGCGCCCACATGAAGATGAACTGTACAATGTATGAATACAAAAACAAGAACTGGGTTCGGCGATTTCGCTGAGATCGCGCGACGGTTTGCATGGTCCCTCTTGTTGAATCGCTTGGCTCAGGAAGAAGGACATATTTTAGGGAACGCAACTACGAATCATGTCAGTAAAATCCGAACATACATGGGGACAGGGCAGGTCATTACCAGAAAGAAAGCGTTTGCCAAGAACTGTGAGTGAAATATAAGCCTCCAACAGTACCAATTATTTCAGCGAGGAAAGATCACACGTACCACATAGAGGAAGACGGTCCAGCTCAGATAACCACCGAAGCCTTTCCCTCCAGAGATGATTTCGCTGACCACCAAAGTCACAATAACTCCCAGGAACTTGTAACCAGAATATGCGATCAGATCGAGCAATTGGGATTCGTTCGATATGGACAGGAGGTAGCATCCTAACTTGAGACCTGCGATTTCGAGAGCACAAATAAAGATTGCTGTAGTAGCTGTATATCCGAGAAGTTCTGGCTGGAACGCCCCACGAAGGCCGGCAATCAGAGTAGACAAAAGAATGTATGTCACAACCGCCATCACTAAAGAGAGGCACCTTGTTAGCCCCGTTCGACTAGAGCAGCCCAACAGACTTACAAGGGATGTACATATCGGGAGAATTTATATCATCCCTAGGTGGTGCAAAAGTCTGGCCATTGCCGGGCCCCATAGATTGCTGACGGCTCCAAGGCTTATGTCTCCAAGGGAAAAGCACCAGCCACAGCTTGTTGACGACATAAGAGTTTGAGACGTTGAAATAATGCTTGAGACTACCAACGCTGATAAAACGTCCAAACTAATACCCAATATTAGCACTCAACTATATCCATCCTCCCCACCAGTCTACTCACGTTTTGCTCCATATATTCGCTTCCATGCTTCACTGGTGACGGTTAGTAACCTCACTACGATCTTAAAAGCATGAAGGAGTCCTCACATGCTGTCTGGGACATTTGTATCCCCATAGCTGTTGCAGGGTCATTCATAAAGTTTCCATATGCTCCAAAGGGATTAGCAGGCTGGTATGGGTTACCCCCATAGCCTCCTCCTTGCGAGCTCTGCTGTGAAACTGGAGGAGGTGGTGATCGAAATTGAGGTACTGAGGACACATGTTGGGGGACCGGGTGGTGTAGCGGAGGAGAGTTCGCGGGCATCGGGGCATAACCGCCTCTCTGCATTTTCGAAGGATTGTGACAGAGATATATTTCGTAAATACTTCGTTCAGCAATGTGCACTGTTTGTCAACGTAACGCAGTTCGATTATTATCTGTTCAGATCCTCGAGGCTGTGGAGGCGCTTTACCACATCCGGAATTCTGCTGTAGCGCACCGCCTCAGTCGCAACAGTTGAAATCGAAATTGATAACACTTTGTATAAACCCGGAACGGGGCCTGTTTATCTATTCATTGAATCATATAATCCTTCAAAATGTTGGACGCATTTGAAATCATCACTACTTCGGGAGTAGTGTTATGGTCCAGATCATATACCGCTCTAAGTCCATCCATCATCAATAGTCTCATCACGAATGTCTTCATTGAAGAACGAGCGCTTCCTGGTGCGGGGATTGCGGATGACGTCTCTGCAGCAAACAACCCCCCTTACAATTATGACCAACATACATTGAAGTGGACAACTGCTAAAGAATTAGGAATCATATTTGTCGTTAGTACTCATCTCACGAAGGGTCCCTTTCTTTCCCTCCAAGACTCTGAGTTAGGTGGGGCATTATCAGACATAACTGACGTTCACACCTAGGCCGTATACCGATCACTTTTACACTTGTCATGGATTGATAAGCTTGTCGACAATATCAAGACTATTTTTGTGAATCTTTACGGGAATCAATTGAAAAAACCCAACACAACCATTGTTGAATGTGACTTCGACGAATATTTTGACCAGCAGATAAAAGAACTGGAAAAATCGGCTCTCAAGGATAGAAAGCCAGTAGATATTGCCAAATCGCTACCGGAGAAGTCAGATAGCCTGGGGGATGAACCACCGCCTTTACCTGGTGTCATATCTAGAGGTACAAGATGAGCAGGATATCTTCCACGTAAAGCGAATGCTAACCCCAAGTAGTGCAGAACAGAACCCCTATTAAGGAATCGACCTCTACCGAATCTACACCTATTGCAACGCCTGACACCTCTCGTCCAGGCACACCTGGATCGCACCTTCTAACCGCTAAAGGAGGACCTGGTGGCAAAGTTTCGCGCAGAGCCAGAAAAAGCGCAAATGCTGCTTCTGCTCCTGCATCTTCTGGCGAGGAGTCGAGTGCTAGGAGGACAAAAAAGGCCCCTACGAAGAAAGGTCGAAAGTGGGATGCAGATGGGCTTGCGGATGAGGACAGTGATACGCCGTTAGACTATTCAGCGCCCGTAAATGGCGCTACATCCGGGGAAGATGAGGGCATTGAGCGACCAGGCGCTGTAGAATCGGTAGACCAAGCATCATGGGGATCGAAGACTGGAAAGGGTCAGTTCGTATTGAAAGACCTGGATGACCAGGTCCACTCGATACTTTCTTCTGCGGATGCGAAGAAGGCCGAAAGCTCAACCTCATCGACCGGTATTGTGGGGTCTAGCCTTGGTGCAATCGGGGGTTTATTCAGAAATGTAATTGGAGGGAAAACCTTGACAAAGGAAGATTTAGATAAGGCTATGAAAGGAATGGAGGATCACTTGTTAAAGAAAAACGTGGCACGGGAAGCTGCAATTAGATTATGCGAGGGCGTTGAAAGAGAGTTGATCGGCGAGAAGACCGCAAACTTTGAGAGTAAGTTGGCTGCGAAATACGAATAGATGATCTTGCTAATCTCTATCGCAGGTGTACAGACGAAGATCCGGACGGCAATGGAGTCCTCTTTAAGGAAGATACTTACTCCCACGTCTTCGCTTGATCTCCTCAGGGAAATTGATGCCGTCGCATCACCACCAGCGTTGTCTTTGCAAAAGAGGAGGCCATACGTTATATCGATTGTCGGTGTCAACGGTGTCGGAAAGTCTACCAATTTGTCCAAGATATGCTTCTTCCTTCTGCAAAACAAGTACAGGGTCCTAGTAGTGGCTTGCGATACCTTCAGATCCGGAGCTGTCGAGCAATTAGCGGTTCATGTCCGTAACTTGAAGGAGCTGAGCGCCCGTGAGGGAGGCGAGGTCGAGTTATATCAAAAAGGATATGGGAAGGATGCAGCCAACGTTGCCAAAGACGCAGTTACATTCGCTACCCAGGAGGGTTATGATGTGGTCCTGATTGATACTGCAGGACGGAGACATAACGATCAGGTATGAACCCTATCAGAGCCCTCAATTATTTTGCTAACAGTTTGTAGCGCCTCATGTCTTCTCTTGAGAAGTTTGCAAAGTTTGCACAACCAGATAAGATCCTCATGGTTGGAGAGGTTAGTATTTTTTTCACATCTCCACAAATTATCTCCACTGACTTCCGTAGGCACTTGTTGGGACAGATTCCGTTGCTCAAGCAAGGAACTTTAACACTGCATTTGGTGCTGGGAGGTCACTGGATGGATTCATTATTTCCAAATGTGACACAGTTGGGGATATGGTTGGTACACTGGTAAGCATGGTGCACGCGACCAATGTTCCAGTGCTATTCGTTGGTGTTGGCCAACACTACAGTGACCTAAGAACATTATCTGTCAAATGGGCCGTGGACAAATTACTGAGTAATAATTAATGAGGATATGGCATTACGACACATTTTCAGGATAGAATATCAATGATGGAGCAACCATCAGGAACAATAAGAAACTGTATTCTTGACATGCATTCCCATAAGACGGTCTAATTAAGCCACGTGCTTTTCAAGGTAAAGCATTCCATTCAGGACGCTACAATATCAGCGGAAAGAATAGGGGTTGTTAAGCGTCAGTAGTGGCTAGATCTCGACACATAAGAGTAAAAAGCCTAGGGAATATGCATATCTGATTTTGGCCAGGCCACGCGGAACTGTACTGTTACTTCAATGCAATTGATAAGATCTCAACAAATATCACGTCAATAATTTCTCTTCTATCTTTCCGCTATCTACAATATTACAGTAAACAAAGGAAAACGAGCGATATAATTGTTTACAACAATGAAAGGTCGCCGAATTTCTCCTACAAGATGGTTAGATATCATATGACTGCACATTTTTCTGATAGTTTTGAAGCATACCTTGTAGCCTGGAACGGCCCAGCGTCCTTTCGAGACGAGTTTGGAGGTCTTCTCATCGATATCTGGTCGGGCAGCGGCGACTTCGTCCTATGAGGAAATTTTGTTTTAGCCAATCTCCACCCGACCGTATAATCCACTAGCACGTCGAAACTTACAACTGTGAGGTCCTCAAATGGTCTTGCATCCTCGATGTTCTTGAGGGTCTTAGCCAGATCCTGCAATTCCAGATCAACCTTGCCCTTGGTCTCCTCCGCGTTCTTCACAGCCTGAGCCTCGAAAGCATCAATGGCCTTGAGCTGTCTGTCGAGATCATAAGTAGCTGGCTTGAATGTGCTGAAGTGTTTCTCGATTTCATCGACGACAGCCTGGTTCTTCAGGATGGATCGGTAGTGAGCGAAGTCAACCTTGGAGGGAAGTTCGGAGAGCTGTTGCACACGACGGCGGGCATCCTCATTGCGCTTCTTGAAAGCTTGGAGAGATGCGGCAGTTTGGCCACGAAGGCCCAGAGACTGGGATACTTTGGCCCAATCGAGCTTGAGCGCTGCACTTCTCTATATGCGAAATGTCCGTTAGCAATGAAGATTGTGTAATGCTTGGGATATAGGGATAGAGCGGGAGCGGCCATCAATCGCGATCCAATCGACATTGACACACGATCCAGGCATCAACTCGGGTTGAATTGAGGGATTCCACTTACTCCGGTTGCCATTGTGAGGGTGTTGGCTCGATTTAGGAGTGGAGAGTAATTGAGTGTTGGAATTCGTCGTTGTAGAGAGCTCGGCAAAAGCTCAGACAAGTTCGGAAGGTTAGTCACGTGATCTATCGGGAGAAGTTGGACAAAGTTGGCCAGCAACTCATCTGGCGCATCTGACACTGGTGGTGAATATTCAAGCATCTTAGACATAGTGTCGACGAAATATGCAATATTGATCTGAAAAGGAGTTTTCTGGGCTCATCATGTAGAATTCATACAAATACAAATGATTACATATACGCTACCAAGTCACATCATCAAGTCTCCAGTTTCCGTCCCAGAATGCATATATTTTTCAATACATGACGAGTTAATACATACATATGGTATTCCCAACGTCATCGACAGGTAAGAGTAAAGATCGCAACACCGGGCGATCTAAGCTACGAAACCATTCGTCTTATATGCTCAGTGCCATGATCGAGTTGACTATATCGTTATCATTCTCTTTCAGAGCTTTGATGGCTTTGTTCCTCGAGACACTTGCTTGTGTCATGACCAATTCAATGTCTTTGTCCTCGAGGCCAGTCGCGTCAACTTCTTCATCATCTTCCTCCTCCTCTTTCTTGTCGTCACCAGTGTCGACGGCCTTGCCCTTTCCGTGATCGTGGGAGTGATCGTGGCCAGCATGGTCATGACCAGCGTGGTCATGAGCCTCGGCAGCAGCCAATTGCTGAGCAGCAGAAGCCTGGGCTTGGGAGTTCAAGTCCTCAATCTTTGCCTCACCAAAGACACTGATAACAATCAGCCAATATTTCTCTATGAGTGAAGATGGTATTGAACTTACATGTAGGTGTTGCTGGCTTGCGACTTGTAGACTTCTGGGTTGTTGATAACAAAGAGGATCTGTCCAGAGGGTTAGCCTTCTTAATCTATGAGGAGACGTTAAAAGAGCACGTCATAGCCGATTCTCAATCATTATCCATCCGTAGACTAATAAATCCACATTAGAAAACTTGTCCACTCACGTTCTTTGGTCGTCGCAGGGTGACTCTTGTAATTCCAGGAACTCTGGTGAGACCAAGCTTTGCAATCGACTTGCGTGCCTTCTTCTCGTTACGGGAGTGAACGACAGCGCCGGCCCCAGCTGGGATTCCACTTTCCCCAGTCTCAATCTCAGAGTCAGAGCTGTCAGACTCCTCCTCAGCGGCGACCTTCTTGGTCGGCTCGTCGTCTGGAAGCTCTTCAACACGTGGGTTCGACATTGTGATCTACCCACCACAATTAGCAAATTTCGACACTCCAAAACAAATATGCTTCATTTTCGTATACTATGGCCAGATTTAGGCGGCTCAAGCACCTAAAAATTGACGATCGGGCTTGAGAATAACGGGATTGGGAAATAACTCACCTAGTCTTTGTATTTGAGGTGGAGGTGGGAGGGACAGGTTCAGATGAAAGCTTTAGGGTTGGTGGTTCGCTAAAGCTCGATACAAGTTTAAGCGGATATTTGGTCTACCAGCAGGGCGTCTGATAACAACTCCTTGCAAATGGGACAATGTACGCAGAAATAAGGTTTTTGGAAATCGTCTAATGCCTTCTAGGTATGTACACACTAATTGCACTACAAAATTCTCTCGGTTTGGGGCTCGTAACTCAAGTCGGAATTTTACAATGGCCTGTGCCTAGCCAACAGACATCATCATAAACATTTAGACCGAAATTCTTTTAAATGTTTTGTGTAATCCATTTGCTCCTCGACGCCTGTTGTAATTTTTGACGTAGGATACGAACCTCCATGAGAGGGAGAATAACCCAGCAGCCCTATGCCGTCATGCTCGCAATCCGAAACCCACCCTTTCCCCCAGAATTCCTCTATTTCGCAGCAGCCTTGACTTTAGCCAGCGACGTTCGGACCTGGAAACGAGCTTGCTTCCTCAGTCTCAAAACCTTGAACCGTTCGAAATCTGTCAAAGCCCTTCTACGCTCTCTTTGAGCACGCTTCTTAGCCCACGCACTTTCAGCCCACTTGGATTCGACTCCGCTCTTCTCCCAAACCGCCTTTACCGCTCCAGTTCGTGCTCCTCGGGGAAGCTTCTCAAGGACAATGGGTGTGAGAACGACCTTGGCGAGAGAAATAGCCTGACGGGGAACGGCCAACTTAGCATCGCTGTTTGGTCCGTCAATGAGAACCTAAACCGTCACTCAGTTAGTCCAAATCCATAATCCTCCTTAATTCGTACATACACGCTTGTGGTCAATGATCTCGACGATGGTGGCCAAACGTCCGGAATATTCACCCTGGTTAACCAGAACGACCCGGCCGACTTCGGTCAACCGCCAGTTGGAGGCAGTGATATCGGCGTCTCCCATTTTGAATGATCTGATGTGAGGCGTCAGGTAATTAATTTCAAGGATCAAAAGTGAGCAAGAGTTGGGGAACCTACTGGGCGCGGTGTTGAGATGTTGTCGAATATTTGAAAATTGGCGCTGTTCGCGAAATCTCAAATTGGGATGCGTGGGAGACATTTTACCGAGACGAGCCCTAAGACGTCGTGGTGCCTCAGGCATACATACATTAGCTTTGTGAGGAGCTAATGCCTTCTTCTTCGTCCTATAAAATCTTCCCTGGAATTTTTGAACGTATAGCCAAAAGCCTACAATGCAAATCCATACAACTTGCTCATCATGGCCAAGAGAACGCTATGTTAAGTCCCAGCCCATAAATCACCTTTCATGTAAGTGCAAATATCCAGCACTCGACATCCTCATGTTCAATGATGATATAATTTGCGATTGACCTCTCTTCGATGGCACCCTCGCCGGGGTAGCTATATCGAGCGAGTGGATGATATTTAATCTTACATATTCTGAATCCTACTTTGAATGCTTAATTCTATACTTTCTTACTGGTAGAAGATCAGTTGCTAATAGCTAGAAGGTATTTTAGGTTCTAAGAGTATCATCCCAATAAATGTCGTTGCCCCTTGATTGCCGCAGGATGTTAAGAGTTTGACGTGATTCCATTTATTCCATTGGGAAATATCCGCAGTGTGTCCCGGGTACTCATTATTCACCAAATATACTGGATGGATGAACAGGATTGCTTGGTCTTCTGGTATGTTGACAAATCTACTATATCTTTTGGGGAGTTAACTCTCCATTGCACTCTTGTCTATGATTAAGAAAAACGCACTGAAAATAGTGAGCTCGCATGAGCGCTGATCATTTCTACCAAGATCTATGAGCTAGACAAAACATATATTCATTTTTCAGAGTTCAGACTACAGGAAGATATGAAGCTGACTGGATGTTTATAGATGATTCGCTTCTGTAGGTCGTGTTCAGAATATTCCGTAACTATGCCGCTACGGTATTTTCATGGTTATGCTATATATTGAAGCCAACTTGCCCCCGATTGCTTATTAATACGGATGTATGCTATCGTCACTTATTCCTTATTATTATGTGTTAATACAAATAAATTTTGCACACTCTTGACTAAAATAATTACGTGTGAATCTCAAATTTCCATACCAGCTATTGCTATTGCGATTGCCCAATCAGTACATTTATTATCGTTTTATTATTTGTACATTCTCTCAGTCACATATTTTTGAGCATCGATTTAACGCCATCCAGTCTACCTTTCACGCCCACCCCATAACCTAATTGGAGGACCGACTTCATAAACTCAAATGCCTTGTTATCCTCTGCAACAGGATATCTGACCTTTGGCGGAATAGCAGTTCTAATACCTAGCCAACCCCACCGATCTCGGCATACCGCCTTCAGATTGCATAAACCTCTGAGACCCTCTTCCCCTGCGAACCTTCCGTAGCCGGAGCCACGCACGCCACCGAATGGTAACTGGACGGCATAATAAGCTGCAAAATCATTAACCGCTACCATTCCTACTTTCAGATTCTTTACCACGGCTTCAACTTCCCAGCCTTCTTTTCCAAATACTGATGCCCCGAGACCAAACTCCACGGAGTTTGCGATATTACACGCGTCCTCCGCTGAGGTAGCTTTCAGGACTACGCAGATTGGCGCAAAGCATTCTTCTTTAGCGATTTCCATATCCGGTGTGACGTCAACCAAGAGAGTAGGTGAGAAGTAATGCCCTGCTGGATGTTTAGGATGGCGTAATCTGGATCCACCCACAAGAAGGCGAGCACCATCCTTTACTGCAGAGTTGACGAGGTTTTCCAGTCTATCAAAAGAAGCATCAGATATCATCGCTCCAACGTCGACTTGTGCACCCTCTGAGGAATCCAGTGAGTTCCCTACACGCAAAGCGCGGATTCTTGGTTCAAGAGCCTCAACTATATTATCATACACCTTAGGACAGGCTATGATCCGTTCAATACCGATGCAGTTTTGACCAGCTGCTTGGAATGTGCCTCGCAACAATATTTCATTTATCCGCGGTAGGTCCTTAAATGCAGAGTCGAGTATGATAGCTGCATCCTTTCCTCCTAGTTCGGCAACTACTGGTGTCAAAGACTTTGCCGCGGCCATTGCAACGTGTTTCGCGACAGTACGACTACCAATGAAAGTGACGTGAGAAATAGATGGATGTGACGTTAAATAATTCGCAGTCTCTGGCCAGCAAGTCACCGTTTGGACCAAACCAGCGTCGTGACCACATACATGTAAAGCACCCTTCACAATTAAAGAGAAGTATGCGGTACTCCAAGCAGTCTGTTCCGAGGTTTTCACAACAATCCCATTCCCTGAGAAAATCGCAGATATCATTGGACCAATCATATTGTGAAGAGGGTAGTTCCATGAAACGAGCGCAGCAACTACGCCAAGAGGTTCATATTGAACGGTATTTTTCTTGTATGCCATAAGTAAATTGGTAGGTCTTCGAGAAGGTCGTAATGCTTTTTCACCGTGTAGAATAGTCCAGCGGAGCTTCTCAACCGTAACTAGAATCTCTCCAAGCATAGCATCAATCATTGTCTTGCCGGACTCGAGGCAGGCCACCCTGCATATCTCATCCTGATTCTCCATTATGAAATCTTGAATGCAACGAAGCACTTGACGACGCTCTACGAAACTTGTCCTCGCCCATTTCTCCTGAGCAGTACGGGCCTTTTCGATTGCTCGATCGATACCTTCCGGAGTGGAAGGGTTTACTAAGCCTAGGAACTCTCCAGTTGCAGGAGCATAGCATTGAATGGCTGAAGATCCTGGTATCTGTAGAATATTAGTGTCTATGTCTGTGGAGTGGAAAAGGTGCCTATCAGACCTTAATACTCGGCTTCTCTAGAATTTTAGAAGCATCTTGAGGCTTTGGCGCGCTGACCGTGTACTTGATTACGGGCTTTTCTTTGGTGAGCCATAGTGCAAACTGCAATGACGCCCAGAGTAAGACCAAGCCAATCGCTGTCCCGACGAATGCCATTGAGAATAGTAGTTTCTCTCTATACAGAAAAAGTAAGCATTACCCAGAAGGTAACATAGAAAGCAACTCACGCCTCCCATTCCGAATAATCTTTCATAAACCCGTCAGGGTTCACAACCCGTTCTTGAGCCATGTCTAGATAGGAGCTGCTTCTAACGGCTACCAAATAGGATTCAGCCTCGTGGCTTGCCCCCTGTTTCAGCAGATCTCAATTGAGGAGCCAAATACATAGAAGGTATAACGAAGGATATCCTTCGAGAAAATCGCCAGTTCTGCCGCTGGGAGGAGAGAAAGAGTGAATGACCCCTCAGCCCAAAATTGTCCAGCTTTCCTCAGTGAGCCTTAGGATGTCCAGGGGGCTGAAGTGCGCTAACCTTACCCAGATTTAGCCTGAAGCCTAGGAGATCAGGCTTGAACAACGGTAACTTGAAAGCCTAATTAGATTCACTTTGGTAGCCGTGAAATGGTGTCTCACAAAAAAAATCTCGCAATGCGTCTAGATGTTATGATGGGATTAAATTAAAAGAGTAGTACCATATAGATTTAGACTCCTGTCTAACAACTTTTCGATTCTGGTACGGAACGTAGTTTGAAGACGAAATATTGGCTGCTGCTCGACCATAAGATATATTCCGGACTGGTTTACATGTCGCCCTTTCCACTATCTACTTCCTTTACCATCGAATTGGCTGGGATAGGGACTGTGACTTCCGCCTCCCAATCTAATACTCTGTGCCGACAATCACAAATAGACCTCCGCAGATGCTCCTGCGGTCAACTTACCCATTGTACTAGAATCACTCGTCATGCCCTGACGAGGCGCAGTGAACTACGCAGTCTGGTTTACGTTGAGGGAGAAGCATTTCTATCTAGAATAATACGTTTTGCTTGTACAGTGCTACGGATAGGCATGTCTATCCGAAGCAGGTCTCGAAATAATGCTGCGACCTCACGTTAGTATCAGGAACGCTGAAGGTTTAAACTAACTGAACTGAGTGAAAAGAGGGGCTCAGTTGAAAGGTGATCCGCATAAATTTGCTAGGAAGTCTAACATCTTTATTTCTTTTTGCGTTCATCATCGCGGTAATAATAGTTGGGTGCAGCTAGACGAATCAACATACCTTGTTCCAGATCCAAGCAGATTTATCGATTGGCAAATGCATGTTATCTAGGAGCTATAGCTTCAGCAAATTCCGTAATAGAACAGTGATCAGCTCTCTGATGCATGATCTTGATGGTCGTTCACAAACTGTCTGGGACAGGTGAATCACAAGTGTAGTTTGAAGCGTGAACAGAGAGAGCTCGCGAAAAGAAATTAATAGCTTAACTACGGTAGGCTACATTGACATAAACCGCAGCTACGTTGCCATCCACGGAATGAATCACCTTGTAAGTGATCCTTGGATTGCCATATCTTCCAAATTGCCATTCAATTTGGTATTGTGCTGTAAAAACATGCATCTGATGGAATATGTGCTTCACTGGACAGCATGGATATTTGCCAGAATGTAATTAGCCATGTCGTGAATTTTCTTTTATATTTGGGCGCGTTTTATTCCACGCAAATGTGCAAAGCGACGGACACCCTTACAAGAATTCAACCGCTCATCACTTTCAGATCATGCATACCTCATGCCCGTACCTGCCATACATCTATGTGTCTCTGGTGTAGCAAACTTTGGCAAATAAACTTCGAAGCTTTACTCTTGTTCAAATGTCCTTGATATGTTTCATCTAATATCTAATATGTTTTGCATTTCTTCCTTTCCTACATATAGACAATGAAGTCGAAGAAAGTCACAAATATGCAATTGAGGTGCGTTAATATCTATCATCTCATGCACCATAAAGGCACCTGGGGATGTAATAAGAACCAACTTTCAGTTCTTTCCAGGACAACGTTTATCAAAGGGTTCTCGGCATTCTCTCATAAAAGTCAATTTTCCAATCTCCTTCTTTTGCGAACTCTGAGGCCACTTAAAGTCCAGTCATGC
Organism: Scytalidium sp. 3C; assembly: GCA_000743665.3. Classification (NCBI taxonomy): domain Eukaryota; kingdom Fungi; phylum Ascomycota; class Leotiomycetes; genus Scytalidium; species Scytalidium sp. 3C. Next base: position 739,495 of record JMRO03000065.1, on the reverse strand, counting down.
TGACGATGGCCGTTGGTTGGGTACATTGATCTTACCCACACACAAATCCCAATTTGTATCAGACTCTGATATTTTAAACTTGTTGAGTTCTTCAATAAATCCGAACATCAGCGCGTAACAAAAGACCGGTTCATTTGAGGCCCCATTAAATCTTAGAAAATACAGAGTGATGAACAATCATTTGCGGGAGGCAATCATCCTTATCGATCCTGATGACAATCAGGACGATCTAGGGGCGAAAAATGACCCAAGGAACGCCTCGGTGCTGGTTAGAAACTGTATGTATTTGTTTTATTTGACATATTCCCAATTACTGGACGATATGAAATATTGAGAATCAGATTCATTCTGGAAATACTCTGGTATTTCTGAAACTTATGGCAGAGAAGACTAGTGAGAAAACCTCTCAATATTTTCTGAAGTTTCCATCTCAGAGTTGCATTCAAACGACTAGAAATTGGTATATTACCACTAACCATTGATAATCAGCATTCTTTGTGGATGGTAGAAGCGTATCTACCAGCGGCAAATTATTTCCAAGGCATGATTCGAGATCATCAGACACCAAAGATCCCTTTCACCGCAAAAATAGTTTCCCCACTGCTTTTGACGATGCCTCCCATAACGCAGAACTCCTATTATTCGATAACCATGCATATAATCGGAACAGAACACTCTCTTTGCTCGCTTCCTCAGAATTTCCTACCTTGCTTCGAGTGCATGGCAGTGGGACAGTTCAGGATCCCGTAGTTCTAGAAGATGATGCCAGCCCGGTAACGCGTTTCTTGGATCCAGTCTCCACAGCCGCTGGCGGCAATTATTTTACGCCAATGACCGCTGTCACCGATGTACAGGTTATTGAAGATGATGACGAATTAGATCAATCACAACCACCGTTGCTTCCCACCACAGAGGCTACCCAGGAGCTAGCTACAAAGGATACGCAACGAGATAAGCTCGTTGGCCAAATGCGTAACCCTCCTCTTACAATACATCAGACACAGTGCAATCGATATATCTATAACGGTCTAGACCTTAGAATTGGAAAAGCAGTTGAATCCAAGGATGGCAGCTTCCTGCGAATCACAGCGATTATTCGAAATTTACTTACTGGTGATATTAGATTAAGGGGCAATTCTATCCAACGAACACGAGATTTGAACGGAATGCTTGAACGTAAAATCAACGAAGTCTGTCTGTACTACGAGATTGATTTGGATGACACTAGATCTCCCCCTGAACAGAGTGTCCTTGAGCTCCCAGTTGAGGATGTGGTAAGACTGCGTACACTTAGGTGTACAAATCGACATTTCCCCGACTGTCGGGCCACAGACCCAACCTTATTCCACGATAAACGAGATATAGAAAGGGAGGGAGGGCTTACTCTCCGTTGGAAGTATACCTGCACGTATGCGTCAGCGACTGATCGCCAACTAAACTGCTACAAAGAGAGGACACTTGAACATATTACGGAAAGTGAATGTGCAATTGCATTTGCTATTTCTAATGCCGTCAGTAGGTACCACTGGCGTGGCAAAACAGAGCTTGGAGGTTCATACAACCCCTCGGCTTTGTCCTTCCAACATTCCTCTATATGCAACAGCGGCAATGGCGGTATTCTTATTAGTGCGAATGAAGACAATGCAATTCTAGGGACCGAAAAGCCACAATATTTACCTGCAACCGCTATGACAGATTCGAAGCTGGATCTGTCAAGAAAGCGGAGACGTAGTTCATCTGACGGCGTCAATGAGATGGATAATTCTGTTATACCAACCTCCCTAAGAAACCCCCTGCCGAACTCTGTTTCGAAATGTGCGATAAAGATATACTCTTCCGAGCTCTCCAGCCCGCCGCCCACAGGAACTATCCAGAGACCATCTCTAACCCCCCAGACCAGAAACGTCATCAGATCTCCTGGTCAAACATTAACTTATGGAGACGGATTTTGCGGAGCCGGTGGATCGACTCGAGGAGCTGCGATGGCTGGTTTAAAAATCGTTTGGGGATTTGATCAAGACGAGCATGCTTGTGCCTCATGGTCAGCTAATTTTCCGGACGCGTCATGTTATAATATGTCTTCGGATGCATTCGTTAAGTTTTCTGACTGCGATTCAGTGAGCATGAAGGTTGACATTATGCATTTATCTCCTCCCTGTCAATATTTCTCCCCGGCACACACTGTCAACGGAACAAACGATGAGAGGAACGTAGCAAGCCTATTTGCCGTTGGTGCTATCATAGAAGTTGGCAAACCCAGGGTAGTGACACTGGAGCAGACTTTTGGATTGCGGCTTCCCAAGTTCAGGCAATACTTCGCAGCCCTCGTGCATATGTTTACATCTTTGAATTTCTCTGTGAGATGGGCGATAGTTCCTCTTTCACAATGGGTAAGTACTGGATTCTGCTAAATATTGGTTTTAACAAGCTATACAGGGTTTACCGCAGCGACGATTTCGACTATTAGTTATTGCATCATGGTAAAATTATGTCCATGAAGTGCTGTGGTGAAGTCTACTAACAGCTTTGAATTAGTCCAGGCGAGATCCTGCCGGAGATGCCACCACCGACGCATTCTGAGAACGGCGTAGGCGGTCTTAAGCCGCTTGTTACGGTCAACGAGACGCTTAACAACATTCCGAAGAACGCACCAGACCACTGCCCAGAATCTGTTCCTCGTTATAACCGAAGGCCGTGGGACGCTAATGTGATTCTTCCTCGAGCGATGACTTGCCATGGAGGCCAAAATTATCACCCTTCTGGTACCAGGGACCTGACCCTTCGGGAGTATGCCTGCCTACAGGGATTCCCTCATAACCATATTTTTAGAGGCAGCCATGTCAAGAGGCAAATTGGCAATGCAGTACCTCCTTCTAGCGCGAAAGTACTTTTTGAATATATCAAAGCCCAACTTGATGAGGCCGATGGAGTTCTTCCTGATAAGGAAATTATATTCATAGACTGACTGAGAAATACATGATAGGGATCTTTCTTTTCAAGGATTGGTGATTTTCGTACTAGACACGATGGGTGATCATTGGTATCCATGGTTGAGTTGTGGAGCGCATGTGTTGGTGGATTCTACAAATGGAATATTACGAGAGCAAACCGCCCCCCAACCCCCCAAAGAGAAAAAGATGAACATGTTTAAGAATGACAAGAGAGTTCGAAAAATCTTATCTGAGCATAGTATCCTATACGTCGGGATGTACAAGGGCTGGGAATCTGATAAAGCCAGATAGCCGCAGAATGGAGCGGGTTATAAGCTTGGACTCAATATTACCTAAACTTGACTTCTATTCCTTGATATTTTAATTCCAAAGTGCCAATTAAAGTGCTATGAAAGTACAAGAAGTCCTGTATGAACTACGCACAAATCTATGTCTTTGGAGATTTGGTGGTATATTCGTCTCAGGGTCAAAGTGGACTAATTGCCAGCCATTTTATCCCATATCCGCTGCTAACATCATCATGTCATGAAGATGAGTACAGCTGCAATTCGTGGGTGCAATCGCTGTTCCTAGAAGTTTCCTCTTCTAGTCTTCAAATTATCCCTATCCTTTCGGATAGAATTTGTGAACCCTGTAATCCTTCCAGCTGAAGCTGAGTCTCCTCACATTATACACTGAGCAATAGATTTTCATCTTTCGTGACAATAACCAAAATTGAATGGCGAATTGGACTTCTGCCTGCTTATGACTGCTGCGCAAGTGCAATGGAGACAACTACTTCTCTCCAAATTACGTAGCTAGATCTCACTTCCCAGGCGAAGGATTAGGACTCTCATGTTTTTCATCTTTAGAAGCTTTGGACCAGAAGCCTGTTCGGGGTATCCAAGTGGAATTTGCATGTGTAGATGGGGATTCTTCCGGTATTGTTGATAGCGGAGCTTCAGTCTGTGAGGAGTCCGGACGAGAACTTTCGCCGAGAGAGCTTTTGATCGAAGTTAGGCACGAAACTCGTCATTGGATAGGCGCTTACTTTGCCAACCCTTCCTTAGATTGCTGCCGATCCCTGAAAGCTGGGTCGAAAATATATACTCCTTTTAACTATCATCAGCCAATCATGTTCCTAAAGACTCTTTACGCCTGCTGCAGTATTACCGCTTATAATGCCTATGGTTGTTGCTAGGAATAGAGGAAGAATCCCGCGCTGACTCATGGTGAAATACAGTTGTCCAATATCCAGCTTACTACCATGTACTATAAGCTCTTAAATATTTGTAAAAAGAATTTTCTCTGAAGACGAAGCATCGTCTGCAGCTTTACATGCTGGTAGAACGTTCATCGTCAATTAAATTGATTTTGGGACGGAAATTTGTTGTTCCTGCCCGACGACGCGTCTCCCCCGCCCCATGTCGCGTTTACGTTGTATGCACATAAAAAGCTACATTTGGGGAAAATCTTCTTAAGCATAGCAGCATGGCTCCAATCACAAATCGAAAAGCATGGGTATAATTGTCAACTGTAATGGCTACCTGGAAGGAGAGAGGCGAAGTTCGAGACTCAGAAGACGAGGAAATCTGGGATTCTCAAAGTATCGATGGCGAGGAAAGAACGAGCCGGGTTTCCAAGACTCCTGGGATCGACAACTTCAGCTCTAATTTATTGGATGCAAATCTAGCTGATTATAAAGTGGAGAGTCGAGAAGAAGTTGTAGCTGCGGAGGTTCATATTCATGATGACGTGGGACCTCATGCCGGCGAGGTGAATTCGGGGATTGATATAAAGTCGCAGTATGAATACTCCGCCAAGAATAATGTTTACGGTCCATCTGGCCACCTCACTCGGTCAAGTCCGGAACTAGAATTCTCTAGAGGTGACATTGATCCCAATGATCAGGCGTTTGAATTTGGTGATGAGGGCAACGATGGAAGGCCAAGGGAAGACTTCCCTGATACACTTTCGCAACCAGAGGAGGAAATATCGAAAAGCTACGTCGAGATAACAGCTTCAACATCTAGTGAGCTTTCTTCGCCACCAGAGAGCCCGCAGTTGTCAGCTATTGAAAGAGAACTTTTCCCTACTCTCCGAGAAGATGCCGTTTTGAAAAGACGAGAAGACTCCTCTACAGGTCTAGGGTCTCATGTTGAGTTTGGATCATTCGTTCCCCAGGAGTCTGCTTATGCACCAACACGCTATCTTCGCCAAAGAAACCCTATCCAGCTCCATCCATATATCTTGGAACAGGAGAGGTACCGTCAAACTCTGAAAGCAGGAGGGCTGAAACCCTTGACATTCACTCAAGGCTCTCATCATTCTCAACAGTCTAGAAGTGCGGGATCCGACAATTTCGAGATTGACAATGTAGAAACCGAAGACCATGTAGCAGAAGCCGAAAGCCCGCCCGACTTTAACTGGGATTCACTCCCGTCTTCTTCTATTGGACCTCCAGAAATGCATCATTCAAACGCAGGGCTCGGAAATATCGAAGCCGATGATGATTTCGAGTTCCCTGATCTTGAAGAACTTCTTCAAAACCCCCCTCCTGCAGGTTTGGTAATGAGTGCTGCAAACCGGCGGTCCAAGCCACGAAGCAAACCATCCAACAAGAAGTTTAAGAAGCCAGTGTTCACTGAATCCCGGACAAGGAAAACTAGAGCGGATCTAGATATAGGCCGATTAAGGGATATATTCGAAATTCCAGCTTCTCCTCCTAGGACGAGCTCGCCGTTCTCGACCCTCTTCCCTCGGCTTCATACTGCCAAATCTCGTAGTGGAACCGCATCCCCCAGCTTATTAAGTCGCTCAGTGGACTTGACTTCTCCGCCATTGAACCTCCCAACCCCATCAACAACAAGCGCCATCAAGTCATTTAAAGATATTGATCCGAACGATGTGGATTTGAATCGGGACCCTTTCGCAACCGAAACCCCCCTTTTATCATCAGCATCGTCATCTGACGAATCTGTTGAAATTCGCAAGGTCGGCAGGAAAATCAAGGGTGTACTCCCAGCTTCACATCTGCGTTTAGCTCAGCCGAAACAAGCCAGAGCAAAGGTTCGACTCGAAAAACATAAGTCTGGCGCCTCTCCTGCCCAGGGGACATATCGCCGTGGGATTGCCATCCCTAAAGCCTCAAATACCAGGCGCAGTACTCCAATCCAACCACCGCCAGAAATTCTGCTATTCTCAGATGATTCCGATGATGGAGACGATAGAATAAAGGAAAATAATCATCGCCCAAGAATAGATGCTCACTTTGAAGATGAAAGTCTGGCATACTCCATGACGGGCTATGCTGAAGAGGACGATAGTATTGATGAAATGCTACCCACGACGCAGCGGTCTAGACCTAGCGATCTCAGGCCGCGCAAGAAGCGGAGGACGTTCTATAAGTCTTCATCGAGCAAGGATTTGGGGCTCTATGCCAGGCAACCTAAGATCACAGAGCATCTTGGACGAGTTGATAATGCTGAAACTAATGAAAACAGACCCTCAAAACGTCGGAAGTTCGATAGGAAATTGCCGGTAGAGAGCAGGAGTAGGGAATCAAATGGCTCGCTGAATGTTGGTATTTTAGATGTCATTGAAGAAACCGGAACTCTGCCTCGGTTCATAAGGATTGCAGCTCGTACAGCCAGGTCACGCTCTACTCATGGACGTCACAGTCCCTCGAGGAAATTCATACGACTGGCCAACCGTAATGATACCCTCGAAGCTCAAAGCGTACTGGACAATTGGAGGTCGGGATCGATAAAACAAAAAGAGCCTAAGACGAAGCCAAACCGAGTGAAGAGTTCAGATAGGAGGCCTCTTCAACAGATACATTCTAATATTCAGGCAAGACTCCCTCTATCGTCGTTATCGAGGTCGCTGCCAGATGTTCTGAGGACTCAAGATATGACAGCCCCACGCAGGTTAGCCATATCTAAAGCTAAAAAGAATAAAACCGGTGAATCAGCTACGCTACAGGAGACTGGCAGACTTGAACGTGGAGCTGAAAAAGAGCCCCTGGCAAGCCCTGCACCTGTTAAAGCACAGAAGAAAGATTTCCAGCGGCTGTCATATTCAGCTAGACCAGCTCAACTAGAGACATCCGAATTGGATTACGGAACCCATTATCACTCTGCGACTTTTACTGGGACGAAGCGCATTCTAGATACGTTACTTCGAAGCGGCCGGAAGCAACCGTTAGAACGCAGAAGTATGCAACTAGACCGTTTCTTATCCGATGGTTCTTCCTTACCCAATCAACATCCTTTTTCAGGCAGTTTAGAGGAGCCAGAACGTGTGAGCTCTCCGGTAGATAGAGATAAGCTGTTACCCCGTTCCTTAAGGGAAAGGAAAAGGCCGCCTCGACGTATCGATGTGGGAGCTTCTCTATATCGTCAGCCCAGCGAGCCTCTAATCACAGAATATCTCAAGCCAATACAGTCGGACCATGCCACTGGGAACAAGACAAAATTATCTGGACTAAGTGATTTTGGAATAAAATATCCCCGCCACTTCGATATCTTACCGATACCTTCGGGGACCTTCTTTCATGAGTGCACATTTATTGGGAGCGGGCGCCTTGCAGCTGCCATTAAGGGCCAAAACTCTTCCAATCCTTATTCTGCTCGCCCGCTATTCTTCTTTCACCTCAAAGGCAGAGAACTTGAATGGGGCCCTTGGAATGAGAGTACTTCAACTGAGGTGGGATTATGCTTTGACTGGCTGCTTGATCAATTTGATGATGCACAACCGCGGCAGGCTTCTTCAAGAGAGTCCATTGACCTCATGATATCCATTTGCGACTACCTTCAAACCTACCTCTACTTCACAGATCCATATGATCCGCCCAGCTTCGCATCCCGCATGATTGATATACTACAAGAAGTTATTAATCACCCTCGCATAAACTCTTGTGATGCCAACGATGTCATCTTGCAAAGCATAATCGAGACTCTCATGCTCTGTGTGATCATTCTCTTTCAGGTATTGCGGATATCTCAAGCTCAAAAAATCGATCAATTAATGATTTGCCGACTTGAGGAGCTCCTGCTCAAGGCCTGTGGCCTGTGTACCGGATTACTGTTCTCTCATAGCTTGGAGGACATTCGGAAAATGTATGATGATCTTCAGTACCTTTCTATTCGAGAAAGCGGACTCAGAACCGATCGATATGCGTGCGAGGGATTGGTTGTCATAATCCAAGTTTTAGGTGCGGCTGGAATTCTGAATGGCTCATTCTGGGATGTAGTGAATCCATGGTTAATGAGTGTCGACTGCGTGTCAATTACAGATGCTCAAACCATGGAGCATATCTGGTATTCCATGTTTTCACTTCTTCCTTTATTTGAGTTCGACTCTTCAGGAGTTGTAATTCCTGGTTTACGAAAAACGAAAGCTGTCGAGAATTGGTCGATTCCGCAACAGATTATTAAGCAGGTGTTCGCGATATATACTGCTGATATGAGGCAATCGCCCAGTTTTAATGAGTATTGCGCGGCGCTGTTTGGTCGTTGTCACCATTTAATCACGGAATGGGGGTGGTGGAAATGCAATATCTTGATCGGTACACTGTTCGACTTCTTCGCTTCTCAAAACCTCTCAAACCTCAGAAATGAAGAGGTATATGCATCACCACTTTTCTTAGACGAACTCAGCGGCAACCCCTGCTTGGAGCTTGAGTCTGGAGATCGTTGCTTCCACATATTTTTGAAAATAGTTGCTGTTAGGATCATGTATATGCGCTCCATAAATGACACCAAAGGTATTCGGAATCTTATACCACGCCTCCTCCCGAATCATGACCGTCAGTATCCGAAAGAAGAAGTTATCCGTCAGCGTGATCTTGCTTCACTCCGAAACCACCATGACCTTTTGTGCACGCTATTTTGGGCAGCACCACCTGACCTGCGACCATCATTAGGTCTCATCCAAGGTCTAGTTGTCCCAGATCGTTCACACAAAGAAGCTTGTTTGATAAACTTGAACTCTTGGACCAATTTGGCGCGTTTTATTCTTTCAACAACTCCGACTGCCGAAGCCTTCCAGCCATTCGTTGATTGGCAAAACACCTTCTTCAACAAACTCCTTGAGCAGTATGCCGGTGCGGAAATGGAACTCAGGAGGCAGGCAGAGGATCTATCAACTGTCGACAGAAACCTGATATCGGAGACGTATCTGCAACAGACAATCGATCTTAACCGGACAAACATCAAGGTTTCCATGCTCGCTTCACTTAATGCTTTTCGATCAGTTATTCATGGATGTACCACTGCAGAAGCTCTTTTCGAATCTGGGTATCATGGTAAGTGTAAGTAGTAACCGCCATTGAACATTGCTGACATCGTTAAGGCTTCTTCTCTCGCCATATGTATCCAGAAAGNCCCTCTTCTGAATGACCGAGAGCTTGCCACTAGCCTCATGGATGTGCTCCTCGTCTATATTGACCAAGTCAATTGCATTGCACCTAGAATCATTGTAGAATCTCAGCCAGTAGCTTCCGAGGACAGCCAGGATTATGGTCTCTCTGATCTTAACAATTTCGAGCGCGAATTCCTGGTTTCAGTGAGTCCAGAAACCACTTTCTTTTCTATACAGAAATTAATCCAATAATAGCCTTTAGTCAAATCTTGCTTGCCAAGATTGTCCACGACAATGAAAGAGTTGCTTCATGATATACCCCATCAGTCCACATCATCCTCAGTTTTCCTAGAAAGTACCGTTCGATGTTTGGCACGTTTAGTTAATATCAGCTTGGAAGACAATGAGGTATGTCAATATCCTTAAATCAGAAGTTGCGACTCCTTACACATTACAGACATCAGACGACTACTTTATCCATGGCTCTAAAGCGGCATTTGAGGGGCGTAAATTATCACGTCATGTGAACCTTTACTGGCCTCTCTTCCTCGGAGAACTAGTCAAGGAAAAAGATATATCTGAATTTAAAGTATGATGCATATTTTCTCTTCTCTGGTCTGGAAGACTGACTTGCTGGTAGCCGCTTGGGGTCGACATTGGATTGGAATGGCTGCTCACCTTAGTCAAACCTGATGGTCACTTACGTTTTGAGAACAATCTCACTTTCCATTTGCATCAAAGACGATACTATCTCCTCAAAGCAACAACGTCAGAGCCCCATATTTTCTTCGCAGACTTGGAAGAGTCCAGACCTTCTGCTTACTGGAATCAAAACTTCATACAAAGCAAGTCATATCACATACCCCGAAGATAATAATTCTAACAGGTGTATTAGAAGCGATTGAAATAATGCAAGCGGTACTTCGAGACCCCGAATTTCGTCTTTCCGCTGTTGGAAATGTTCCGGAAGCAGAGTTGAAGCAGCAGTACTCTGTAATGCTAAGAGAACTCATGAATGACATGAAAACCTATCTACGAGAAATGGTACCCTCTTCAGATACTCACAGAGAGTATGTGCAGTTTTCTCAGACAATTATCAGTCATATCCGTTCTTACGGAAGCGAGATCTGCTCTGTTCCCCCATTTTTTACTTCGCACTCCACCCATTACTGGCCCAGGGAGTCAGATCCGAATATGTATCTCCCTGGCTTAATATCTTACTCACTTCGTCTAGCGGATGAACAAAGTTCTCACTATGAACTTTTCCATTATCTCTACAATGGCTGGAAGAATTCCATTGTGTTGGGTCAATTAGCCGAACACAAAAAACACATCCAAGAAGCTATGCACAACCCATATTTCTTTCGCTTCATGGCTACAGAAATGGTACCGGCAATAATCAATGCTGCTTTGGAAACAGAGGCTGGATGGCTTATATGTAGCATGTACTTGACCATTCTGGCCAAGCACACTGCAAAATCTCTGAACCTACGTGGCACCGACAAAACCAGCACCTTTTGTTTCTCGATCCATATTCTGAAGCTTGCCTTACATGGTATCTGTATGCGATGCAATTCCTTGGACTATCTCAGGCAAGGGGTGTCTTGGGATGAACGGGCAATTGTTACTCTTCTAGTCCAATTCTGGATTTTCCTTTCACCTTACCTCTTGGAATATCTCAGAGGACATTCATCGCCAGCTACGGAGATACGTAATCTCTTGAGTGACTTTGACAGCTTTCTCAATGCGGGGATTAGAGGGTTTACCATTGGTTGCAAAGATTGGTTTCCTACAAACTTGAAGGCAGACTATCTAACACATCCTGGTGCTACTGAACTCGTCAGATCGTTCAAAAACCTGATAGTAGATGATATCAAGGAGAACTGGGCGTTGCTCCCTCAGAGCAAGCTTCGTTTGCATATACCAGGGTCCCGAGATGGTGAAGATATTGTAGATATCGCCGCATTTGAGAAGGATACACCGACACTCATCGAAATTATTCTCGCTACGAAAAGAGATGAGATCGATCTTGGAGTTCGGATGCGCAGGTATATTCGCTATCGTTTGTAGTTAGAAGTATGAGTGTAGCAATGGAGAGAAGAGAACATAGATAGGCAAGGCAGATTCAGTGATATACAGATATGATGTAAACCAACGTGGGAATGACATTTTGCTACGTCCCATTTGTAGGATATACAACAAGAACAACTCTTGATTTTTACGCATTCCCAGAGCTTGCAAACAGATTGAGCTGGTGGCTTATCATCACGTGATTAAAACTAGCGCGGTTGCAGACCAAGAGGCGCGTTCAATCACCAAAAACTTGAATGGCCAGCTAATTCCTCTTTGCCTACAGATGCTCTCCTGAGAGCACCAATTCCAACCGGATGCATGCTGTATCACGAATTGGGCTTCGTACGGCTCGCGGAAGCATCTCAAGAAGCGCTTGTCGTGTCGTTGCTGGAGCTCGCCGTCCCCTTCTGAAGCGCAATTTCCATTATTCTCATTCACTCCACCAAAACCCGGAAGATCCCGCCATTTCAGAGACAGGCAAAGACAATGAGAGTACAGAAAAGATAGGAGAGTCTGCAAGCTATCCAAACAGCAAAGACGGCGTTACAGAGAATCAACAGGTGAAGAGCTTGGATGTTCCGCAGAAAACTCGAATTGGAAGATCAGGGCGTGTGAGATTCAATCGACATAAGGAGCCTGATGGCCTACCGCCCGTAGCAATACCTGATTGGTTCTGGGTTAAGAATGTCAAATGTGTCGGGGATTCTGAGACCGCGGACTCGACCTTAGCTGTTTATGCTCAGACTCAGGGTGATTCCAGCAATATTGACGCTGAAATAGCTCGCCAAGCTACCGATATAATTGCTTGTAACCTCGAATCCACGCGGAATGCCAAGTATACAATCCATGTCGACATATATAACGAGATTTTATGCAGTTTAAGAGCTGGGTTAGCCCTTAGGCCTCCACCGAATCTCAACAGTCAATCCACGACAAGACCTGCGATTCTGCTGCAATGTCCGAAAGATGGAGGGACGTATTATCTGGACTCAATAATAGAAACAATCGCCTCCAAACTTGAGGCTGATTTAGTCCAACTAGATGCACAAGATATCGCACAAATTGTAGGGACTTATGTTGACGAAAACTTGGCTTGGATGAAATCATCTACTTCTCTGCTAGGATACCAGGCACACGAGGTTGCGGGGAAGCTTGAAGACTACGAGAAGGACTCCCTACCTGCGCAAGAGGACTCTGAGGCAGCAGATGAGGAAGATGATGTTCTGGGGTTGTCCAGAGGAGCCAAGCGCACATCTTCTTTCGCATTTACCGCATCTAACGCTGATGATATGAAGAGAAAAATTGCTTCATTGCTCGGTGCTGCAAGAACAGGAATCGTCCAGCTTAAGACCTCTGGACCATTCGATACCTCCAAGGGGATGCCTGCATCCGACTTCTTTAACCCAAAGTCTACCCACAGTTCACAGTCCTCAATGAAGGTTGGATCGGAGCAATGGATTGATCTCAAGATAAATACTGCGCTTGATGCTCTTATTAGTGCGGCTGATTCTAAACGTGCCTCTTCCTTGGCAGAATCCGGAGAACAAAGTAGTGCAGCCAATAAGCCTCGGAACCTCATTATCCAGCTCAAGGATTATAAGGAGATGAGTGAGACTGTACAAGGCGCAGCTCTAATCGATAAACTACGTTCCAAGGTCAACGATCGTTGGCATGAAGGCAGAAACATTGTTTTGGTTGGGACCACCTCTACCGAGGAGGGAGAGCCCGCTCTCTCACGATCAGAGATTCAGCACCTCCAGTCGGACATTGATTCAGGGATAAAGAGAACAATATTTGTAGCTCCTGACCGTCGAGAAGAGCAAGAGCTCACTTTCCAATCAGATGAGAAGAATCGAATTAGGAGCATTAATATTCGGCATGTGGAGGATATGATCTCTAAGCTTTTGAGTGGAATGCCAAATGCTCCTGCAGTTGACTTAGAGAAGCATTTAGATAACGCTTGTGCATTCTCCGCAGGTCTTGAAGACGCCGTGTGGTCATATTCACGTGTTCATAGATTGGCGACTACAATTGTGGGTATCGATGCCTTGCCAACTAGCATTGATGGGACACTCTTCACTAAGGCTCTCAAATTGTTGGCCGCCAGCGACGAAGCCAAATTCAATTGGGGCGCCATCGAACTGAAACAGGAAGATGGAGATGTTGATATTATGCTCAATGATTTCGTGGATACGACCTCTCCGAATGTAACTAACAAAGACAAGTTGAAACAACTGAGGAAAAATTGTACTCCTCACGAAAAGAAATTGCTTGGAGGAGTTATAGTCCCTGCCGACATCAATACAACCTTTTCCGACATACGTGCCCCTAGCGAGACTGTGGAAGCACTGAAGACTTTAACTAGTCTATCACTTGTTCGCCCTGAAGCTTTCTCCTATGGTGTCCTTGCTACGGACAAAATACCTGGACTTCTGCTGTATGGACCTCCAGGAACGGGCAAAACGCTACTTGCAAAGGCAGTGGCAAAGGAGAGCGGAGCTACTGTTCTCGAGGTCAGCGGCGCCGATGTCAATGACATGTATGTGGGCGAAGGGGAAAAGAATGTTAAAGCGATCTTCACCCTAGCAAAGAAACTTTCCCCCTGTGTCGTTTTTATAGACGAAGCAGATGCCATATTTGCTGCCCGGGGAGAAGCGAAACGGACCAGCAGTCACAGGGAACTGATCAATCAGTTTTTGCGTGAATGGGATGGTATGAATGATATGTCTGCATTCATAATGGTAGCGACGAATAGGCCTTTTGATCTTGATGAAGCTGTCCTCCGAAGACTGCCTAGAAGGCTTCTTGTCGATCTTCCAACTGAGAAGGATAGAGAAGCCATTCTTCGGATCCATCTCAAGGATGAAAGGCTTGACGAGTCTGTCTCGCTGGAAGCTCTTGCACAACAAACCCCGTTCTACTCGGGCTCTGATTTGAAGAACCTTTCTGTGGCTGCTGCGTTGGCCTGCGTACGAGAAGAAAGCGAGGCTGCAGCCAAACATACCGGTGCCGAACCTTACGTGTACCCGGAGAGGCGTACGCTTACGAAGAAACATTTCGATAAGGCTCTTGAGGAAATAAGTGCTAGTATCAGCGAGGACATGAGCACCCTCTCTGCCATTCGCAAGTTTGATGAGAAATACGGAGATCGTAAGGGCAGGCGGAAGAAGGCATCGCCTATGGGATTTGGCGGCGCCGCTGAATCAGAAAAGGACTCAGAAGCTGGGCGGGTACGAAAAGTTAAAGTATAGATGGTTCATGGGATATTTGCAACTGGCGTTGGGAATTGTATTAATAAGCCCATGATCTTGTGCTCGTCTTGAGACGTCATAGAATTAACCTGTATTTCTAGACCAACATTGGGTGTAACATTAAAATGACATATCTAGAGCAAACTAGTTGAAATAGACTGTACCATTATATTCTGATTTAGTATATTCTCCACAATTAGATCGAATCATTCAGCATCTGGGTATTCTCTAGCACCAGCTTTCCTTCATACCCAACTATGCTCTACAAATCAGCCTTTTCCAATGCCGCCATCCAATCCTCGGACAAACTCTAAAACTTCAAATCCAAGCCTCCGAGATGTCTTCTCATCGAGCCCGCCCCCGTCTGCTACTGTTACAACGATTGCTGCGCAGTCATTCCTGATCTCTACGGTACCTGCCTTCTCAGTGTCATCCTTTTCCTTGGTAGCTGTGACATAGATAGTGAGATCTGGTCCGACAATTCCACGCCACAAGGTTGCCATCCATTGCCAGTGGTCGACCGGTGAGTAGGAATCATTGATTGGTATGCGCAAAGCCCAGCGATCCGATATGCACAATGAGAATCCTCTGGGAAGAACGGCCACTGGAAAAACTTTCTCCGATTGACTAGCCGTTGAACGAGGGGATACGCATTCTGACTCTGTAGAGCGCTTTGGAGTAGTGGTAATATACTTGATGATCTCCTGTGATCGCAGATGCCACCGCGAAATATTAGATAGAAACTCGGGGAAAGGATCCTTTCCTTGATCTTCAGATGCTGCAGCTAAGTCCATATTGGCCGTTTCAGGGGAACGACTTCCACCATCATGGGTTTGACTTGTAGGTATGGACTGAGCTAGTGAATCATCTTCCCAGGTCTTAATTGCAAAATGCGCTTCCTTCTTCATATGATCACGTATGAAATCCCCTACTTCCTGAACAAGTGAGGCATCGGATCCTTCAACGGCAATAATTGCGCCACGTATGTCATGTGTAGGGCTCGTAGGACCCGGTGCCGCTAAGGGGGGGGAGATTTTACTCAAAAGTTTGATCTTATTGATATATGGAATTGTCATAATCATAGCCTCCATGCTTTTGACTCGTCTCTCACTTTCAGACCCATCTGACACGCGAGTCATGCTGAGATGAAGCTTAGAGCTCTGGTTCTGCAGGGGAGGGAGACGTAATGATTCGTCGAAGCTTGCTCCCCGAGGTGTCGAAGCCATCCGAGGAGTGTGCATAGGAGACTGTTGTGAGGGTGGGCCCATCGGGGTGCCGCGGGTAATAATAGCTGGACTTGGGAGTGGGTGTGCATGACCTTGCGTTGATATCTGTTTGCTTCCACGGCGGGGATCGGAAGAGGACGCGAGAGACATCGGGGTAGGAGGAAGGTAAAATCGCTGAGCTTCATTATTATAACAACGGCGTTTCAATTCAGGTGAGGGACTTGCAGGATAAACTTCATCAGCCCTCTCACGATGAGTATAAAGAGGTTGGGGGTATGGAGGCCTTCGATAAGGATGGTAAGGCAACGCTCGCTGTGTGTCTGATCTCGAATTTGGCATCTGCGGCTGCTGCTGAGCTCGATCACTTTCGCGAGAACGCGGTGGGGGCCAGGAAGACATGAACTGAGGAGGTAATCGATCACTCCTTGAAATTTCATCTGTTGGGGAGATGTTCGGCGCAGTATTACTGAATGGTGTATGTGGCGCTGCAGAAATATATCGACCGTTACACTTTGGGCAACGGGTAGGATCGTCACCAGAAGATAATGCAACGGCTTGCGTATTTGATCTACCCGCACGCCTTGGCTGGTACTTGTAACCGGGGTATTGACGCTGGTGGCGTTGCTTTTCTTCCTATACTGAGGTTATTCGAATAGCCTTGAAACTTGGGATTTTCAACGTTACCTCCGCTAATCTGCTCCAGCTTTGCCTAACTTCAGGAGGTTGAGCTCTCCACTGCTCGCCAATGATCTTGGATATCTCAGGATTAGCAAGGCCTGGGTTTTTGGCAACAACCTGGGCTTGGTAATGCTGACGATACAAAATAAATGCTGCCAAAATCTCTCAGTTTTGAGCTATTCCATGCACAAAGGGGTATTTCAGGACGATGCTAGAGCGAGGAACAAAGAGACAAGGAACCGCAACTGCTTTAACTTCAAAGAAATCATATATAATCGTAAACATCAAAAATACAAAAGGAATCTCGTACCATTTCGAGGTCGGGGGACCTTGGGCTCTGGTTGGCAAAGGCAAACTTGTCCTTGGGTGGGATCTGAGGCTGAAAAAACTTGTACGCCGGAATTGGCATTGGCGCTGGCATTGTTAAGATATCTGCTGTCCGACTCAAGAGCATTAGAGTTCTCCACTTCCGAGGCACTCCTCTTTCTAGCCACACGGCCAGGCGGGGAGAAAGGCGTTTCTGGCTCCAAATGCCTCTCGGGGCGGGCTTTGCCATGCGCGCTGCTACTGCTGCAGTCTGTTGAAGTGCTTACTGGAGAGCCGGGCGTTTCGACATTGGTACTCTCTATATCTACGGTGGTAGGTGCCATCACGGTTGATTGAGTTGCTATCCACGAGACGCTGAGAATAGTTTTAAAGAGTTTCAAGCTATAAATGTAAGTAAGCAGACGAGGCTAAGGAAACAAAATATTGAGAGAGAGAAAGGTAGAGTCAATGAATCCCATGGTATTATTGATAGGGCCGCTTGGTTTCTTTGTTCTGCACCAGCCTAGACCTATTGATAGGATAGGAAACAATGACATGGCCCCCAGACATGATGATGGAGAAGCGGGTGCCATTATTGCAAGCAGGCGACCGATTCCTTGTTGTCTCGGGAATGTGTTTATATTCGGATCCCTGGGCGGCAATTTCTTTGTCCTGGCATCTAGGTGGATGCTCTCATGCCGTTGATGGTGATCGCATCCATCCTAGCGCGGTACCGTCACGGCGGATCGCAAATTATATTATCTACCAGGCCTCATATGACTAAAAGTTGGTGCTCAAAGAAAATGCAAAACTGCAACGGTTAAGGCGATCGCAAGAAGGGGGGCAAACAGAGGGACAACAGACAGACACAGGTAGAATCAGCCACATTTTGGGTCTAAAATAGTCGTACATTGTGAAAGAGCACCTTCATCCACGACCGATACTGACAGCCGCAACCAAATCACGATTTTTGTTGGCGGCCTCAACAAACGAACCTCGAACGCCCGAAACCCAAGATGCCGGAACTGGCGCGAGCAAGGAACAAACGGAAAATATTCATCGTAGATCAATTCCCAAGCCGCTTTCTGTTTTACCATCCATCTGCCCCATCTAGTCCCATAAACACCAATAAACACATCCGCTGCTCATGCAAGCAGAGAGCTGGTCCATTCAATCAACTCTCCTCTTTATGAATTGCACACTAGAGCAGCGGCATGCACCTTTCCAAGTGTAGCTTACGAAATGAACAAGTCTCGCGAACTTTCACTCTGCACAATGGCAGCGCTCCGTCGTGCATCAATGAATAGATCTTCACACTCGCCAACATCCTGAACGTCGATCTGAGACCGTCCGTTTGCCCTCGCCACAATGCTGGATGGTGTGAGGAGCTGTAGAGCATATCGCAGGCTAATTCGTGAGCCATGCTCCGCGATCTTATCTAAAGCAGGTTCCGTAATACCAAGCCCTTCTGCTGTTACCCTGATACGAATAATTCGTTTGATTTCGTCGGACTCATATGGTTGAGTTGGGATTATGAGCAAGCGGGCTAAAAGATCTGGAGGGATACCATGAGCGGATACTAGATCTTCCGTCCCTCGAATGGTGCACATGCCACGGTTCGAGGCAAGAATAACTACAGGAGAAATAGTCGACTCTAGGGCCTTGTTTAGATACGTGAAGCACTCGATGTCGAGCATGTTCACCTACAAACCAATTCATGAGCAAAGATCCACAAGAGAAAGAGTAATTGGAAATACCTCGTCAATGAAAAGCACACCAGGAACAAGTTCCGCAACTCCCTGATCGATGTACTTGTTCACCACCTTGTTAATTTCAGTGCGAAGTTTGTCTGTAATCTCGGTCATCTTAGGTTTCATCAGCTGCCCCATCATGCTCATGATGTCCTGGCCGCCTTGGGGTCTAGCGTTTGCGACATCGAGATCATGCAAAGTGACATCTTGCACGATTTCCTTTTTCTTGTGTACTTCACCCTTGGGCAACGGAACATACTCTTCTGCCTCGAGATCAAACTCTGTCGCATACGCATCTGATCTGCCAACCCGCTTGCAAGCCCCGGTATTTGCCTCGATATAGATGACATCGCCAACCGTAACTCTTTCCTTCTGAATCGCTTCGTAGATGCTTGGATCAAGCCGCAGCTTTTTCTGTCCCTTCGCACTCTTCAGCCCGATAAGCAGTGTACTGATGGTCTTTCCATAGCTTCCCAAGGGGTTCTCCGCTTCTTCCGGTGTCAATTCTGTAACCTCGCCTTCATACACTTCCTTCGTTTCACGAACTCTCAAGCCAATTGCTCTGCGGAAGTTTTCCATCAAAGCTTCGGTTTTCTTGACCTCAGACGAGTATAGTTCACTCCCGACAATCGGACAAAATGGCACTTTCGTCCCTAACTCCTGACTGATAGCGAGTGCGAGGGCAGTCTTGCCCGTTCCTGGTCCTCCTGCTAGCAATACAGCTCGTCCCGACATCTTTTGTGCGCGAATGAGATCTACCACTACACCGCAAGCCTTAAAAACGTTAATATCCAGCATTCGAGGCAAGAATTATTGATAGCACTAACCTCTCGAGCTGCAGCTTGGCCTACAAAGCCAGCTGATTGCCTCTCGGCTGTGCCATCAGGTCGAAGACCTAAGCCTTTAATGTGCGTGTGTGCAGCTGTTCGATTGTCGCGGGCGTTGCCCTTGACTTCGCTGATTTGGACCATGGAGGCGAAACTCTAGAATTGAACTTGATATGGTAGTATATTAATGGGTGCCAACAAAGAGATGCTATCTGCTTCTAGAGGAAGTGAGAATATAGTTGTCAAAGTTACACCAGTTGGGAAAACATACTTATGCGATGTCAAAAGTCGAACGCGATTCCTCTGCAGCCAGGAAAGCTAAGCATTGGTGCCTAAGGCAGTGAACCGCAAGGCTGAGAGTCAACGGACTCAGCCTGAGGAATCTCTTTTGATCATTCTACAGCTTCACCAGTTATGGTGAAGCCAGAGTGAAAGATGATTCAGGATCAATAAAATCATCCAAATCAAGGTAAAACATGACAATATAGTCACCCGAACAGCTACACTGCTATAGGCCCTACATCTCTTCGCACCCAGGCCTGTGGGTCACGTCCGCCGCTGTAATAGGCTCATTCTAAATCAGAGCATTTGATGGGACATGTTTATTCTCTTAAGTATTGCTAGCGTTATCGCCAGAATTGCATCCTCTAGCGCAGATAGTCTGATGGTTATAGATAAATTAGTACACAAAGGATTGATAATACAACCTACAAAGTAGAGTTACTGGCGGGGTATTTTCTTATAAACCTCCGTTGAGTGTCAACAAAATACTAAAAGGGATCTTCATGTAGAGGATTGGGATAGCTATTAAGTTGATTTATTATTGTAGTTTAAGTCAGTTCGGCTCTGAGCCACTGTCTCTTATCTTACAGAGAACTTCTTAGATTCCACTTCAACTCACTTAGTACGCTCGGAATCTATGTGAGTATTTACCGCCTCAAAATCGTGAGTAGCGTAATCCACTATGAAGCGGGATTAGATGCACTCTGGAAATGCACTTATGCAACAGAGGTAGGACTAGAGAACACAAAACTAGAGCTGAGGAGGGGGTTCGACAGAGCACTAAACATCATGCACAGGCATACCCTTCTTCATCCGTGTCCGGCCATCAGCATTCAGGCAGAGAAGTACACAAGCCAAGAAAAGCTTGGGAATCAAAGTAGGCAGGCATGTCAACTGATTATTCTCAACATGAGAGTATGGCAGGCCACCTGATATTAGTGCAGGATATAGGACGGAGCAATAACATTCCAGACAGTTGCAATAAGAATGCCAAGACCTGGAGTAGAGTCTATGGTTAGAGACCCAAGACTCGAAAGCAGGAGCATATAGGCGTAGAATGAAATTGGAGACCGGCACACTTGGGAAGTGCTTAGCATATGCACACAATTCATGTCATAAGAAATGCTTTGGTCGAAAATCAGGGTTCTCAGCAGAGGCAGTCCGGGTATGTGCAAGTTATCGAATCACACAGTCAAGAACATTGCGATATCCGAGGGCAAGTTTGTAGGGCCGAGTTATGATGTCCCAGGCGGTTTCGATGGATCAGATGGTTGCTGTTGGCCAGAATTCTGCTGTTGAGCCATGGCTTGATACCAAAGAGCTACATAATTTTGGTAGCCGCCGTCTGGAGAATAGTTAGCCTATGAAACAAGCTGAAGAAAATCGATAACACATACAGATTGCATACGGGTCCTCTGCGCCGGCAGGAGCACCTTGTTGTGGTTGAGAACCCTGGGATTGGCTGTATGAAGATTGCTGAGAGTAATTACGATCACTATACTCGTTTTGAGATGAACGATTACGACCACCGCCATTCTTTGCTTGCTAGAAAGGGTTAGCTAGGCTCTAAAAGGCGTATCTGTGAACTTACAACAGCTTCTACTTTCTCGCCGATAGCACGTTTGGCTGCTGCGATCGCTTCTCGCGATCCGACTAAACCAATTTCTCGTTGGACCTCACCAGGTCCGGAGGAAGGGGAGACATTAATCTTGCATCCTGTCGTACTCTGCATATCCTTAATGGTCTCACCACCTTTTCCAATTATCATTCCGACTGCATCGGATGGAACGAACATAGAGTCATTAATCTTTTCACCCCCAGCACCTGAATCGCGGCCTTGATCTCGTTGAGGAGCGCGATCTTTATTTGATGCGTTCTTGCTATCGCTTTCGACAATTTCCATGATCAGATCCTTCGCATGAGCTGCAGCTTCTCTCGTGCCAATCAAATTGACAGGTCGGAGTCCGTTTACGCTTTTCTGCTCTCCAACGATGTTCACATGGCAACCACTCCGTTCCTGTAAATCTCTAATAGTCTCTCCGCCACGGCCTATGATCAGGCCGACGGTCCTATCTGGTACCATGATCTGCATGGTATCCTCACCATCTCTCAATGGAGGCTGATGGGAAGTACCACGAGCACCACCTGCAGCATCACGAGCTGACCGATCTCCCCCTGCTCGAGCACCACCACCCATACCACTTTCGTCGATTATGCGGTTTATTTCAGCCTTAGCATCATTCCGCCGTGTTCGGGGACCGGTAATCTTGCATTGTCTGTAAGGGCCACTGTCGTCAGGGCCTGTGATGAATTGAACCTTGCATCCAGTTTCTGACTCAACACGCCTAAGGTTCTCTCCTTGTCTTCCTATTATTAACCCTACAAGGTTTGACTCAATCGATATTGTCTCAACGTTGTCATCCCCGCCACGCGCTGGTGATCGATCTCGGGCAGGGTATGTACTACCAGCATGCGATGGCGAAAAGGAATCATGACCCGTCCTTGGCCTACCGCCTGGAGAGAAAGAACGCTCACGATAGTCCCGATCAGCACCTCGCCTCTCGTCCCGGTAAGGGTTGAAGTTATCACGAAAGGTATCTCGGCGGATGGGTTGTGGAGACCTAGACCTAGATCTCGAGCTTCGGTAAGGACGTCCACTTGCTGCTCGAGCATCTGGCGCACCATAGGAGGCTGGTCGATCATAGGACACGCCTTTCTCGGCCGCGATTGCCTTAGCCTTTGCAATCGCATCAGCAATGCTTACAGTCCCGGAGTTGATAGGTCTGATGCTACTGAGATCGACGCTCCCAGAACTTGATGGCTGTGGTAATGGGTACCCAGCAGGGGGGTAAGAGTTTTGAGATGGCTGCTGAGGGGGAGGTTGATATGGCGGCGCCTGACTCTGGGTCGGTGTTGAGCCTGGTCGTTGAGCAGCTAATAGATAGTTAGAAATAAACCTAAGGTAAAACCGATCTTAGTACAATGTGCTTACCCAGCGCAGCCAAAATTGATGTGATACTTGGTTGTTCAGCCATTATAGCGATTGTGGAAGACTTCTCGAACTGAGGGCGAAATCGTCAGAGCACCGCTCCTGACGTGAAAATAACCCAAATATGTCTTCCAAATATTATGAAAACTAGTTGAATGCAAAAACAAAGCACAATAGCTCTTCAGATCAAGGCTGAGCGTTGCGTTGTTGGCGCAGCTGTGCTTTGTCCAGTTTGAATTTCTCGCAGTGAAACATTTCACTTTGCGCACAAAGCTTAAGATTAGGAGCACTAAGCTACATTGGAAATAGATTTCTATCACGTGAAGATGCGTCTGACCAACCGGAAGGTTTACCGAATATTGGGATCTTGCATGGTGGATCGAGCTTAAAGGGAGCGCAACAACATCAGACAGGCGACGACGCTGCGTTACACACCTTCTATGACCAGTGAATAGTCAAAAGCACATGGCTACTAGATGTCAATTCTTATATGCTGTCATGTTATGCACCACTATTAGTTTATATTATCGTCGGTTCCTTAGTTCTAGCAGACATAGGTTCTTTTGGATGAATCATGTACAGCATCGAATACATCTACGCTGGCATTTGTGCCGAGCACGATGATTGGGCTTTAAACTCTTATACTCATGCACAAGATAGGATTGTGAATCAGACTTCCTATACTCATGGTTTGGCAGCATCATTGAACTATAGAGTTCTATCAAGACCTAGGCGCTATGTAAACGTCGAAAGTGGCGTTAGGGGATAAGATGTAGCATCTATGAGCAACGTCTATGTCTCTAGGTAACCTCAATTCTGGTACCCTAGTACGGATCGACGCCTGCGAATCTCATGTGGACTTCCTAGTAAGACTTTTACTCCTTTTTCAAATCTTGAGCGCTTCCTAATGGTTCCAATTTTTTCCTACTACGGGAACGTGAATGCTGTTTCTTGTCTTGCTGTCAATTTCCTGTTTATTTATCTTCCTTTGAATGGTTCGTATTTACGAAGGAGTTTAGAGTTCGGTGGGCAGATAATGGTGTCTGTCTATCAGAATGACAAAATGCACCCACTATGTGCTGAATTTACCTACAACCAATGACCATGGCTCTATTCGAAATATTTCTTGGTATTTGATACTCACGTGCTGTGGTGAATTGCGATGCAGCTGGCAGCTGGCCTGAGCCGAAGTTGTCCCTTCTCTTCACCTTTGGAGCACTGCATCTTCTGGCCATGGCAAAATGTTAACTCGAGTGATTGCAAGTATCCCCCTTATTCACGACTCAGACTTCACTGTGTTACTGAAATAGAGCTTTGTCTCTCATGGAAATTGTGATTAACGCAGTTAAGGTACATGTTCTTACCTGACTTGTCTTTCAAGTGGCCTGTAACAGCATAACGACCGTTACAGCTGTCACAATCATTCGGGACCCCTAACTCCTCACAGGATCATAAGACAAAGTTCACCAGTCTTGACAGCACTGAGTAGAACGTAGAGATTGGAACACTCAGTGGAAAAGAGACGGCGAGGAGTTTTAGACTGAAGAAAGCGAGAGTGCGAGGACACTCGCCTTGGCCTTCCTATCCAACGACATGGCCGTACTTTCGAAAGTTGGACGGGATGATGTTAAAATAGAAACAATCGACACTGTTGGACTGTTGCAAGATCTCGAAGCTAGCTTGCAGACAAAGATGTGAGTGTGACGTTGGTAGCTCCGACCAGTGCTTATCGACCCATTGGTTCAACGATTGAGTATAGTATTAATCATGTTCTAGCATCCGTCATAATTTCAGGCTGGACGGAATGGTTATCGCCTTCCAGTGGACGGAAGGCAGAGTTGTACGAGGCACCTTGTTCTTCATCACGGCCGCAGAAGACATCCTCGAGGATGTGGTGCGGCGTGTTATTCAGAGGCAAAGGGACGCTGAGAAAGCCCATAAATTTGAAAAAAGAAAGCAGATATTTGCGTTAAACATATTCAAAAATGGATCAACAGATGAACGAGTCTTTGTAGACTGGTACATAACTTCAGTTGGACTCAGTAGCTCATTCTTGCCACCCATATCAAATCGCACTGCAGGCAAAATGACCAGTCCCATTACTGGTATCAACATAGTATGTCGGCTTTGTTGTTGTATCTGTAGCTCTACTGACACCTAGAAGGCCTTTGACTCTCGCATCTTCTCACGTTCAAGCCATCTCCTGCCTTATGACAAACCATTCATGTGTCGCTACAGATTGGAGGGACCGCTTGAGCTATGCCATCGATTCCTACAGTTGAGTGGTGAAATAGAGAAGGCGACTGATGTCCGAGTACGAGGTAAGACTATATGTGCTCCTTTTCTTGCTAGACATTAATTATTACGTAGGTATCCTTTTACCCAGACTTCGGGAGTCTCCTGTAGCGCCAGATTTTCAGAGGATTGCGACGTTATTCTTCCACGGAGAAGAGTTACCCTACTCTGAAGATGAGTCCGTCATGAATCACAGGACATTCAATATCACGGATCCTCTAAACCATGTCATCACCTATGAAGATGAATCATTGGATGCACTAAGAGATGCTTACCATGATCCGTGTTTCATGAAGTTCGTTACGGAACTTACCCGGTGCAATGAGCTAGAAACGTGCATCAAGCAACGTGAAACGTATTGTGATCTTACAGTGCGTAGGGGTAAAGATTACCTAACTTACACAAGAGTCTTGGATTTAGTTGAAATGGGAGAGGGTCATGCAGTACTGTCAGATGTATCACACTCAGATTTCAGCGAAGTTGAGTACCTGATCGACGTTTTGAAGCGCAAGGCAGAGCACGACTCCTTAGACATAGATATCGATATTGAGCCGATTGAGAATGATAGCGAAGACATTTCTGGGACAGCCAGCGGTCGGGAGCCCATTGGACATGACGAAGCTAACACAGCTAAATCAACCAAGAAAAAGAGGAGACGGAGAAACAAGAACGTGCCAAAGGTTAAGGAGACTACACAAGACGAATCACACGCGAACTTAGAGCCTCGCTACGAAATCAATAGCGATAACAATGCTGAACAAGAGCAGTCAAAACGTATCGGTTCTAGCGATGTTTCCAGTATTCTGGATGCTTCTCAGGTTCACAGAAGCAAGACCATGGATTCCAGCAACTCCACTTCTCTACCTACTACCCAGACTATTCCCAATTCTGAAGCTGAATTTTCAAGTCTACAAGACGCGGAAAGCTCTAGGGATCATAAACACTCCAACGAGAACGAACTCGCCGTCAGGAACGGTCGACGCAAGAAGAGAGAGCAGCTCAGCGGCTCTAGTGGATCTGGATCCAGTGCTCGTGTGAAAGATATAGAAAAGTCGAACAGCAACTCGGCAGCACTACAGGGGGTCTCAGTAGATGATAACACTCAAACTCTAAATCATCCTGCCAACAACGGTGAAACTGAAAGGATGGGGGAGGTGCATAGTACCATTACGCGAAACGACGATTTTGAAAAGGTCAGTATTAGGTTTTCCCTTTTTTCTGTGTGATAGGACTGTTCTGAGCAGCTGCGTATGATTGAGTATACTGAACGCGGAAACAGGATTATTCCAGCTCTGATGGGTCCAACCCAAGACTAGCACACAAATCATCAAAGCCGATCAGCGGGACGGAAATTCAGCAGGATAGGCATGAGTTCATCAACACTGCAGAAGTAGCGGATGATTGCAAAAAAGAACACTCAATATCTCTTGAGCAACCCGCGCCACTTCGTGAAAGTGTCAATTCTGAGAGACGAGCAAGCGTGAACTTCATTCGAGTTCGAACAGCTTCTCGGACAGCCAATGACGACGTACCTCCTATTATCCACCAGCTACGTGAGTTTGCAGAGAATGCTTCAAAAACAGAGGATAAACCCGCTCTGAAAGATGATAACCAAGACCTCGATACTGCAACGTCAGAGAGCCAGTATGGCGACTGGAAACTTATCAAAGGCAAACCCCGACCTCGAAGTAGTGCTCAACATAAAATGATGGCCACCGGACCTGTACATTATTCCTTTTGCTCTGTGTTTATCACTTTCACTAATTGGTATTAGCATTCTTCTACTAAAAACCAAGCAACTAGCTCACGAAAGACACAAGTTCGACATGGCGGTCAAGGAAATAGCCAGAAGCAGTCACGTTCCAGCCCTGCTCTGTCACATACAAAGAAAGCTGCTCCAACTCCTTCCATCCATGTTGCTAGCGATTTCAAGACAGAAGATATGAAGCAGGCACCAAAAAACTCTGAATACTGTGATACAACTGTAAGTATTGCTGTATTGTCATGAATATCCTGCTGATTAGTTGATCAACAATCAGAAACCAACTTGCGCCTCGAGAGTAAACATCGAGAGTCAAGACGAATTCCCTGCTCTTCCTTCCATGTCATCTAAAGGAGCTTATTCAGTTGCTCCAGCCAAAAGCGATCTTGCCATGTCAAAGGGATCAACTCCTGGCGATGCTGCTTCTGAGCATCAGATTTGCAATGAACCGTCTGATGTTCACACTTCCTCAGAGCATAACAATGGTAGAAACGATCCCGATACTGCTCAGAGCATAGACGATCATGAATTGTCCTATAGTATCTCCAAACCAACTGAAATCTCCACTATAACATACAGTCTCGATTCACCTCCCGAGGCATCTCCGCAAATCTATGAAGATAACCAATTTGTGACTGAGCATCATGCTACGGCACCAGAGGAGACCAACCAGGGCGATACTACCCAGAAAGAAGAAGAAGAGACCGACGAAAAGCTGGCCAGTGCACCCGAGAACGACCCTGTCGATACAGGTCTTGATAGCTTCGCCCAACAGGCACCATTATCAAGCTTCGACAAACGTCATGGTGAAAAGGAAGGTTCTCCACTTGAGTCAACCCATGACGACCTCTCAGGCTCCGAGACAGAGGGTCACAGTGATTCTACCCTCGAGAATCCAGCTTTGGAATCAGAGAAACAAATTGCAACGGAGCCTTATCCCGACGGGAGATCTGATACATCCGCAGTTTCTCAGGATCGGTCACCACAAACCTTGGTTGAACCACATGTCTCTCCCCGGCCTGCAATTAATTTCATAGCAGTAGATACACCACCCACCCAGGCGCTTCCTGTTCACGATGATCGGGGTACAGCTGCCCATGGGGTTCACCGGGTGTCCAACAGAGCTGGAAATGGAGCTCAGGATCAGCAAATCCAGAACAGCTCCATCAACATGAGGGGTTCTCGCGAAGCCGGTGGTGATTTTGGTGCCAGCAGTTCTGCTACTACTGCTCATCCGCATATGCCACATAGCAACAATATGTATAACAGGCCTCCTCAATATTGTTGCCGTTGCGGATCGCAGCTCCATGGCTGTCTCTACTGCAACCCTGGGCAAACCGCTGCTCATTTTCTCTTGGGTCCTCCGCTGACAAACCAGCCTGGCCAACACTGCTCCGTCTGCAGGAACTATCTCAACGGATGTGGAAATTGTCTTGGAAGATCCGGAGACTTCTACTGTCTTCCTGTTCCCGCCACTTCGATGCCTGCTCTTCCTCTTCGGTTGGATCCTGTCCTCACCAATATGTATCATGACATTGCATACGGCCGTGATGCTCCAGCTGATCCCGGACTAGACGGAGGAATTGCAGGTATGACTTCTGGCGGACCCGGTGGTTTCGCTGCACCTCACCCAGCCCCATACACCTGGGAAGAACCTGCTGCCAGCAGCTACGAGTTCAACGACTTCGCACCCTACCGTGAGAGAGCAGCAGACGCACTACACCATGGTGCAGGCAGAAATGCTGGAGATGCTACCACGCGTCGAAACAATCAGCGCCGTCGCTAAGCATCTAGCGCGGCAGCCGCTCTTCAGAAGGCACTATTCCCATGAATATGTGGTCATCGTCGGAAGAAATGAGATTCATACAGCTGTTGGTCCTTGTTGTTTATTTTAGCATTTTAATTCTCTTTGTTGCGTCCCTTAATACCAACGAACCTGCATTGCTCGACATGCAGCATGGGGCACAGATACCAAAACACTTCACCCACTTAATACCGACTTGGTCATAGTCTCTCAATCTGCATCATGAAGCAACTTTGCACGAAAAAAAAGCCGCGTGCATTGTGGTTTCCGAGAAAGGATCTCAAACATGATGTCTCAGATGAAGAAGGCTCTTTGGCTCTGCCTCTCCGGGATGAAGTTTTCTTTTTTACTCTTTTACTCTTTTGACACAACTTGTTTTGTTCTGCAATGCTTTTTGTTACGGGAAAATAGGTGAACTATGGAAATTCTTGTTATGGTGGAAGGTGTTTTGAGACGGTCAATCTTGATAATGGATGGAGATGGAGTTTCAGGAATGGCATAGATTGTAACTTCTGGGGCCGAAACTCTTAAGGTTCATGATTGTTTTCTACTTTTACTACTATTATAGGCTGGGGCATGTATTCCTTCCATGAGGACGGTGTATGATGACAGATTTCCCCAATGCCTCTTCTTTGATGTGTACGGAATACTCTGGATCAGAAATTGAATGAGACTTTCTCCTAAAATCCAGATGGTTGATGTGAAAATCGATGGTCTACCCAGCTGAGCTCTGCGTTATCATAAAACGATTACTCCAACACGGAAATCCGAAGTACAAAACGGTTCGAAATTTGGTATTGTCAACTCCTTATGCTTATGCATATCCACTCATTTGTATGAGCCTCTTGGTATACCGTTAACTCCTCAACAGAACCCACCCACAGTCGACCAGCCCCAGGTCAGACTATCCCTATGTGTTATGTACAATCCATTCAAATTAAGATCCTCCAACGCCATAAATATCTGTGATTCCTAACCTGCTATAACCCATCTAAAGCAAATGATTAAAAGAGAGAAAAAAGAAATAACAAATCAACAATAATATGTAATATCGCTGTCATCATTGGTAGTCGTTTGGAGATCCCACCGTCTTTGGTCGCTCAACCGCATCTGGACTGCCGCTAGCTTCTAGTTGTGTCAACCGTAACTTCTCGTCAAACATGGACATCAGCTTATCGGAGTATTCGTCTAGCAACCCAGCAAGGACAGTCTCGCTGATAGCTTTCGATTTCATACTTTTCTCACCGAGGGCTAAGGCGGTGAGCCGTAGCTCGTGGTCCAGCTCTTTCAGAGCCCCTTCCTTGACATCCTCAGATGTCAGTAATCTTTTTCTATATGCACGAAGCGTCCGACAAGCTTGCTCAGTCGCCATATTCAAAGTCCCAAATTCGCTGAAGTTAGGTGAACTCTTGACCCGGCCTTTACTGTCCTGGAGGGAAGCTAAGGATGGACGCCGTACTACCTTGGCCTTGGGGCTCCTCGGAGGAGATCGAGACCGAGCACGGGTTGATAGTCGCCTACCAGATGAGTCATCCGAGTTCGAAGTAGCGTATTGCTTTGGGTTTAGCGATTGAGAGGATGGTATATTAAGCGTAGGTGATTGACCAGCAAGTCCATATCGAGACGTTTTTCTTCGAACCACCCTCGGCGGCGAGCCCTTATTTGTTGGTGTGGAAACCGGTGATGCTTTCTGAAACTCTGCCAGCTCTGCTTTCGATAGCACCCGTCTTAAGGGAGGTCGTACAGATGTCGTTTCCTTGGGAGGGGAAGGGTCACGAGAATTCGGAGAGATATCAAGAGGCTCCAATAAGTCAGGCTGACGAGGAGAAAGGTCCCAAATCATAATAGTGCCATCAGTGCCTGTGCTGATCATCGTCTTTTCTTCCGAATCTGGGCTCTCCAGAAGCGCAACATCCGTTACGCCTGCAGTGTGCCCCCATTCCCGATCTAAAAAGGATCCGTTGCTATCGTAGACTCTCACTGATTTGTCTGTACCTGACACACCAGCCAATATTGTGGGTCTCCCTGGGATTGAACTCGGCGTACCCATCACCAGAGAATCCAAAACTACTGGATCTGCACCTTCACCGTCAGTCGAGCGGAAGGAAGCCAATAAGCGGCCAGTTGAGAGTTCATAAGTCGCAACTGTGCGATCTAGTAATGATGCCACAAAATTCCCACTCTGATCGCCGTGGCAAAGTGACATAGAAACGGGCGAGGCCTTAAGAGTGATAATTCGTAAAGGTAGAACGCCGATAATCTCTTCTCCTCCCACGTCCCGCCTGACGATCTGTCTAATGTGAATGGTCCTATCCGAGGAACATGAAACCAATTTCTCTGCATTTTCAGCAAAGAATAAGCCACAGACGCTGGCTGAGTGTTCATCTAACGTCTGAATAAGCGTCAACTCATTCGAAACCTTTCGGAACAGCTGGACAGTCCGATCTCGACCGCAGGTAGCTACCAGACTTAATCCTTTCTCCTCGTGAAGCACGATATCGTGAATATCAGACAGGTGCGCCTTCGTCTCAAAGGAGCACTGTTTTGTACTAGTATCCATGACACGCAAAACGCCATATCTGTCTCCTGAAATCAAATAGCTTGCATCTTTTGACGACCTAACGTTTAGACAGTGGTTCGGAAGCTCTTCATCCGGCAGCGTTAGCTGCTCTAATGGAACCTTCAAAGTTCCTTTTGCTTTTCCATTGAGATCCCAAAAGACAACGGTGCCATTGGTAGCCCAGGTAAAAAATTTTGCATCCATAGTGTTAGATTTTGTAAGAAGCCCCACACCCAACACTGAGTCACCATGTGCTGGAAATGGAATATCCAGCATTTTGAGGTCTGCAGAATCTGAATCTGCAGCTGATATCTTAATCATATGTTTCGAGTCGATAGTTACCAAGCTACTGGCTGCGTATCCCATTGCGCAAAGGTGGCCGGTTTCGTCCGGAACTAGGAGATCACCATTTGGTGAATCAGGAGGTGTGCTTGGCGAAAGGAGGTCATCCAGATGCATCGCTTTCATGGTGCCGTTCTTACCACCTATCCTGACACGGCGATCCTTGGGATCGAATGCAACGCAAGTTATGGGAAATCCCACGTTTGCTAGCTTTATGAGTTTTGGCCCTTCCCCATTTTCCAGCAAGCAAATATCGCCCTTTTCAGAGGTAACAATCGCCTTAGTATCGGAAATGGCATTCACAGTGGTAAATGTAGCCTCTACTAACGGGCCAAGTAAGCAATTACGGCCTGTCAAGGTCTTCAACAATGGTTGGATGGGTCCTTGCTGAGATGGCCCATCGGGGTTATATCGCTGTTTGGTAGGTGAGGGATTTCGACGCTCCTCAACTTTCCATACCTTGATATGTCGCGTGCCTACACTGTTCAATTGGTTAGGGACATCTCACATATATCCGGCGAGTAGCGGGGTATCGGGAAAAAAAAGGACATACGTTACAATGCTATTTCCAAGCCATGTCATCTGCTTGATAGAGCTGGTGCATTTATTACTAGAATGAAGTTTTGCAGCACCGGTCCGTTGGTTGATGGACCATACGTGGAGAAATCCGTCATTGGGCGCTCCTATGCTGGCCAGATATCTCTGGTCTGCGCTGAAAGCTACAGCTCGGACACCGTAAGTGTGGTCATGCAGTATCGCCAGTGGAGTGTCGGATGATGTGTCTTGCAAGGAGAAAATGAGGACCCTGGGCGAGTAACCAGTCTACTATGATGTTAGCATGCCGGAGATTGTACGGATCACACCGCTGTTCCTGATTGAGCTATCTTACCTCGCCCACAGCCAGAAATCTGCCATCTCGACTCATCGAGAGGCACGTAGCCGCCTTGATTCGTTCGCGGCTCGTCCATGTCTTTGAGGTAGGGCTCTCTCCCCAATCTAGGCTAGTATGGGGAGGAGGGGAAGCTGAATGCAGCGAGAAGGAGTCCCGCAAGCTCGTAACGGTTCGGTTTCTGCTGTCATTGGCGACATTGGCAGGGGAGCCTGGAAGTGACGAAGCGCCATGGCTAGGATTTATCGGTAGAGCGGTCGGGCGCGCACGAAAAAAGCGCTGGGAGAACTTGGAGCTGTCGTCGACATTGACGACAACCGCTGCCGCGCCTGCGGTGTAGGCAAAGATGCGGGCAGTCGAGAGGGTATCAAAGGCGGTGGGCGAAGAGACCGTGGTGCCAATGATCTGCTTAAGCGATAAGCCAGACTCGTAAAGACCTCTGGGCTTGCTTGGAGAGCGCGGAGTTCGTGGGTAGGGCGAGATGGAGGGCGTGAGCTTCAGACCGAGGGATGTGTTGGCCGGGAGCGTCCTGGAGTTAACTGGAGTTGAAGACATGACCTGCCATGAGAATCCTGCCAATTGGATCGAGAGAGCGTCGAGAAAAATAAAATAAAAAAAGGTCGCAAATTCCTTTCAGCGGCCGCGGGTCCTGGGGTGCAAACAATGGCTCAAATAGAAAGTGGAACCTTCCGACGGGATGTATCCAGAGGCGAGGAGGAGGGAGGAAAAGGAAGCATATGGCAAGGTGATATAATGTGGTGAACGCTGGATTTTGGGTGTTGTCATCAGCCGCTGCAGTAAACAAATGGGGTGCGGGAGCTAGCAGCCAACTGCCGTGGAAACGAGAAAATCGGATGCAGCCGACGCAACTTACAGTGACTGGGCGGATGCAGGCGATCCGTGGAAAGAGAAAGAAGCAGAGGAACGAGTGGAAGAAGAGTCAATGGGGCATTGTCTGTGCAAGGACAGCGTTCGAAAAAGAACTTCGATGTTAGACCAAGAGTGAAAGGGAGAAATCCATCAACGCGACCGTGCGGAGGGAGGAGAGGAGGAAGAGAGGGCAGCGCAGCGACAAAAAGACAGCGGCCGCGCGCTCGTGGCCGGTAGACGATGTGCGGACCGGGGGGAGCTTTGGGGCCTGGGGGACCGAGCAGCAGGCGTTGACAGGGCACCGGGGCCTGGAAAGGGGAGCAAACCGCTCCGGGGCCCGTGTGCCTGGCCAGAGCAGCTCCCAGTGGTGCGCACCAAGCCCAATAGGGCACGCATGGGCTGAAATGGGCTGAGGATGGCTGACTTAGCAGCCCAAGAGGGGGAAGGTCACGGCCAGGACAGGCGGGTTCCCATTGGTGTGCTCACCCGCTCAGGGGCATTCCCAGGGCGATCACAGTCGCTGTGCCGCGTGCCATACGAAAGCAATCAACCAGGGCTGTTGGCTGACGTTACAAATCCGTAGCATATGGTTACCACTATCATCACTTTACAAGCACTCTTGTGTGTGACAGGTAGCATTCCAGACTGTGCGAGCTGCCCAAATAACGACACATATTGGGGCCTACGGTCACCAGCTCATCGCTACAACCCGGAGACATCGCGTGTCTGGGGCGGCCAGGACATTTTGATCACACCCTTGGCTTGGCTGATTATTACGGCCCATATGCTGGAGATGATCAACGGTTATCAGTCCCACTCCGGCCTGCTTAGGGTATGGCTGCTGTCTCCTGTCTCTTGCTCTGACGTCGCACAGTGGCTTCAATTTTCCAACATACGACACCCATGCGCCGGAAAAGCCACCACGATTCACTTATCTTTGTGTGCTGCAAGATGATTGATTGTGTATTCAAGTTAAAATTAGTTATACAGCAGCACTACCCCTGTGCTGTTGGACGGTACAAATCCGCAAACTCGGTCTCCAGAGCTCTATCCCAGCGCCATCTAATTTTTGTACAGTAATAGAGTTAACAGATCTCTGCTGTGTCGCAGTACAGCATAGGAGAGGACTGTTTCGTCATACATTAATAATGTTACAGGATCCTATCCGAAAGGCTACCGCCTGCCGTCCCGCCGCTCTGGGGCTCGCGAGTTCGTGCGGAGGTTGTCACCAGTGCAGGTGGCTTCTTCATGCCCTTCTCGGGCCGTCCTCTGCCAATGCCCAGTTCTCTCCATCTCTTCGGCGGCTTCACTCCCAGCTCGGCATACCGGCTCCACACCTTCTCGCCGCGTCTAAACCACCGCTGCTGCCGATCCAGCTCTTCATCGGCGCTCGGTGTCCACTTGCTCTTGAGGATCCGCCGAATAGCTTCGGGTGACACTTCGAAGGTCTTCGCCAGCTCAGCCGTCGTGTACTGCTCCGGCATTTGGGCGTGCAGTGCTCGGATGCCTACCAGTGCATCTGGAGACAGCCGTTTCCTCGGATTCCACGCTTCTGGAAACTTCTTCTGTAGCGCCTCCTTCTGGATTTGCCAATCCTCCCGCTGGATTGGAGGAGAGTCGGCGTTGCTCTTCCGCCTCTCTGTATCCTTTGCTCCATATCCAAGCTTGTCATCGGAGCGTAGGCGTCCATGCTGTGTGGCTCCCCCAGAGCTTCTTTCCATTCTGCCAGACCGTGACATGACCCCATCATAGCGTCCTTTCGCATTCTTTAAGCTCCTCGATGATTGCAACTCCCGAGATATGCTCTCGGCATTGAGTGATCCAGAATTGATCTTCGACTGAGAGTCTACTTCTGTGGCAAGAACATCTATTGACTCTGGAGAGAGTTCAACAAAAGCTGCATCCTTGTATGATTCGTTGTACCCTATTTCTTTGTTCAAGTTTTCCGATGTCTCCCAAGAGGGATCGTTTCCTTTTATCGAGAGTTCCGAAGATTTTGCAGAATCATATTCAGACTCTCTGAGTTTCTCGCGAGGAGCGGTTCGATCAGTAGACACTTTATCGGAGGATTGCACAGGATTTCTAGTCCAGGCCGAGCTTGAATGCTGGAATCGTACTGTCTGGTGGAAGCCAGGCCGTCGAGGAGAGGATGTCTGATTGAGATGTCTCGTCCCGGCCCGCGGGATGGCTGCAGGCAGATCTACCTGACCAACAGCTCGAATGAACAGACGAAGACTATTGGTGCTGCAGACACAAGCCATGTTTTTCAAACAATGACTGTCAACTATCGAAAAGGAGAATTTGGAGGGAAAAGCTACAGAGGTACGAGCGCCTAAAATTCAGCTGCATATATGCCTCAGGCATCTATAGTTCGTGTAAAATTCCCCACCGTTTATACCTGCTTGTGTTGACTGGAAGTTGAACACAAAATGTACCAGTGTACCAGCTGAATCATGGAATGGGCGACCTAAAAGAGAAGGTCAGTCAAGCTTTCACATTTTGAGAGGTAGTCTCTTCCACTGTGACAGCGTACGTGGGCTGTCTCTAGCGGTAAGTATTACTGCAGCAACCTATATACGGTTAAGTAAAGCTTCGATGGGGTTCGTGACCGGCTGTTCCGCGCATGTGACTGAAGCGCTTCTCGTTAAGCAAGTACGGCAAGTAGAGTTATGCCTCTTTGCTTTAAGCTATGTATAGATTTTTCTTAATATCCTTTTAAGCCTTTTATCCTTGTATGTATGCGTCTTATCCGTTGAATCCAAGTTACAAGTATGGCCTTGCCGAATCCGTTCCGCCGAAAAGATGAGAACACGAGAAGTGCTTGGGGTTATACCTTTCAATGGACTCCGCAACATATGAGCTCGGAGCAGATGCATCCTCTTAGGTTCTCCTATGATGCTCTAGCTGACAAGTGTCTGGAAGAGCTGGATAAGATTTCACCGCCTCCTAACGGCGAGCTTCCAAGGAATCGTCCACGCAACGTTAAGGTTTCTTCAAAGACCAACCCTGTACAAAAGAGAGACTTATATGTTCTATTGCGAGACAACCATCCTAAGTCTGATGATCTCGGCAAGCTTTGGGAGGAAGTCAACACGGTCCCTGAGTGGGTGGACTGGGAGCAAATTGCAAGAGGACAAGAAGTCTTCTATAGATACGGGGGAGCGGCATTAACAGCGGTAAGGGATTCGTTCTCTATATTACGAAAGAAAATAAAATAGCCCTTCCACAATTTTACCGTATTCTAATGTTCCATAGCTTGCTTATCAGTCATTACTGGGAGGCATGGGTGCAGCGAGAGTCGTAGAGGTCTTGTCACGCACAGGAGGCTTCTCTACAAAGGTGGCGAGGCATAGGCTATACGAGACAACTCAACACGTTCTCCAGGTCACCCGGTCTCTAGATTCAATTAAACCTGGCGGTGCAGGCCATGCCTCTTCCATCAGAGTCCGGCTTTTGCACGCGGCTGTTCGACGAAGGATCCTCAAATTGGCCCACGAACGACCGTCCTATTACAACATCGAAGAGTTTGGAGTCCCAATAAACGATCTAGATTCGATTGCAACCATAGGTACCTTCTCTGCGACTTTAATCTGGATCGGGTTCCCACGCCAAGGCATCTTTCTACGACAGCAAGAGATCCTCGATTACCTCGCCCTATGGCGCCTGGTGGCATACTACGTCGGCACGCCACCAGAGCATTTCGAGACGCCTGAGCGAGCAAGAACAATCATGGAATCACTTATGATGTCAGAAATTCGACCAACAGAGACGTCAAAAGTTCTGGCAAACAATATCATCCTCTCGCTCCAGGGTCAGGCCCCTGTGTACGCCTCGAAAGACTTCCTCGTTGCTAACGCCCGGTGGCTAAATGGAAGCGCACTAGCTGATGGGCTTGGCCTGGATCGACCGACTCTCTACTCTTGGATGCTCGTCGCAGGTCAATGTATCTTTTTCATGTTCATATGCTATACGTACAGATCCATTCCATACCTCGATCAAAGGAAAATCAAGGTAAGATAATATCAAAGTAGAAATAAGTTCAAAGGCCATCCCTGATATCTGCTATAGATGCTTCGACGCATTTTCTATGCTATGATCGTGGAGAACAAGTCTCACGGCTTGGGTTCGGAAACCGTCTTTGATTTTAAATATGTCCCGAATTTTCAGCTAAGAACCGAGCTGGGAGAATATGAGAAGCCTGAAAAGCCGAGTAGTGTTGAAGGGAGAAACCTGAAAGCTTTCCTTATCGCATTTGGGATTCTTAGTGTTATATGCTATCTGGGACTGCGTATGATATTTGTTTTGTTCCAGGTATTGTGGAAATGGAGCTCATGATCAAACGAATTTTATGGACACACACGCACACATGTGCACATACATATACATTTATCTATATATATATAATTGGAAATGATCAACGGTAGTTCTATGAAATCTACTTGATCGAGCGGTTCCCACTCATTCTGATAACAGCCAATTATCTATTAATACATTGATCTGATAGATACCATGCTCACAAACGCCAAGCCTTTATGCTATTAACGCCTTCATTTAAATGCCTGTTATTCCCTATGGTGTACCCATGCGATGTTTATTGCGATGTGACCTATGCAGTTTACTCCCCTTTAGCCATTCATTCATTGCATTAACTCAACCGGTGGCCTGGCTGTGTGTTTAAGAACCGGTCGACTACCATCGATAGGGCTGATCTCATCTCCACCATCCGTGAAGTCTTCTACCGCAATAGCCGGCAGATTTGGGCTATGCCCATGCTCAGCAGGATTGTAGATTGTGGTGCTTCCGCTCCTCTTCCGACCATTGTCCGAGCTCTCATTATCACTCAGCGGGCTCGCCGGGATGTCCGTCTTCGGCCTGGCATGTAGTTTGGCCAACGCCTCCGCCAGATCTTCAGCGTGGACTTGCTTATTTGGCGCATCCTCCAGTTTCATCTCCCACCCGTGAGGGGGAGAAGGCGGTGGAGAAATAAAGAACAACTTGCCTGAATCCGGCAGGCTGAGGTGCTCATCTTTCGGCTCGATATTGGTATTCTGGCCAAAGTAAACTCTTATCCGCTCGCCCATTATAGCCTCTCCATCGAGGATCTGTCGTATCCGGATCGCGGCATCGACATCGAAGAAGGATACAAGGATGCGCCGGAAGGACTTAAGTGGCGCCCAGGAATGGATCGGAGCGGATGCGTTGATTAATTCTCTGATTGTTTGGAGGTTATCTGCGCGGAATATCTCAGGGTCTTGCAGGTTGGTTATGAGGAGCGTGTTCGATGGCGGTGATGGTTGGCTTAGTGGCGGGAGAGAGGAGAGGTCCAGTGAAAGAGGAGTCCGGGATCTCGAAGAGACCGGGGACGATATTGGAGAGCTTTGAGTCGACATCTTGCCTGCGGTGATATTACCCTCTATGACGTTATATGGTAGCCGTTGGGTTGAGGGAATTTGTGCTCTGAATGAGTATTTAAAGTTGAGAGCAAGAGAGGTGTCTAAGGATGTCGGAGAGGGGTCTTGGTAATTAAATCCCATGAGGAAGGTCTTAGGAATCGGTTCCATCCGCCGTTGCGGTTATGCCGACCCACCCCGGGGGGCAAGTGGTACTGCGCCACGACCTCGAAGCGCACTGAGAAAACTCCGACCAAAATTTACCACAGCCACTTACATCAAGGAGCTAACAGACGGCGGCTCATCAAACTTGGCCTAGACCGCGCGTACCTTCTCCCCAGCATTTGCGGTGCACGAGCAAACGAATGAAGACAATGAGGCTATGGGGACCTGAATCACAGTGGACCTTGCTTGGTCCATCTCTTTGACCTCCTACTCCGCCTCGCAAGTAGACGTACGCGGAAATGACCAATCTCTCACTGCCACTCATAACGCGCGTTGATTTGTAGAGCAGGAAGCAAGGTACCAAAGTGCGAGGGTATGTGCTGTACTCTACACCATCCCCCTCGCCCAGCCACCCTTCCAAGGCGTGCAGATTATACAGTAGTGTGCAGAGTAGCAAGGAATCATTCTGGAGTCATATAGCCCTAGCGCAAAAGTCCATACCAAGGAGGAGCTGCGTATTCGGATCCTGCTGGGAATTTCAGAGACCACGTACGCTGGTACTCCAATGTGCTTTCGGCCACCTCACAGCGTATCATGCTGTGGTGCATCCCGCCGCCCAAGCCTCCATCATCCAGGTACCAAACACTCTGTGGGCAGCCGTGTTATAATAGGGCTCGTGGCTAATATTGCCACGTGCAGAAGTGCAAGTGACTGCTGATTACACAGCACTTGTCATGTCAGCGTTTGCCATCTCGGATCCAGGGGAAACATGGTCACGTGTAATAGAATGCTTCATAATCATGTAGAGGAACGTCGCATGTTAGTTTTTCCGGACCCGGTCAAATTCGCCCTTTGATTCAGCCTCCATCGCGACCACGCTTGCAGGTCACCTTTGTGTGTAAGCCCCTCAACAAGGCGCGCCCCTGGTCTCTCCACCTTTGAAGCTATCCATCACTGCCTCTTTGCTTCGCCAGCTCTTCCATCCTTCAGTTGTTCTAGATATTGATCCCGTGACGACGCTGTAACATCGTCTTCGCCCGCCACGCAATATGGATTACGAGACAATGGCGATGGATACGGAGGCCATTGGGCCGACCGTAAAGATCTCAGAGGTAGCACTATATCTGCTTAGCATCACTTGACTTATTATAATTGGAAACTTACACCCTGTGCAATCAGGCGGGCGCACTTCATGTCGACTTCGAGCTCCAAAATGTCGATCTGTCTTTCGCCAACTCCCTGCGACGAGTTATGCATGCTGAGATCCCGACAATGGCTATTGATCTGGTCGAAATAGAGACAAACACGTCAGTGCTTCCAGACGAGTTTCTCTCACATCGTTTGGGCCTTATCCCTCTCTCCTCGAAGAACGTTGATGATGTGGTCTACTCGCGTGACTGTGACTGCGAGCAATATTGCGAGTTGTGTAGCGTCACCCTCTCATTGCATGCGCGATGCACCGGAGATGAGATAATGAAGGTATATGCGCGGGATCTGGTCGTTGATTCCATGCGAGCGAATGAGTGGGTTGGTAACCCAGTTATTACGGATCCAGATAGATTAGGGACTCTTATCTGCAAGCTACGTAAAGGGCAGGAACTTAGATTAAAGTGCATTGCGAAGAAGGGCATTGCGAAGGAGCATGCGAAGTGGTCTGCGGCAGCAGCTATAGCATTTGAGTATGATCCATGGAATAAGCTACACCATACCGATCTGTGGTACGAACAAGACGCCGCCCAGGAATGGTAAGTATCGGCACTTTACCATCGAGTTCTACATCCCTTAACATTCTATAGGCCAAAGAGTAAATACGCGGATTGGGAGGAGCCGCCTCAAGATGATCAACCGTTCGATTACGATGCCGTTCCAGACAGGTTCTACTTTGAAGTAGAAGGCGTTGGTAGCATAGAGCCAGACGCCATTATCCAACAAGGCATCAAAGTCCTCCAGCAGAAATTAGCGGCCGTTATACAAGATTTGTCAGGCGAGGAGGGAATGAATGGCGTCAACGGTGGGTATGAACCTCCTCGCAGTCCCGACGTGGATGGTCGCTGGGGCCAGGACCAAGGCTTCACTACGCCTTATGGAAACGGTGGGAATGCCAGTGCTTGGGGAGCTGGAGGGACGACTCCCTATGGTGCTACGCCATATGGTGCAAGCGGTGCGAATGGCTGGCCTTAAATCGAGCCTGTTGCAATTGTAGCACCATTTCCTTAGACAGTGTAGACATTCGGATGAGGGCGGTGCTCAGTTTGACTGATAAGCGGGTATCAGTCTCCAAATTGAGCCAAACGGCTATCCGCTGCGCATCCTCCACACAGCCTCGACAGATGGGAAGACGCTTAACATATCCCCGAGGCATATCTTGTGACCAGCGAACTGTATTACCATTTGTATTTTTTTGGTGGCGGCGTTACGGGGAAAACAGGTCATATATGACAAAAGCAAAAGAGTTAGTTACATAGAAATTGAATACAAATGATACCCGTAAATTCCAGAACACCCGTTTATATCCAAATTTTCGCTGCCTCGTCTAGAGTGCCTATACCAATCTAATAAAATCGCCAGCCAACCATCTATCTGACAGGGGAGTTTGTTCTAGTAGTTAGATAATACAAGAATACATTTCAAAACCGTGGGTATAGTGACCATCTGTCTCTCTCTCAACCGTCCAAATCTTTCAGCTTCCGGTAGAACTTCTTATGTTGCTCCAAGAACAAGAACGTGGCTATGGTATGAGGGCCAAGACGGATAAAGGATGGTACCCAGCCCCGGAACATCCATCCCACACCTTCCGCTCTGTAAATGTCGGACAGAAGTTTTACTATGCTCTTTTGCTCGTGAGAAGACATAATTCTAGTCTTGATGACGTCGACCGGGGAACAG
This sequence comes from Scytalidium sp. 3C, assembly GCA_000743665.3. NCBI lineage: Eukaryota > Fungi > Ascomycota > Leotiomycetes > Scytalidium > Scytalidium sp. 3C. The sequence continues at coordinate 697,856 of JMRO03000065.1, read as the reverse complement.
ATTGTCGTAGCGACGAATCCAGCCAAAAAGGACGCCGTAAAATGGGTTGTCAAGTTATCTGCTTGCTTGTAAGCCTGATGGGGAGTTAAATCCGAATCTGATCCAGCCCTTACCTTCAAGAGGTGTGTGTACGAGGAGGAACCTCTTAAATCCATCGTATGATGCTAATTGACCAGCAGTCATCAACACAGCTCTCATACTGTTAGGCCAGACGCCTCTGAATAAACTCTGCCATCCCTCCTCTCGTGTCATCCGTATTAACCCATCAATAGCATGCTTGTAATTTCTCCTTTTATCAGCTGGTAAAGCAGCATCGTGCTGCATTCTCACGTTCAAGACATCAGCTGGATTACCTGCTATGCCACCTAGGAAACCCGACGAGCACGCAAGAGCGACTAGAGTGGGCAATGACGGAGACTTGTCCTGGGTCGTAAACCGCCGCTTGAGCTCCTCATAGACACCGAATCTGGTGGTAGAGTATGTCAATTGACGGAGTAGTGACGCACTTAAACCGCGATAGAGGCCCAGAATACCGTCACTCTTGAAAACGTGCACGAAGGTGCCGACAGTAGTTTTCGGTGCATTACCACTTCGGGTTTGTAATCGGACCTGACAACCTTTTTAGTATTCAGCTGAGTTAACTCCAGGTTCTGCGTGTTTATACCTTAACTGCGAAAAGAAGTCAGATTAACAACACAAATCATCTCAGATGTTTCAATATTACTCACCAAGATCCAAAGGATGTGTCACACAAGCCGCAAAGCAGCTCGCGCTTCCACCGAACCAGAAAGGGTAGCGTAATTGCTCTCTCGATCGGGCCTTCCTCCGCGCCAACTCTTTCTCCTCCGGCATTTTACTCCCTGATGGCATGTTGACGATTGACCCTTATCGTCTCATCTGGGGAAGAAGTGATGGAGGGGCTGCGCGGAGTAGGGGGAGATACAAAGTCTCTGGTCCTCGACGGAGATATAGCCGCAGATTTCGTCCTTCGGGGTATTAAGGCCGGTAATCGGTAACTAACTCATCACTCTGCAGCTCGGACCTTAGGCGGCTTACCCATTTTTTATTTTCAACAATATCTCCAAACCCAAATTTATTAACCGATCTGATATATTCGTGTGCAGCATGCACTTTTGCTGATTAATTGATACCTTCTGCTAAACCAATTCTGAATAAACTACATTCCCACCCCGAAGAAATTCTGGGAACTGTGATTCCGTCGTCATAGTGCAGTTCGGATCGGAGGAATATGGTGCCTAATATAGCGAAGATCATTGGTCCAGACTCAGGGAACACCTAAAATTGCGACCTCCGGAGAAGCTCAGTTATCCCCGAACCAGTCCAGCAGTTGGTGCTCCAACAGCAGATAATGGGAATGATGGGGATCCCAATTGCAAGGAGACTAGCTGTCTCTGAAGCTCGTCATGCATTATCCCTATTTGCTGGCCTCCGCAATGCATCGCCGCGCGGATTGAGACCCTGCTTCCAGTGCAGGTACAGTGCGTTCGAATCATAGTAAACTCGAGAATGTATGGAACAGCTCAGCTGATGACAGTCTAGAGAGTCAGTCAACAAATGCAACAAGCAATGGAGCTCCAACTACGGTTATCGATGGTAGAACTTATCAGACGGACGAATGGTCGAACCTCTCTTCCAATATAACGTCCCTAGTGTCCCGACGGCTCCATCTACAAAAGGACCATCCAATTGCAATTACCAGGTCGATTATCGAGAATCTTTTCCCCAAGCCGACATATAAATATCACAATACCCATTTCCCGGTCGTTTCTACGCTGCAGAACTTTGATTCCCTCGGATTCCCAGCTGATCACCCTGGACGGAACAGGACCGATACCTATTATGTCAACAAGAACACTGTCTTACGAACGCATACAAGCGCACATCAGGCGGACACATTCAGGGCAAACGAAAGTGAAGGATATCTGATCAGTGCCGATGTCTACAGAAGGGATGCGATTGACAGGAGCCATTACCCTGTCTTCCATCAAATGGAAGGTGCACGCATGTGGGACAGGACGAAGGTGCCTAATGGCGACTTAGCTGCTGCAGTATGGAAGGACCTGGAATCACTTCCTAAACATTCGATGAAGGTGGAAGATCCGAACCCGCCTTTCCACCCCGAGAGAAACCCGCTCCAAACCGGACAGCACAGTGCAGAAGAAGCAGAGGCGATCGGGGCGCATCTCAAACGCTCTCTGGAATTGGTTGCTGGAGAAATATTTGCGCGGGCGAAGACTGCCGCTATGGCCGCTAACCCGAACTTCGTCGATGAACCCCTGAGGGTCCGATGGATTGAGGCCTACTTCCCGTTCACCAGCCCTTCGTGGGAGATGGAGGTCTTCTGGCAAGGAGACTGGCTCGAGGTCCTCGGCTGCGGTGTGGTGAAACAGAACCTGTTGAACAACTCAGGCGTTCCATCACAATCCGGCTGGGCCTTTGGAATAGGCTTGGAACGCATTGCGATGCTTCTCTTCGAGATCCCGGATATCCGCCTCTTCTGGTCCACCGACGAGAGGTTCTTGGGGCAGTTCAAGGGATTGTCTGACAATCTCAGCGGGTTGAAGAGATTCGTCCCATTCTCAAAGTACCCGGCTTGCTACAAGGATGTAGCGTTCTGGCTCCGCTCGTCTTCTTCTGCCGCGGGCGGTGGAACGAGCGCCAATTCGCAGGATTTCCATGAAAACGATGTCATGCAGATCGTCAGAGATATCTGCGGGGATGTGGCTGAAGATGTTACTGTGGTTGATGAGTTTACGCATCCTAAGACCGGCAGGAAAAGCTTTTGCTACCGCATCAACTACCGGAGTCTGGAGAGGACTCTGACTAACGAGGAAGCTAATGGGTACCATGAGCAGGTCCGAAATGCGCTGGTAGAAAAGCTTGGGGTGGAGTTGAGGTGATGTTCCACACAGTCCTTGTAACTTCATAACTAGTTCTGTGTTATTTAAGCCTTTGGATGTATTACTAGCTTTTGAAGGTTGAGTAAGGAGTTGCGGTTCTTAAAAAGCCAAAATTATTCCTCTCTGTACGAGTATCATGCGTGTATTAACCCATGATGCTACGACATGTATTATAATGAATTGGGGATATTGCGGAGCCGCCCTGATTCCCTCTTAACGATGCAGCAACTTGTGACGGTGGTAAATTCACCATTCGATTGTGCGCTATTCAAGCCAAATACGTAATCGTAGTCAACTGTGTAGATTGGCATGCACTAGAACCAAAAGTGCAGCAGAAGTGGTGTTTACTGGCCTCCATTCCCAAGCCAGCCTTGTCATGCGGCTGCTGGATAGTATATGAGAAATGCAGTTCCTCACACTGATTACATTTGACATTCAAAGTTTTGCTATACACAAAGATATTGTGTACGAGTAACTTTTAATCAAAGGATCCTGAATTTTAGCCCGGTCAACTAGTTCATCATACGAATATTAACCGATCACCATGATAGCCGACATAGCTACGGGAGTACTATGGTAGAAAACCGCCGAGTAGAAAGGACGTGGACCCCCAAACATTACCTTTATCTCAATTGGGGGGCCAAAGTGCGTCGTGGAACTGTAGAGCTGCTTGGCTATTCAGCTTCAGAAAAAGGAATGAATCAATTAGTTCAGTTTTAGTTCTCGATTTACCCAAAGTAGGTAGGGACCTGGGCGAAGCTCGGGCTGAGTTGTATCTCCTATCGGATCGCAAACAACCAACAAAACGAAAGATCCTTGTTTTTAAAATTCAGGGAGTTGAGGATACGAGTACCTGATAGCCCTGGTTGTTTTCGATCTAGAGGCCTATTGTGAGTTCTGGATGGGGATTTTGCTTTTCTTTTTTCCTTTCCCGCCCTGAAGTGACGATGCAATGCAACTCTGCCCTTGTGGAGCACACTAGCCCCTACGACGCAAGCTCTTCGTGAAACCACTGTGTTCTTGTTGGCGTTGGTTTGGATGCGTCCTTCCAGGATTGGTACAACGTTGCAAAAAGACATGGCGTTCGACAGGGCATGGCAGTAAGCTGAGGGGGTTCAGGCACTTACCGCCGCCCACTACTGCATGCAGCCGAAAATCGACTTTTTGCTTTTAATTAAGCCATGAGTTTTGCCGTGCAGCACCGAACAGAACACGTTCAGCCGTGCCGCTGCGGTATCGGTGACTTTTTACTTGTGGTTTTCTGCTTCCTTTTGACGGAGGTGGGCATGGCTTGGCCGAGGATGTGCCTGCGTGCGCTCTGTGGAGACAGAAACTGATGAGATATCGGAGCAGAAATGGGCAGAGCCAGTGTAGTAATGTCGTGCTTCTCAGGCTATCCTCGGCCTGGCAACCTGAGTTTCCCCTGACCCGAAAGGCGCTTTAAGGTGCCCGTAGCTCCGAAACGAAAGGCTCCAAAGGGAGGCGCTGGAGGGGAGATACCACGGTACTCACGCACGTCACGATACCGTAACCATACAGAGGTAACTTGGTACCTGGTCACGCTTATGCAGCCTTGCAGCCCCCGCCGTGATAGCGCAGGGTTGGTGGGAAGCACACCCTCACTGGCACTCTCGCGCAGTACTGTACGGTCATGATTGTACACCGAATTGTACTTCCAGCGTACCCTTCAGACATTATCGTGGTCAATCCAAAGCCTTATCAAGCCGCAAAATCCCCCACTGCTGAGGAGAAAAGATTGTCGACACATGCTGTTTATGAAATCCCGAGATATGCCTCTCGCAACGCAGATCCCGCTCGACAGTCAGACCCCGTAGCTGTGAAACGCTGCGATAAGGATGCGGCTTTGGCGCACCAGACAGCCATGACATGAGTGTCTTGCAATTTCATGGACAGTATGGTTCATGTCAATCGCATGGCCGCGGCTGCTGCGCCGTCGTGAACGGCCGGCTATCCCGGGGAAAGCTAGCAACATGTCCCGTTCGCCCTATGATCGAGGGCTGAACCCATGACGACGCAGTTGGTGATGGTGTCTGATCATCGTCTGAATCGTGCTCTAGCCACAGCCTGTCAACACCTGGGATCGGTCTCCGTGGCGATTCGACGATCCTGCAGGACGGTACCGTTTTTGCGCTTGGAACATCCAACGTTCTGTGATAAGCAGCCAGGGAGCGGGTTAAGCCATGCTGTGGAATTTGTCCTTCGAGGAACCGCAGCGTCCATTAAGTATCGTTGTGAGGTACCGTCGTGGTAGCACTGGGTCACTCCAGGCTTTCTCTCGGCCCCTCCCAGGAAGAAGTACAGGGGCTCCGGCCGATGCTACAGAGACGTGACCCCACCTCAACTCAACATTTCAGCACAACCAAAAGCACGAGCAGAGAGCAGCAGCAAGGGCCCAGCACCAAAAAAGCAATGACTCGTCCGCCAGCAACCCCAGGAGCCCCAAGAAAGGATGACATGCCCTCACCAGGCGCGTCATTGGTCTGAGAGGCGTCCGGATCAGAGGATGGCGCCACAGCAGAGCAGGCGCTGAGGCTGCTTCCGGCAATGATGGTTGCGCTGCCCAATGGCGGCCCGGAGCTCCAGCCGGGGGTTGCGCAGAGCTTCTGCCCCCCTCCATGGCCCCGCCCGCTGGTCTGCTACCCGTCGTGGACATCGCGGAACTCCCATGGTGTCTGGGAGCTGTTCGATGACCGAAAGCTGAGCAGAATAATAGGGGCCACCGCGGTCTCTCCTCCATTCCGAGTCTGGCCGCGCCAGCGGCTTATCTGTCCCCAGCTTCCCCAGTGCTGTGGCTTCCCATCACGAGGGGACGAAAAAGGGTGCAGGAATGGGGCCAGGGTTCGATTCCTGGATTGCATGAGGGCATTCCTTTCTCCCGAGTCGCGCCAGAATTAAATACAACGGCCGTCCTTCCCTCCTCCATGCCTTCCCTCTTCCTTTTGCTCTCTCCTCTCCATCCCTCACATCTCGCCCTGCTCGTGTATACGGTGTATATACATCCATAAGCTGACATCCGCCCTGCCTACGCTTGGTTGCAGCTTGACTTGAGTGCCTGTCTCTTGCATATCCTCCTAGCAGCAGGCGGAACTCCGCTAAAGCACAGCTTCCCACCATTAGCCCCCTTCAGTCCGTTGCGCCGTGCTCCAACCGCCTAGTGCGCGCTTTCTGGAGCTGCTTCGTCTCGCCAGCAACCAACCCCGCACCAGGCCGAGAGCACCAAGGCCTTGCGACTACTAAACCCTCCCCCTCGCCCTCTTCGAATTCCCATCCATCACACTCCCTCCCACACAGCAAAAACCCGACCAAGATGTCTGAAGGTTCAGTGAAACCGACTGCCCCCGTGGTGGCCGAGGCCCACGAGGTCGACACCTTCCGTGAGTAATCATGCTGGGCATTGCTTCCACCGCGGGGTTGCTCTGACTAACTCTTTTTGCCAGACCCTCCCCCTAAGATGTTCGAGAGTAAGCTCCTTTCCTCCGAGAGCGCCACAACGGGCGCACATTTCCCAATTGTAAATGTACTGATCTTTCTGCAGAACATCCCAGCAAGCCTCATCTGAGTGGTAAGTTCAACCCAGCTCCACGTTGCAATTTTCTTGGGGATAAATGGCACACCCTTGTTCATATTCAGGCTAAAATTTTCCAATTTCTAGGTCTTGAGGAATACCAGAAGCTCTACAAGGAGTCGATTACCGAACCAAAGAAGTTCTGGGGCCGACTGGCTCGAGAGCTCCTATATTGGCACAAGGATTTCGAAACTGTGCACAGCGGTTCCTTCAAGCATGGCGACAATGCTTGGTTCATTGAAGGTGAACTGAACGCCTCCTACAACTGCGTCGATCGCCATGCCTTCAAGAACCCTGACAAGCCAGCCGTTATCTACGAGGCCGACGAGGTCCATGAGGGCCGCACTCTGACCTATGGAGACCTCCTCCGTGAGGTCAGCAGGACCGCCTACGTGCTCAAGGAGATGGGCGTGAAGAAGGGTGATACCGTTGCCATCTACCTGCCCATGATTCCCGAGGCTGTCATTGCTCTGCTGGCCTGCGCACGTATTGGTGCCATCCACTCCGTTGTGTTCGCTGGCTTCTCCTCCGATTCGCTGCGCGATCGTGTGATTGACGCCCAGTCCAAGGTCGTCATCACTACTGACGAGGGCAAGCGTGGTGGAAAGCTCATTGGAACCAAGAAGATCGTCGACGATGCTCTAAAGCAATGTCCAGACGTCAAGCACTGCTTGGTTTACAAGCGCACTGGTGCCGATGTGCCAATGACCAAGGGTCGTGATCTGTGGTGGCACGAGGAGGTCGAGAAGTGGCCTGCGTACATTCCCCCGGAGCCCATGAACTCCGAAGACCCTCTCTTCTTGCTTTACACTTCGGGCTCCACTGGAAAGCCCAAGGGTGTGATGCACACCACTGGTGGTTACCTTGTTGGTGCCGCCGCCACCGGAAAATACGTCTTTGATATCCACGACTCTGACCGATTCTTCTGCGGTGGTGATGTAGGATGGATTACCGGTCACACTTACGTTGTCTACGCTCCTCTCCTCTTGGGTGTTGCTACCGTCGTTTTCGAGGGTACTCCAGCATACCCCAACTTCTCACGATACTGGGATGTCATTGAGAGGCACCAAGTGACCCAATTCTACGTCGCACCTACCGCTTTGAGACTGCTCAAGCGTGCAGGCGACCAGCATGTCAAGGCACAAATGAAGCACCTCAGAGTCTTAGGCTCTGTTGGTGAGCCTATTGCAGCCGAGGTGTGGAAATGGTACTTCGAAGTTGTTGGAAAGGAAGAAGCTCACGTTGTTGATGTAAGTGCTTTTTTTATTCTTTGGCTAAAACACAAGTATCGCAGGAACTTGTAATTAATTGTACATTCTAGACATACTGGCAAACCGAGACCGGTTCCAACGTTATCACTCCTCTCGCTGGTGTGACCCCCACCAAGCCAGGAAGTGCCTCCCTTCCATTCTTCGGTATCGAGCCAGCCATTATCGACCCTGTTTCTGGCGAGGAGGTCCACGGTAATGATGTCGAGGGCGTGTTGGCTTTCAAGCAACCATGGCCCAGCATGACCCGTACTGTCTGGGGTGCGCACAAGAGATACATGGATACATACCTGAACGTGTACCCGAACTACTACGTGAGTAATCCTCGGAATTTTTGCGGTAGCTTCTATGTTTCGTATTGCTAACAAACCCAGTTCACTGGTGATGGAGCAGGTCGTGACCACGAAGGTTACTACTGGATCCGTGGCCGTGTTGACGACGTTGTTAACGTCAGTGGTCACCGTCTCTCGACCGCCGAAATCGAAGCTGCGCTCATTGAACATCACGCTGTTGCCGAAGCGGCTGTCGTTGGTGTCGCTGATGAGCTCACTGGACAAGCTGTCAATGCATTCGTTGCCATCAAGGATGGTAATGAGATCAACGATCAGTTGAAGAAGGATCTGATCCTTCAGGTCAGGAAGAGTATTGGTCCTTTCGCGGCCCCCAAGGCAATCTTCGTTGTGCCAGATCTGCCAAAGACCCGAAGTGGAAAGATCATGAGAAGAATTTTGAGAAAGATCCTTGCAGGCGAAGAGGATCAGCTTGGCGATACCTCAACTGTAAGTGTCGAATGATACACAGGTGCCATTCCATATATGCTAACTGCTACATCCTACAGCTCTCCGATCCTTCTGTCGTAACCAAGATTATCGACACTGTCCATTCCGCCCGAAGAAAGTAGATGTCAGAAAGATTTAAAAAGGAGTGCATGAAGATATAGGGGAGATCAGATGGGAGACATTCGGCATGATTCCCACAACGGATTTATGGAGTCAAGTTTTGCAGCCAAATATCATACCATTTCTCTGTTTTATTTGGTCCGTCAGTACCCGTCATTATGAACTGCGCCGATGTAAAAGGCCATAGGTAGTTTTATAGTTATTGATGAGAAAACGATTTTTGAGGGCAAATGAGAATTTTAATGCCTTAAGAAATGTACCGTTATAGGCTCGGGCAGAACCCAAGGTGATGCACTTCCATAATCGACACTGCTGAGGTTCTCACAGGTAGAGCCAAGACTTTCGGGCTTGTTGAGTTCCACACAGCCGCACAGAGGACGCGCAACCACTCTCTTGGCAATTGCTGAGCACAAGTACGGTAACTGTGTACTGTAGTTCGGTAACTCGGGTAACACCGTTTGACAAGGCGGCCAAAACGCCAACGCAGCATTCCCTCAACGGCGTTGGAAAATATGCTTATTGAGACGCGGTTGTTAAGTAGAAGCATGCTAGCAAAAATAAAATACATTTTGAGAAATGGTGTATTTGCCTAGCGTTGCTCTTTTCTTTTGCATGGTCCAATAATGTTTTACTAGAGGAGTTGTGTTTTAAGGTTAACAGGACCCCTAATAAGGTCCTCGTTAGTCTATTATGAAACCAGGTCGAAACACCACGTTGTCGGAGGATACGATATATATGTGTATACCGTATACATAATCGCAGGGCTCGATCCTTTAACTTCCCGTGCGACATTTGATTTCAATGTTTAAATATTCTAGCCCACGCACAGTGCGCAATCCAAACATAATCTACGCGCGGAAAGAAAGATTCGAGTACCCGTACCGGTTACGAGCGCAGGACATTCACTGGGCCAACGGAAGGTTCAAAGAGTGGGAATGCAAACTCCGACGTCCAAGGTCAGCTTATTTCTCGTGACTTTGTTGGACTGGACCGGGGGGGCTGTGTTGTGGTCTCGGAACCGAATGTGCCCAATCTTCGGACGAGGCGGTTCGTATACTTCTGAGCTTTTTGAATAATGGGGTTCATGATGACGGCGTCCACCATCCTTAGGTGGTCAATAGGGTGCTAGCAGCCAGTCCTTGGGCAACGACTGCAGCGAAACCCTTGTATAGAAGAGACCTTTGCAAATTTAATTTTGAATTTCCCAACCTTAACATTGGCGGAATTGTCCTCACGATGCTTGTGTTGGAAAAGCTGTATCACCGTGTGCATCTCCAATTCTTCGCTGCAAGGGGACCTATTTTTGTACCCTCATGTCACTTTTTGCCTGCGTTTGTTGTGGGTGGGTGTGTGGTGGATGTGGAGCGCCGAGCCCAGCCAAACCATCGGTGCTGCGGCTGCGGCACCAGCGAACCCACAGGTTCATCCAAGAGCCAAGCGCCCCCCTCCCCCAGCCCAGTCCCAAAGTGAGCGATTACTTGCGACTGCCTCAGCCAAGGGAAGCCTCCTCTCTCTCCTTCGCATAAGCAGGATTTTGGTCATCGTTTGTCTCCTCTACTACGTCCCTTCTTCCTTCTTTCCCGGGTACTTGTATACGATTGTGTGCCCTCGTTTTCTTGGAGCCCCAGGATTACCATTCCAAATTATTTACACCCTTGTCGTTGATTATCTGGGCTGGCTGTAATCGGCGTCCATTTATGAGCTGAACTCGCGACGATCTGGATGGTCTCTGGGCGCTTTGTGCTGTGATAAATTTGCGCGTGTCCGGGGAAGACGGGGGCTTCCTTTGTGAGCCTCTTTCGCCGCGGAGGAGGAGTGCTGTGCATATTCTCTTGGTCTCTTGGTGATACACCATGAAGTTCTTCAAAGCCTTAATATCAGCGGCGCTCGCCGGTGCATCGCTATGGTCGATTTCGAATGGTAAGGACCGGCAATCAATCAACATTGGCCCCCCCCCTCTGTCCCTACTCCCTTCTGGACTAACGATTGGGACCTTTTATAGCACATTCCGTCGAACGCAATCCTTTAACCTACCTATCCCTTGNTGNGACAATCCCACTATACACACGCCGTCACATCGAGTCCATGCCTGGTCGAAGTTTGATCTTACCTTTGAGTTGCACGGCAAGAAACAGCGGATAAAGTTGACCTTGAATCCGAATCACGATGTAATTGCTGATGGAGCAACCATATCTCACATGGCAGCGGATGGAACGATACGCACAACGGAGTCGATCGATCGATCAGAGTATAGAATTTTTAAGGGACAGGCATGGGTACAGCGTTACGAGGGTGCAGACTGGATGAATGTCGGATGGGCCCGGATTATGATTCACAGGGATGGAGACCAGCCGATATTCGAGGGTGCTTTTCGAGTAGACGGTGACCACCATCATATCCAGACGAAGACGAATTACCTGCAGACTAAGCTTGCTCTGGATCCAGATTTGGAGAATAAAGAGGGAGAGTACATGGTTCTTTATAGAGACTCGGACATTTCCCCGGATTTTGGATACATGCACGGCGACCTGAGAAGGAGCGTCGAGGAGGAGGAGTTGTCCTGCAATCTCAACGATCTGCACTTTAATACTAACCCAAACCACCCGGTTCTGCAAAACATTGCCAGGCGGAATGAGCATTTTTTTGGTTCCATGAATCCACGGAATCTATTCAGCCGGCAGATCGATGGGCAGACATCCGGAAACGGAGCTGGTGTGAATCTGGTCAGCACGATTGGTTCTACAGCTGGCTGCCCTACCTCTCGGAAGGTGGCCCTGGTTGGCGTTGCTACAGATTGCACTTACACTCAAGCCTTCAATTCCAACAAAACTGCGGCTCAGCAAAACATTGTCAGTATCTTCAATACAGCTTCCGTGCAATACGAGGACAGTTTCAACATCACACTGGGTATCGCAAATCTTACCATTAGCGATCCAGAGTGTCCCACCTCGGCATCATCCGCAGCTCCATGGAACGTGGATTGCAATGCTAATATCCACATCACCGACCGTCTCAACCTGTTTTCCGGCTGGCGTGGGGCTCGTCCTGATAATAATGCCTACTGGACACTTCTTAGTACATGTGCTGATGGAAGTGCTGTCGGTTTAGCTTGGCTGGGCCAAGCTTGCGTCAATACGGCCCAGACTGATCCTACAGCTACCGGAAATGAAACTGTGAGTGGCACTAATGTGGTTGTGAGAACCAGCACGGAGTGGCTGGTCGTTGCTCATGAATCTGGGCACACATTTGGTGCCGTGCATGACTGCACAGCTTCAGTATGTGCAAATTCAACTCTCGTTGCTGCTCAACAATGCTGTCCATTGAGTGCTTCGACTTGTGATGCCAATGGCCAGTATATCATGAACCCTAGCACGGGTCCTGATATTAAGACGTTTTCTCCTTGCACGGTCGGCAATATTTGCTCTGCCATGGGAACGAACTCTGTTAATTCAAAGTGTCTGACGGCGAATAAGGATGTCAGCACTGTCACGGGAAGTGTATGCGGAAACGGAATCGTGGAACCTGGAGAAGATTGTGACTGTGGTGGACCCACAGGCTGCGGTAGCAATAGCTGCTGTGATCCTAATACATGCAAGTTCGTGGGAACTGCTGTATGTGATCCCAGCAACGAGGATTGCTGCACAAACCAGTGCCAGTTTGCTTCCAATGGGACTGTATGTCGCGCGAGTACCGGTTCTTGTGATCCGGAGGAGGTGTGTACAGGTACAGCTGCTAGTTGCCCCGCGGATGTCGCAGCTCCAGATGGTAAGGAGATTTTCCGCATCTATGAATAGATACAGGGCTTCTTTACTAACCATATCATAGGTACCTCATGTGGAAACTCAAGCTCACTTCATTGTGCCTCAGGGCAATGCACGTCTCGTGACCTCCAGTGTAAGGTGCTCATGGGTTCCTACACTGAAGGAAATGACACCTACGCTTGTTCATCCTCTGGCTGCCAAATCTCTTGTGCCTCGCCTGAATTCGGATCTAATGTTTGTTACGGTTTGCAGCAAAATTTCCTAGATGGCACGCCCTGCCAGGGTGGAGGGAAGTGCACCAATGGCCAGTGTGTAGGCGCCTCAGTTGGCAAAGAAATCGGCAGCTGGATCGATGATCATAAGGCTCTAGTGATTTCCCTCGCAAGTGTCATTGGTGGGCTTCTGATTCTGATCATTGCAACTTGCTGTGTCAATCACTACAGAAGGAAGCGTCTGCTTGCAAAGAGAAAGGCTGCTCCTCCGCCAGGCTGGAATGGACCTCCTCCGCAAGCATGGGGTGGTGCTCCTCCTCCATGGACACCAAGAGGTCCTGCACCGAATAACGGCCCTGGCAATCAACCTTTGATGGGAGGCTATTGGGATAATGGAAGATGGGTCCCGCCGCAGCAAGGCTCTCAACCAATGTGGACTGAGCCGAGCGTTCGGTATAGATAATGAAGCACGTCTTTTTCTGAGCTCTCTTTTCATTTTGTACGGCGTTGAGGCGATTATGATCTGCAACCACGCATTGATTGTTTTTAAATGTGTAGGGGGCTGGTCCTGCATTTTTGGGTGCTTTAGGGTAGTGAGTATATAGCGGTCTAGGTATGAGTATAGCCGAATTGGCTATATATGATTATGTATAGAGTCATGAATATGAAGCATCAATTAGTATCCAATCTATTTCCCAATATGCGAGGTATCAGAATTCCAAAAACACCAGCTCATAAATATGCCCAAACGCCGTAAATTCCCTCTATCACTGAACAACAGAAGCCTCGGTCATACTTAGATTTCATGTCATCGTTACTCCTGAAGTTCATCTCGACCACGGAGACTTCCCCTTAGCGGANGCCATGATCTCTCTTAACGGGGGTTTCAAATTCAGGGTCATATCCACAAGCAATCTTGGTGTAGTAATGGCGTGTGCCTTGGATGCTCTAGTTTTGATGTTAGAGAGTGGAATGCACATAGGGCAGAAGTTGAAAGGCAGAGATTGCTCACATCACCACGAACGAGGGATTGCATCATAAGAAGCTCGGGATTGTCCAGGATCACGATGGCTTGCCTTCTCTTCTCAACGAATTCGAACCGTTCCATACCATACCTGGGTGTTCATGCCGATTGTTAGCTTGTGCAGCTTTGGTGCGCGCAGTGATAACTTTTTCTTTCTTTTTCCTCTTGCGGGCGTATTAGAAGAAGAGTACAATGATTTGTTTTTTCAACTTCCTTTTTCCTCTTTCCGTCCATCTCACGTGGGGAAAGGACGAAAAAAGAAAAAAAACCAATACAGAGAAAAGAAGTAAATATAAACAAAGAGATGAAAAACAAAGAAAAAAGTCGGGTTGATCCATCTGACATTCCTTCCTGCATCACTGCTGCTTGTGCGAATTCTACGGTGAACACTCACTGGTCGAATCTAGGATCCACGTCGTCATCAGAGGAATCATCGAGTGACCCATGTAATGGCTCTTTATTGCGCGCTTGAGCATCTTGCATTGCCGGTGTGTATTTCTTTGGTGGACGACTGCTGCTAGCGCCGCTGGTGGATTTGGGGGTGTTGTCTCTTGACTTCATCTTAGAGCTAGACGGTGTTGACGCCGACATGTTGGCGATGGCGTATAGTTAGGCTCGTGTAGTGAGAAATTGTAGTGAAAGCGTGCAGAAATATGGTCAGGTTGTGAAATATATCTACTGCGAGGGAGGTAGTTCTCTTATGGGTTTCTGATGTCTTACAAGTTTGGGCCTTGTTATTTCCGCATGAGTGCGAAGCCTGTAATTCAGTTCTTGCCTGTATTCGGAAGGTTCGCCCGACTCCGGAAGGTGGAATCATGCGCTTAATCTTCTAAATGTGTCCAACATCTGAATCCGGCCTTTCACCTACACTAAATCACCGTCGGAAGTCTCATTTTTGGTAGAGTTGCCATTAACGTGAGCGATCTCTCGGAATTGCTTCTTTATTTAGGTCATTTTCTGATCTATCCGTCAATGTTTACCGTCCGAGCGTGCTTCACTGAAGAGCTGTTTGGTCAAGCAGCGCCGTTGAGGGGATCAACGAGGACACTTATGATGCTTTTACCAATGTCCTTGCAGTAGAGGAGAAGAGTGCTTCGCTTACTATGCATGCAACAACAACGGTGACAGCCCCTAATTGGGGGCAAACTAAGTGAGTATGTCTCAGACGGCCTCACGCCTAGCTGAGAGCTATGCGAGGCTGTCAGGACACATAAGGCTGAAGAATGCCGTCCAGGAGTGTTTTGATCTGGAGAGGGCAAAACCTCTTCATGTCTCCGCAATCGCCGCAACTTTGCTGCATTCACTCGTTATGATAGTAATATTGATGAACAAGTGTTCTCGATTGTTTTAATCTCTTCTCCATTCGTTCTTTTTCTGTAGTTCCATTCTCCTACTCGACTTTGAAGCTCTAGCTTGATCAACACCCGTTCAGGAGGGACACATCTTAGCTTCTCATTGTACACATTAATCACGTGTCTTTATTGGAATGAGCTTCGTATAATTGCTTGTCTCCTTTTTGTTTTTGAATCCGAGAATAGGGCAATCTGGATCTCAGGAGCTGGATCTAGTTTTTGTCAAAATGGCTTGTTCTCCTGATGACCTTCACTTCTCAGCTGGGTCCTCGACCTTGACTGACATTGAAACTCCTCCTCTGGGCTCCAACATTAGCACGCCGGCCCTATCTCGAGGCTCGACTAGCGATCTTCGAGAAGGTGAAGTTCTGCCCGACCCACACGTGGCAGTAACTCCCTCTATGCTTTCTGCCTATGCTCAGATGCGTGGACCTATGCAACCAGCAACCGGTCGACTTCCTGATCCATTGCACGACGGCTTATTTGATGATAATTTTGAACAAGTCGAACTTAGACTTTCTCCACTCCCAAGTCCAGTGATGAAAGAATTCATGATGGAAGGGCAAGTACTCTACGTATAATTGAAATTACTCAGAGCTAAACATGAAATAGTTGGAAGAAAGGCGATACTGTCTACTGGGACCCAAACCTTGCTGCCAAAACTGCAGCTGCTAGAAAAGCAGCCATGGGTGATGAGCCTGCACTCAAACAAGATGCTGGAAAAGCAGACTTGCAACCAGATATTTATCAACAAGCTCTAAATGGAGGAGAGATCAAGTTCCGATATTTCAAGGGTAGCTGTGCCATTAAGAATGAAGCGATTGGCTACAAGGGTGATCAAGGTTTGGCAAATCACGGCTACATTCCTATCAACGAACTCTGGGCAGACCCAGACAGCATGCGTGATGTCTCTCAAGCCCTTCATGGCGTTCAACCGATAGATGATGGCGACCTTCCAGCGCAGACACGCGGTCCACGCGTCTTGACTCTCGAGGAACAGGATAAAGAGTATGAATATTTCATGGATTATGTCTCTGACGACGAAGGCGATCCGCGAGATAATCGTATAAGCCCCGAAACTTTTGCAGCTTGGGCAAAAGACTCTGCGAAACGGATTCCCCAAAAGGGAGAAGAGATTACAGACGAGGTAAGAATATCGAGCTTGACTATCCTGACAACTCCGCATATATTTATGACATTGTCCACGAATTAACGTGTCGTAGCTGCAAGATTGGGTTCGGCCTAAAAGCAAGGAGCATGATGAAACTGAGAAGAAGCCAACAAAAGTCCAAGTTCAGCCTCAATTTGACATTGAAACTGGAAGTGCTTTCACTGGATATTATGAGCTTGATTCCAATCCAAGTCCCCTCATGAGTGCACAAGGTATGCGCTGCCTGGCCGTTTGAAGTAGATCTAATGCTGAAAGATGGTATAGGTGTTGATGCAATGAGAAAGCCTGTCCAATTTACTAAGAGCTATCCTCAAGTCAGTAAAGATATCGACAAAATGGCTTTTGCTGGTGCTCCCCCGAGTCTTGTCCATTCAACAGCCTCCACCGTTCCTGACACTCTTAATTCTGTATGCTTCAACGCTTAACGTATATATCAGTTATCTTGCTAACTTTTTCTCAGGAAGGTGCCCATTTCGCTTTTGACAATGCCGAGTACCCTGACGGATGGCAGGAGATCAAGGATAGACTTTTGAGTCTCGAGGAGAAACGGAAGACCGCAGTTTATGACTTTATGACTAAGTACAGAAAACAAGAGGCTTTGCAAAGACGCAAAACTCAACTCGACAGGGAGAACTACTTTCTTAGACGCTGCTGGGCCCAAAAACAGCAATATTTTCGCTACCTTAAAGAGCGGGTTGAGAAAGATACCTTGGCTATCTATCGAACTCTTGCTCTGGGTCGTGCTATCGATGCAGACATTGAAAGAGACCTTGATGCTGTTCGCGAGAAAGAAGAAGAGCAGGAATACTTGTTGAATCGACTTGGCCACAGCACTGTCGATGAGGTTGCAGATATGCTCCCTTCACGAAAGTCTTATTCTTTCTAATGATGATGACGGATCCGCATTTTACTCGATCATATTGGGAAAGGAAATGCTATTGATTCGAACTTCTTTGACGGTCTTGATACGAATGATGACAGAACGCGTGTGCTTCCTCGTTTGTTGTCTATTTTCTTAACTCTATGGGCATTGTAACACCAGGAGCATAGGATTGAGCATAAGTTCTCGGCGCATAGCAGGATCGTTATGGTGTACTCTTTAGGTAGCTTCTCAGGACACAGATAGTCAATTCTATTGATACATTACATTTTTCCATTTTTGATGCATCATCCACATCCAATAATAATATGCGCGACGTCCGATAATATACACTGTACATGCAAACATACCGCCAAAGAGAGGAGCCGTAATATATGAACTTGTTTGAACGCCCTCTTCCCAATCCAGATTACTCATACAAATGCGTCACTGCAATCTGCCCCTTATTGGTTCTTAACAACACCAACCTTGGCAGCTCTCAATACTCGTCCATTAAGTTTGAATCCCTTTTGTTGTACGTGGAACACACTGTTATCCTCCTTGCCCTGCATAGGCGTCATAAACGTAGCTTCATGCTCATTAGGGTTGAATTTCTCTCCTTCCGGATCGAAGCGTTCCAGACCGTGCTTCTTCAGAGTTTGCATGAGGATAGTCTCGGTCATCTTCAGTCCTTCGTATAGCGCCAGCAAGTCTTTCTGGTGCTCTTCTTTCTCGGCAGCCTTGAGCTTCTCCTCAGGCACACCCGCGAGAGCTCGGTCGAGGTTATCAATGCTCTCAACCAAATCCTTGGCAAACTTTTGGATGGCGAAATCTTTGGCAGCCTGCATATCCCTCTTTGTACGTTCTTGCAGATTCCTATACTCAGCTACTGAGCGGAGATATCGATCCTATAAGAGCAGAAAATGTCAATCTCTGAAATGAGGATATGTTCGTGATAGTAAAGATTTTCAGATCAAGCTTACCTTTAGTTCAATGATCTCCTTATTCATCGAATCTAACTCCTTCTTTAACGGATCTTCAGCTTCTCCTTCCGCCTTTCCATTGGCAGGGGTAGATTCTCCCTCCTTGGATTCTGGTTCAGTGGCGTAGCCTCTCGATGCGAATGCTGGTCGCCATAACTGAGGACGAGCTATATTGCTTGACACAAATTGTGATCTAACCACAGAAGCTTGGGGCCTTGCCCGCATGCTTGAGGCTACTCCTCGGCATTGTCGTAATAATGTTCTTTGGATCATGGTTGAATTTGAGCTGTCGCGTGCTGTGATTGACGAAATATCGAAATCTCGGGAAAGAAATATCTCAGGGACATTTACCTAGCGTCACTCCTTTGATGCCTAGAAAAAAAGGCAGCAACACAACGCATCGGGAACATATCGGAGCTCCCTTGTTCCGAGTGAGGAGCTCACATCGCAAGAGCTTGCAGCTATCCTAGCGTGCCTAGTTGGCACAAATAATTCACGTACAAACAAGGTTCTTCACTACCATTGAAGTGCTCTAAAAGTCAATATGCTTCTTTGATTCAAGAAGCGAATATAGATTCCAGATCTCCAATACCCAACTACCAAACGCCATGAAGTATGTTATTTAAACACTATATCTATACAACAAGTCCGTCTATTGAACTCTCTTCTCGCTCATGACTTGCTCCTAAAGCGCCATACACCCGAATAGGTACTGCAATTTCAAAAGTCTCGCACTCAAGTCCTTCTGCAGCTAATAATATTGATCCTCTATCATCGCGAGAAATCTCCTCGAGAAGCTCTGGTCCACCTCTAACATCGTTCTCGCCGTGTGCTAGTCGTGGTGTCACAAATTCTATCCTAATTCGCCAATCAAGACTCACACCACTGGTGATAAACTCCGGAGTTGCTGAGATAGGGATCGTAGGGGAAAAGACAACTCTCCTTGCAAAAAGAGTGGATTCCGAATGAGAAACGTGCGATTTACGAGTCGCCCGCAGAATGCTAGCTTCCGATCGTAAGGCAATAGTAGTGTCAACTTTCTCTGATGTCTCCAATGATGCGTGTATTGCGTAGCATGGTATGTCGGCATCCGTGAAATCGATAGCCGCAGTGACGCTCTCGCCCAAGCGATATGCTGGTCGAGCGAGCATAACTACCGCAACACGTTTTCCGTTGCGAGCAATTTCAAATCTGTTGGAACTTTGCCTTGATTCGTTGGCCATGTTACTCCGTAATATTGCCAAATCGATAGCTTCTCTTGCATTAGTTGGTTCTTCGACCGCCGATTGTCGTCGGGAGCGTGATCCGACCGTTGGTGACAGAAGACCTAGGCTCGAATTCTGGCGTGGCCTCGCAACCAGTTCGTCGACGTAGGAAAGAAATTCATCCAAGCTCGATTCTTTGGATTTTGACTCTTTCTTTGAAACTACTTTCTTTGATTGTTCTGATGTTGCAGATGATGGTGTATCCAGCGTCTTAACCTCCGCTTGGTCTCTCAGAATGATGTAAGGGGACATAAGATCATGTCCAAGAAGTTCTCCATAGCTATTAACACTTCCAAGGACCCGAAAAGGTATATCAACAGACTTCACTTGCTGCTCTTTAGCACCTCCAGGCCGTTGGACGCCTATAATCAGCTTATATGAGATTTTTATTACTCTCCCCCGATGAGTTGGAGGTAAGCCCCTCGGCAGTTTAAAGGAATACTTGTATCTCCTGCTTTCTCCAGGAGATAGTTGAAGATCGACAAAGAGAATTGACTGCGGGGTTGACAGCAACGGTATTAACCTGGAATTTGCAATTCCTCGCATATCTTTGATACTGCTGAGCTCACCGCCCCCAAGAAGACCTCCCAGAGACTCTCCTATGTTGCTCCAACCAAACCCCCGAAGCAAGCTGGTGGGCCTTTTGCTAGTATCAAGACCAATTACTCCTCCACCCTGGCCGCCTACTGCTCCTTTGCGTTTGACTTCCTCAAACGGAGCCTCACTGATCAAGGAAGCATCTAGAGTAAACGAGCCATGTAGTTGCGCGTAACCCATCATCAAAGTCTCTGAAGGTCTAGAATTATTGTATACCACTGATAGATTTGACGGCTTCCTAGCATGGTTGCCCTGCGAAATCGCTCGGCCTTGCTGCGGCACATATTCTGATACTAATGTCTCTGTCGAGTTGTTGCTTAAGGTATAAAATTCACCACTACTTCGTGGCGTTCCAGAAATACTCGTCGGAGAGATCACCCTCGCAGCAGGGCTATTCGCTCCTGAATTCCCCGCCATGAGGGGAGCATTATCTCGCGAAAGTGGTGAAAGGGTGCGACCAGAATCCCCTGCTGCTGGCTGATCTGGTAGTTTGGGATCGGTAGGTGGAGATGGAGATAAGGGAAATTTGAAATTTGGGGCAAAAGACGCTGATCCTTTTCGTCTATTATGTGGTATCCGCGCCGCAGCTGGACTATTGGGTGCTGTAGTAGCTGCTGACTGACGCCGGGCGTGCATTGGACCAGGTGGGAAGGAGGAAACAAATAGTGGAGAAGGAGAAGTTTGTGCTGAGCCTCTCTGAATTATTGGCGCTATAGAGAATTAGCTACGTGTGTATGCGCGATCGAAACTGAGAAAGTACCTGAGGGAGGGCCACCATTCATACCAGTTCTCCTTGGAACAATTTGTAGGCTCGCGGAGCGGACATGGCCTCTAGTAGGTCTCCGTGGAGGTTCATTTCCTCCGCGGCTCGAAACATCTCCCACCGAACTCTCACTTGCACCAATTGACACGATGGAAACCGAGCGTTTATGTGTCCCTCCAGCCCCAGCTTTCGGGCGACTTTCTGTTTGAGATCCAGACTCGGTTGGTGGTCTCCTAGGAGCAGGTGGGACACTTAGTGAAAGAGTCGCTCGGTGCCCTCTGCCGGGGGGTCCAGGTCGAAGACTCGCATTGCTGATGCTGTTTGTCGCTACTGACTGCTTCCGTTGCCTGTCGATACCAGGAATATGGCCATTTGTTCCCCCTGTTGGCAACGATACATTCGGGGGTACCGCAGGTGGAGTAGTATTCTTGAAGATTATTTCGCATTCGATATTCTCGCCGGCAAACACTGTTTGGTCTCTCCATTGGACAAAGACTCTAATATTGCTTGATAGAGTAGACATGTCGTCGATGACTCGGCGACAATGACTCCTTCTCTTCGAAGGAGGTCAGTATGCCTGGTCATGAATGCTGGAACACCGAATCAAAATGATTAATTTCGCTCTGCATGGTTATTCTATTTGAACATCGATGGGATTTGTTGGAGTTACCATGTAAGCTGTTGAAGGACGTCACGTCAAGCTAGGGTGTCAAGGATAGGTCCCTTGCGCCTAAAGAACAAGGCCACCGTACAGCGGAAGTGTCCCCGCCAACGCGAAAGTAAACAGTATCAGCTGGTTGGGACAATGACTGTGGTGCACCGAATATATAAAATTGTCCAAGAAGTAAAGGTTGACCACAAATTATCTCAGCCTGTTTCTTGGTTCAGTATCAACCGAAAATGTCTTCCTTCATGACAACTGTGTCAGTATACAACTTTCTGAAGCTGCAAAAGCGGGCAATATCTGCACCGCTTGCCCCTGTCTAAATATTCCCTGTCGGCATTCTCTTGAAGTTTCGGGCCGCAAGAATGATTGCCATATTTGTTCTACAGTGTCGAACATGCTAACCCAGGTGGTATTTCAGAAACCAGCGAACCAAAAATCAGTTCAGACCACGCAATGCTACGAAGGGAACGACGAGCTACCAGCTGAGACAGTTCGCAGAAGCTACTCTTGGGGGAGGCAGCCTGCGGAAGATTGTGAAGTTACCAGAGGGAGAAGATGAGAATGAGTGGCTAGCTGTGAATAGTAAGGATTTATGCCTGGTTCATAAGTTAATTTAGCTGCTAACTTTGGCTTAGTGGTTGATTTCTACAACCATATAAACCTACTGTATGGATCGATCACCGAGTTCTGCTCACCGCAGTCATGCCCCGAAATGAAGGCAACTGACGAGTAAGTCAGTGAACGGTGACAGTAGAGCTCATTGTTAACTCCATTCTAGGTTTGAGTATCTATGGCAAGACTCCGAGAATTACAAGAAACCTACGAAAATGCCTGCCCCGCAATACATTGAACACTTGATGGCTTGGGTTCAGGGCAACATAGACAATGAGGCTGTATTCCCAAGCAGAATTGGTAGGTACTGGTGGATTTCTGGATCGAGAACTTCGTTTGGCTAAATTAAGCAGGTGTCCCTTTCCCGAAGTCATTCCCGAGCATGATCAGACAAGTATTCAAGAGAATGTATAGAGTATACGCTCATATATACTGCCATCACTATCCAGTTGTGCGAGAACTTGGTCTCGAAGCTCACCTTAACACCAGCTTCAAACATTATGTACTATTCATTGACGAGCATAACCTTGCTACCGGCAAGGATTTCTGGGGTCCCTTGGGTGATCTGGTCGACAGTATGTTGCGGAGTGATTAAGTCAATCTAACGGATGGGAAAGAAAGGATATGGAACACGAACATCAGGGCATTTAGGGCGTTGGGAGATCGCGGGGAGTTTTATGGCTTGCTGGGTAGACTCTCTGTGGAAACATGAATTTTTGCTGGGGCTTTGTGCAATTAAATCGCGATCCTCATTTCATTTGCAGATGAAGAAAGAACAACTTTTACGTCGTTGTCTACACTTGTAGCATACTCCACGCGGTAGTAGTAATAATCGAGCTAGTGAATACCTCAGATATCGTCTCAGTGCCGTTTACACCCGTAATGCGGAATGGTTAGTGCCTTAATTTACGCGAGCGTGCTCAGAAATTAGCACTCTCGAAAAGCTTGGTGGAATAGCCGACACAGACGACATCTCCGGCTTCAGCGATCGAGCTGCCATCTCCCGAATTCACCTCATCAATTCACCACCACCACAATGTTCTCGAGCCGGGCAATCCTTCGAGCCACTCGGGCAGCTGCCCCTTCCAGAATAGCTGTGTCAAGAGCTGCAGTCGCTCCCCAGATCCGCAGCTATGCCACTCCTGCCGCTCAGGACTCGAAACCACCTGTCGCTCTCTACGGCCTTGATGGCACCTACGCCAGCGCTCTGGTAAGCCAGAAACTTCATCACGATGGGTTCCTCATGTGCCTTTTAGCTCAATTGGCTCTGGACGCGATGGTAAGACCGCTTTTGGCTGACATCCGATTGCTCCCATAGTACACTGCTGCAGTCAAGACCTCCTCCCTCGACACCACCGCCAAGGCATTGGCCACCCTCAACGATGTATACAACAAGGACCCCAAGCTTGCAGAGATCCTTTTGGCACCCACTTTGACCGAGCAGGACAAGGAGTCCATCATCTCCGTCCTCGAGAAGCACGTCGGAGCCGAGAAGAACGAGACCGTCAAGAACTTCCTCCAGACTCTGGCCGACTACAACCGATTGGGTCTCCTGAAGGGCGTCTGCGAGAAGTTTGAGGAGCTGATGAGCGCCGCCAAGGGCGAAGTCGAGATGACCGTTGTCAGCGCTTCTGTGAGTGGATATTTTCTGCCGATTTTTTCTCCCTCTTGCAACCCAAAACAACTTGAGACAAGGAAAAGGATGCCTGTGCTAATGAATGATATGTAATAGCCTCTTGATAGCAAGACCCTCTCCCGTCTCGAGAGCGCCGTCTCCAAGTCCCAGTACGTCAGCCAAGGACAGAAGCTCAAGGTTACAAACAAGGTATGGCACTCCTTTAGCAAGATGCAATTTTGGGCCGGGAGTAAAACTAACTTGGACCCGTCCAGGTCAACTCTGATATCCTTGGTGGCCTTGTTGTCGAGATCGGTGACCGAACGATCGATCTCAGTGTCTCAGCCCGCATTGCCAAGATGAACAAACTCTTGACCGACGCCTTGTAAATAAACATCAGCCATTTTCTTTTGTCGGAGAGAAGAGAGCAGGTTGGAGAGGCAAGGGTTGATCTGCGGAGGAGACCCCATGTACTGCATCGTCAATTAGAAAATTTAAACTTGTTACATTAGAGTCTCACTAAATCTGTCTGTCTTCAGTCAAAAAAAACTCGGAGATTTCATTAGATTGACTAGCCATTCTTTCCCCCTTTCGTATATTACACCGTTCTACATTCTCTATCCTTTTTTAAAAAGCCTTTTATTTAGATTATCTAATGAAACCAGCTCAGTGCCCTGAATGCTCAACATATATTTTTTTTCTAAACCCCAAAGCTAATAAATGCAGTCTACTCGTCAAGATGGGCCTCAAACTCATCCCCTGTTACGTAATCGGCCGACTGGTTACTTCGCACTCTCTGCAACTGCTCGCTGACGTAGCTTGCAAGGTGAGCATCAATTTCCGCCTGCTCTGGGTCGGGTGTATATGACGAGGAGATGTGGTCATAGTCATCTTCACCATCAGGGCCTTCAAAGTCGCTGCGATGTCCTATCGAGCGAGCTGTTGACATACGACGACTGAGGCGACCCCCGATTGACGAGCGACGTCTCTGTAACTGTGGCGCGCCCTTAGGTTTAGTGAGACCACGATGGAGGACATCGTCGAAATAGTGCTCCATAGCTGCGCCAGGAGTCTTAGGTGTCTGCGGTAGACGGCAGCTGAGACTGTTTATATGCGTTAGCAACTTAGTATCAATTGCGAGGGTAACAGTCTTGTCTTACCCAGTATCGTGGATCATTCTAGCAATCAATCCTGTCCAGCCACATTGATGGGAGGCGCCCAGACCGCGGCCTGTATCTCCATCAAAGAACTCATAGAACCACAGGTTCTCGCCCCAGTTGGGGTCGAAATCGAGGATGTCATTTCCGTCATTGACAGCACGGCGTCCGTCATCACCCCGAGCAAATAGATGCTGTAGACGATGCTGGATCTCCTCGGAGACATGGCCGAGATGCATAAAATCTCCAGATCCAGTAGGGCACTCAACCTGGAACTGCGGACCGTAGAACATGTAGAATCGCTGCAATGATTCGATCAAGAGGAAGTTCACGCAGAGCCAGATGGGGCCTCTCCAATTACTATTGCCGCCAAAGAGACCGCTGTCAGAGTCGCCGGGAACATAGCTTACTTTGAATTCCTGGCCGTTAACATCCATAGAGACGGGGTGCTTCTCGTGATATTTTGACAGAGAACGGATACCATGAGGACTGAAAAACTCATCCTCGTCAAGCATGCGTTTCAAGATCTTCTCTAGTCGATCTTTGCTCACGAGAGAGAGAAGGATCCGGTCGTCCTTTCCTCTCTTTCTGATGCTAGCCATGTTGCGTTCTGCAACATCATGCTTGTTCTGGACGAACCATTCCAGACGCTTTTTGAATGAGGGCAGCTTGTTTATAAGTTCTGGCTCTAACGTGAGGGTGGCGTACAAGGGAATCAGTCCTACAAGAGACCTGACTGGCAGTTGTTGAGTCCATGGCCCGCCCCAGGAGATGGCATCATAGTAAAAGCCATCTTCTTCATTCCACAATGATTTCTCTTCTGTCGAGCCGGACTTGTACGTCATTGCGTCACTAATCAGCATGAAATGCTCGAAAAACTTGGATGCGATATCCTCGTAGGTACGGCGGTGCTTAGCCAGTTCCAACGCGATGTTCAGCATTGACAAGCAGTAAAAGGCCATCCAGCCGGTACTGTCCGCTTGCTCAAGCTTGCCACCTGTCGGTAGAGGCTCGGATCGGTTGAAGAGGCCGATATTATCCAATCCAAGGAAACCACCTTCAAACACATTCTTCCCATCGTAGTCCTTCCGGTTGACCCACCAAGTAAAGTTGAGCAAAAGCTTCTGGAAGACACGTTCCAAGAAGTCGAGATCCTGATGACCGTATAGCTTTCTCTCGATCTTGAATGTTCGGAAGGTTGCCCAAGCATGAACAGGAGGATTCACGTCGCTAAAATTCCACTCATAGGCAGGAAGCTGACCATTGGGGTGCATGTACCATTCACGAGTGAAAAGATCCAGCTGCTTCTTCGCAAAGTCCGGGTCAATCATGGCCAGGGGAATACAGTGGAATGCAGAATCCCAGGCGGCAAAGAATGGGTATTCCCAAGAATCGGGCATAGATAAGATATCATCCAAGTACATGTGCTTCCAGCTATCATTTCTAATAGCTTTTCGTTCGGGCGGTGGAGGTGGCTGAGAAGGATCGCCATTTGCCCACTGGTCCCAAATAAAGTGGTAGTACTGTTTTGTCCACAACATACCAGAGAAGGCTTGCCGCTGGATATTTCGGAGGTCATCAGACATGGGAAGCGGGCTGATGCGGTAGTAGAAATCGTCAGCCTCCGCCTTCCGCCTATCGATCGTGTCGTCGAATTCCTCCTCGTCAAGGTACTCCTCGTACTTCCGCGAGAAGCGGAATCGAACAACTGCACATTCACCAGGTGCTACACCACCGGCCTCGTTAAATGCAAACCACGCAGCCGACTTCGTTCCGGTCTGTCTAGGGTTGATTGCCTTCTTTTCGCCATTCACAATGTAACGGTGGAAAGCATCTTTTACGTAGGGTTCCGCATTCTTGCCACCATACAGCCGCTCGAAGTTGGTATCATTACCGGTGAATATGAGCTCCGGCTCCACGTCGTCACCGCTGGGCCCGATTCCTGGAGAAGGCGAGAACCGGACGTATCTGTCACCTAGCTTGTAATGTTTGCTGTGCGCGACAAGGTCGTCTTCTTGGAAAATGGATGGCTCGCGATCAGGAGACTCGTGTCCCCAGGCCCAAGTGTTTCTGAACCAAACATGTGGTATTATATGCAGAGGCGCCGGCTCTGGGCCCCTGTTCCATGCAGTAACACGGAAGAGGAGTTCTTCTGGGTCATCGGTCTCCTTTGCCGTCTCAATCACTATATCCCAGTATCTATTGTCGTCAAATACCCCGGTGTCAAGCAGCTGGTATTCGCGATCTTGCTTGCCTCTCTTGGCGTTTTCTTCAAGAAGGTCTTCGTATGGGAACTTCTGTTGGGGATATTTGTAGAGGAACTTCATGTACGAGTGCTAGCAGAAGGATTAGCAAGGAAATTTATATTTGGCTAAAAAAAGCCCAATTGGGAAAGTCGTACCGTTGGTGTGTTGTCAAGGTGGAAATGCGCTTCCTTGATACTCTCCCCATGGTTGCCCTGTGGATTGGACAGGCCAAAGAGACGTTCCTTGAGGAAGTCACTATGAGATCATCAGCTCTGCTACCCTTGCCACAAGTAATTTTCGAAACTGTATGTACTACTACTCACTCTTGTTCATTCCAGAATGCAAATGCAATATTCTGTAAGCCATGTGTATCCGAAACACCAGCAATGCCATCTTCTCCCCATCGGAAAGCTCTGGATCGGGCATGGTCGTGGGGGAAATCTAGGAAAAAAAGTCAGCCGCGCCAGAACCGTCTTGATAAGCAGAAGAGGAGGCACTTACGGCTCCAGGCATCACCATCAGCACTGTAATCCTCCCGCACTGGCACATTTCGTTAGCATTTTTGGCAGCTTTTGCAGAGCATGGCGGGGAGCAAGGTACCTGTGGCCCATTGGCGCTCCGCTACGTACGGGCCCCATTTCTTCCAGTACTTGGTACGCTCCCGATCCTCCTTCAGACGCTTCTCCTCCTTGGAGAGGACTTCACGGCCGTCTATGCTGCCCATGGTAACTTTCTGCGCGCAAACGAGAAACTTTTGGTGCCGACTCAAAACCTCCAGCAGGCTGTTTCGCCACGTGAAAGAGAACAAGAGAAAAGAAACTTTCACGCGGGATCACGAAGGGCAGGCACAGCGGGCTGCTTTAAACGAATTGTCCTGGGCTAGACGTTACGTGAGCAAAAGCTCATTTGTTGGCAGCTCTGGAAGAGCGTCACCGGTGTATTTAAGTGACGGTGCCCATGCTAGGAGAATGACAAGAGGCGGGACCAAGTTTGTCTGTGGCCGCACCCGCACTCCACCTCGCACGCAGCATCACGGTCTGGATCTTGCGGGGGGCGACTTGTTGGCCCCAAAAATTCTTACGAGATGCGCACCGCCCTGGCTGGGACTGCCCAGTTCCTGGCGGCGGCTGGTGCTGTTCTGTACGTGCTGGGCAACTCCGTGCTCACCCTCTCTCTCATCAGTCACCTGTGGATGCTGCTGGTTGAGCACGCAAAAGCAGCTTGCTCGCCGCGCGCGTTGCAACACGGTAGCATCGTGACGTCGATTACAGGTGGCTCTGCAGCTCGATTAATTACGGTGCGCCAATTGGCCCGGGCGCTTGACAGCCCGAGCGCAGGCGACTTATCAGTGATCTAGGCACGCCTCTCCCCCACCGCCGGGGGCTACGCAGCGACTAAACAAGCCTCCGCCGTGGTGCCCTGCAACGACATCTCGCGCACTGCTGCGGGCGGGCAGAGCACACGCTGGATAAGCGTGGTAAGAGCCCGCTGGTTCCCATTACTCTACCGTATTATCATTATCCCTCAGTGCTGCCCCCGTGCTCCAGCCTCCCCCAGCAACGCAGCGTGCCTGGTTAGTAGGCGTCCGGCACGCACAACACTCACGGAGGTGGGCCCGATACGGGAGAGATGGGGGCCGGGGAGCGTCCTCGGATGCGTCTGTAATCAATTGGTATCATCAAAAGCTCATAAATGCCGTACACTATCTGCACTGCCAAAACTCCAACCCCAACCCCCCAAGCCCTTTATCAGATGCTCATTTCCTTATCCCACGCGCTTGTCGCCTGCCTCTCCGGAAAGTCCCTTCTCCCCAGTCTCGGCACTCAGATAGTCGGCGTCTTCGGCCGCTTCGTACTCTGCTACCAGATCAGTCACGACCTCCCGCGCTTCGTCAAACTCGTTCAGGTTGTCTGCAAAGGGCGCCGTCTTCTTGTAACCTTCCATGAACGCGTTGCGCTTCCGCATGCCATCGTACTGGCGCACCAGGCGCTTAAACAGCTGTGGGGAGAGTGTAAGCCTAGGGCAATGAGACCTCATGCGTGTGGAAAAACAATACTTACAGTGGCAATGCTGGTATGGTTTGCGAGCATCAACCCGCTTACGCGGTGGTTCATGGGGATGTAGGGGCTCTTCTTGGTCAGAGCCACTTGTATACTCGCCGGTCCCCACGGGATGAAGGTTGCCAGTCGCCGCTCTCGGATTCGCAGCAGACTCTTGTGAACGTCTGTGGGATCCACGTCGCCCTGGATAACATTGAGAATGGAAATGTAGCAGCTCTTCTTCCCAGGCACCGTAGACACCATCCGGTTTTTGGGCTGTAGTAATCTCCGCATCACATCCAGCACGGTGGTCTTCCGTACCGTCTTGGCCTGCTCAACGCTATCACCGGTGAAAGGAGTGTAGGACGTCATCAAAAAATGGCATCGTGGCGTAGGGATGAGAGATGCAACGATGCTAACGAGATCATTGTGCATATAACCGGGATACCGCAGAGTAGTCGTACTTGCCGACATAACGGTAGATACCAGCTGATTCGTCTGATGGAAAGAAGGTTCCTGGACATGCAGCCTATCCGCTGCAATGCGGGATAATGCACCGTTATCTAGAACAACCACGGAGTCCGCGTTTTGAGTTAAGCGCCGCATCGAGAGCAAGCTGTTGTAAGGATGCACCACCACATCTCCGGAATTGGTTGTATCCGGAAAGACGGAATACGTTTGAATAATCTTTTTCGGGAATCGATCATTAAGTCTCTCGAGCAGGAAGGACCCCAAACCAGAACCTGTGCCTCCCGCTATGGAGTGAAGCATCATGAAGCCCTATGAAAGCTGTCAGCTTGTAATCCCAAATCTCAAGACAAAAATGAACAATCTGCCTACCTCGAGCGAGTCACTGCCATCCGCTTCGCGATCAATCATCTCCATGATGTCCTCATGCACTGATTCACCGGTCTGATAACCATCTCCCCAATTGTTCGCTGCTCCTGCACCATCCTTGCCAACAAAGAAGTTTTCTGGATTGTAGATATTTTTGTATGCCCCTGTCTGAATTCCGTTGATGACTCTGGGCTCCAGGTCAATAAGGATCGCTCGGGGAATGTATCGTGTGTCATCGGATTGGTAGAAGAATACATCCTTGCGGTCACCGCCTTCTGTCGCAAAGTCCTCAAGGTTTCCGTCTTGGCTGATTCCGTGCTCCTGGCAGAGCTGCTGCCAAAATTGAGAGCCAACTAGAATGCATTCAGTATATGTCTCAATGCCCGCAGGTATTCCCAAATCTCATGCGGGGTCGAGAAAGTAGGACTCACTGCTGTTGCCGCACTGGCCGGCCTGGACTGTTATAATTTCTCTGCATTTACGGTGAGCCAGGCCAAGTCATTTTTCAAAAGTGGCTATATTCCTACCTTGGCATTATTCAATCATCGAAAAGAAGTTGTCAGGATCTATAAACCTAGAGGGTGGAGTTCGTGGATATGATAATCGACAAAAAAGGAAACGCGTCTGGACGCGTAAATGCACTGATAATCGGCCTTGGGATGGTGCAGCAGCTTTTCCAGCAGTAGAACGATGGCTATGAAAGTATACGATCGCCCGTTGGCAGTAATCGGAAATATTTCTTCTCAAACTATCTAATCGGTCCTGGAGCTATTATAAAAGTCGAATAACTCCACGGCCGAGTCGTTAAAAAGAGCTGTCATGCTCAACGCGGAATCTTGCGCTGCCGCCGCTACACACTCGCCCGAGCTTTCGCAGCCCTAGCCGGATCTGTTTGATATCCAAACAGTGAGCTTCGATCACAGAACAACAACCAGCTTTCACCGACGTGACCAACATCAGCCCCTGGGCTTGTCAATGCGAGTCGGACGGCCTTCTCCCGAGAGTTAATTGCGATCTCCAGCATTTCGATCCCCCAGGTCGTCGTGATGTCAGGTTTTCAGGTTCCTGCTTCTTCAAGTCCTCTCCCTTCCACGCCAGATCGACGAAGCCGCAATGGGGGAGACAAATTCTCTTTCGCGGCTTCCAATCCTTCAACTACGCCTGCTGGTCCTCCACCTTCCTCAGCACGCTCATACACTCCCGCAGGACCTCCACCAGCATCGTTATTTGGTAGTTCAGCATTCACAGGACCCAGTGCTATAAAACCTCTTTCGTTTTCTCAACAGACCACCTTCAACCCACCTTCGCAGCATAACTTCAATAGTCCGAAGTCATCGCCTTTAGGTGCTTTTGGAGGGTATTCTTCCGTGCGTCAGCCCTCCAATCTCAGCAATGAATACGAGGACTACGAAGAGGACGATCAGTATCAGGATGAACAAACAGAAAATAGTGGTTACTATGGAAGACAGTCATCAAATACGCGCTATGAGGAAGAGGACGATGATGCTATGGGGGAAGAAGAGTATACGCAAGATGACATAATGGACTACGATCAATCAGAGAGCCCTTCAACGCGTACAGGATCGAGATCGAGAGCGCGCGGCAGTACCAATAAAGCAGGATCAGACTTGCTTCTTACAGCACCAATGAGCTTTGGAGATAGCGTAGGTGGAAATGTCCCAGACCTGCAGAGTTCCTTAAGGTCAGCTCCAGATCAAGATGCACAATCGACCTATGCAAAGATTGCGAAGGATCTGTATAGCCAAATGGGCACTCCCAATATCGAGGAATCTGCAGACATTATTCTTGACACCGATGCTGCGATTATGAGATTATACCATCAAGGGATCGGGACGGGAGATGATCCAGAGGCTCTGCAGCAGG
The DNA here is from genome assembly GCA_000743665.3 of Scytalidium sp. 3C. NCBI lineage: Eukaryota > Fungi > Ascomycota > Leotiomycetes > Scytalidium > Scytalidium sp. 3C. The sequence continues at coordinate 666,138 of JMRO03000065.1, read as the reverse complement.
CTCTTACGACTATACCTGGTGAGTTGACGAGACTCTGGAGAGAGTACGACAGAAATACCGCTGCTCATAATTCGGAGGAGTACACCACCACTATTGGACCGGGCTCTAAAGCATCCAACTTTGCCAAAGCTAATTTTCTTGCAACGCTTCTGTTACAGAGCCACCATCCTGCTGTCATCGAGCCCCGGGGATTTGTTCAAAAGCGGAAACCTTTGCCGCAAGTTTTACTGGAATGGATTGATGAGTTCCATGACCCATATCCATCACAGTTTGAGGAGATCCAGGCATACCGTCCAAGCCCTTCAAACCATCGCTTATTCTGGGATACATTATTAAATGGCCTTCTTCGCGGGAAAGTTGTAGCAGTCATTCATCTTCTCCAGACGGCGGGGTGGAAACATGCTAAAGTTGGACTGGACGACAGCAGAGACAAATCTGGTGCGATTGGTTATACGGGAGTTGCGCTGGCAAACGTGGAAAAGGTTGTCAATGCTGCCGCAGAAGTCCTAAAGCTGTGTCCTGCTGTTCATGGAGATTGGAATATCAGGGGTAGTGACTGGACCCTGTTTAGATTAAAGATATCTCAAGCATTGGAGGAGCTGAAACAGTTTGCGGAGGCTGGAAATGCGGATCGCCATGCCTCATCAACAGATGATGCAGACGGGTTTGGAACGTCATTCGCGAGCCGCTCTGGTACTTATAGCCGGACTGCAAAAAGAGCAGAGAGCAGAGTCCCTTGGAATATATACCAAAACCTCCTCACCCTCTATGGATTAGTAATGGGTGATTCGAGTGCCATAATCGCCAATGCCCAGGATTGGTGTGAGGCTACAGTTGGATTGCTGGTCTGGTGGGATGAGGGTAAAAACGATAGGCAATTGGTTCTTGGACAATCAAAGGCTTCTTATCACGGTTCTTCAAAGATATCAGATGCAGAAGCTTATCATCGCAAACTTCGAAGGTGTTTCGGCCTTGCAACGGCTGAATCTGCCGACTTCGAAGTCAATACGATGAACCCGGTCGAGGTTGGGTTGGCTTCAGTATTTGAAGGGGATACGGAGGCTGTTCTCGGTTTCCTGCGAGCCTGGTCAGGACCTATCTCAGCCGCGGTGGCGGAGGTAGCTTCTATAGGTGGCTGGTTGCCAACCGCAGAATCTCAAAATCTCATCACTATGGGTAGCTTGGACCAAGATGACATGGATGTGCTTGGCATCACTTCGTCTCCGGAGAAATCTGATGGCGTTAAAGACCATACTCTCATTGTGTATGCCCAACAATTATCTCGATGTGGGGAGTTTCGATCAAGCCCAAGACGAGGACGCACGATTATAGTTAAAGAAGGTTGGGAGTTAGCTATTGCTGTTCTCAGTAGGCTTGATTCTCCCTTGCGTACTGATGAAATGGTTGGAAAGCTATTAGAATCCATCCCCTTGGATTCAACTACTACGGTGGATAAACTTTGGAGATTACTCAACCAGCTCAGCTTGGATCGACAAGCAGAAAATATCGCAGAGGTAAGATTTGTCCAGCTATTTGCAGAGGATGCTCGCTTACTTCTTCCAGTCATATGCCGATAAACTCAAAGAGGATACTCACAATTATGGCGAGGCAATATGGTATTACGCTCTAGCTCATCGGACTGAGCGAGTCAAAGATGTTTTGAATCTGCTTATATCCCTATGCCTCGTCCAATCTACGGCATACCCTCCAGAGGCTGAACTGGACGAGCATCTCAGTAACTTGATTTGGTCTCCTAGGAAGACGTTGACTGAGTTGTCGAGAATGGATGTAGATGCTGCCGAACTGATTCATAAGATGCTCAGTGGCTACGCAACACTGCGGAGGTTCTATTTGCTTCGAGATGAAGGTGTGGCGAGGGCGAAAGACTCCACCGCACGGAGACAGGACGCTGCATCAGCTCTACTTGCAGTGATTGCCAGCTCGGACGACAATATTCGAGGTGGCCTCTACGACGAAGCACGAGAGGCGGTAGTGAGCGTGGACTTCCTCCTTGCGCTACTGGGAGAGGCAATGGCATTTGTCAACCAACCATCTTTCACGCTCAAGATTTCACAAATTGAAACTCTGCTGAAAGCCATCGAAGATATCCAAACAGTCGGATCACGCATATATTCGGCTTGCGATGAATTCTTCAACACCGTCATGGCGTCTGCACCAGGACTCAAGGGTTCTACACCTCACGATTTGCTAAGGAAATCCACATCAAACGTTAGCGGCACGAGCAGTTTCTCATTAGTAGGAAGCTCTATGGTCGCTTCCCAGCTAAAGCAATCTATAAGTGGCAGCGGTATGTTGGCATCGGGGGCCATCAAGCGTGGATGGGACTGGCGGAGCGGACTCACTGTAAATACTAGCTCTTCTGATATTCTTCGCATCCTTAGGCTTGGTCTTGCAAGGGACCTTGCAAAGGCTAGGCTGGCTGAAGCTGATGGTAGACTGTAAAGGCTAGATGTTAGCAAGGAAGCATTGAAATGGCGTTAAGAACTGGGCACGAAGACTCCAAAAAACGATGCATGGGAGCATCGAGTAATTTCCGTACTTGTAATATAAGAAATATACCCCGAGAGACTCATCGGAAAGCAAATGACACAGAACTTGGGTCCATGCTAGTTTTTTCAGTGTATTTTCTGTTCATCCTGTGGTCCTTCACACTCAGCATTCTTGAACGGATGGTGATATTTTTATCACTTAGTCTTCCGACATTCAAAGATCATTTGCCAGTCCTTAGAAAAAGAAATCTACTCTGAGAATAAATTTGCTGTTTCAAAAATTGGATAATCCAGCTAGCTCAGGGAGTGCATCAATATCAGCACCAGTTAGAGAATCACAGATCATACTTTGTACGACATTTCTAGAATATTTGGATTAAAACTTTTTTCTGGTTAAAAGACCGGGCAATTTGTATTCTCCTGCAGGAGGATACCGGGAGCAGCGATTCTCACATCGCTGGAAGGTGCATTAATTACAATAAGCGACCACCCTTCATCTCTAAGGCGCAGTGGCAGAGTGGTCTAATGCGTGTGACTAGAAATCACATCCCTTCGGGGGCAACGGTTCGAATCCGTTCTGCGTCGACTACAATTTATTTTTTTCTACTTTTTCCCTATTTTTTTTTAATCTCTTGTGTATTTCGTGTTTCTACATACGTAGCAAATTCACATTGCAGGATACAGATGACTGAGGCATCCACATGAGGATCTATTCAAATCTAACTTTTGTTCTCTAGGGTATAGATGATAAAGCACCCGCCAGCATCCATTATGAGGGGGCAGTAGGACTATGTACATTCTGTTCTTCTATCTAAACTTCAAGGCAAGGTCCTCATGACGCCTTCAAAAGCCACCAATGCCATTGCATTCGCAGGGAAGGCCCTTAGGAAACATGGCAGGAAACCTCGCCAGTATCCTCGCCATCCCCCGTCTCTGTAAACTTGAACCGCTGCCTGTTTCCAGTTCATATATCTCTTTTGGCCGTCGCCAAGTCCTCCTCCAAGTGGATCAGTCATTATTCTCTGCTTCACCACATCAGATGGATAGCTCGTACACCAGAAGATCTGAGCACTGAGCCCGCCGGCCCAGAAATTCACCGCTGGTGTACTGAGATTCGTCTTCTCAGACAGCAGTCGCGTGAAGATATCATATGAACCCCACCAAAAGAAGAAGAAGGATCGGAAGATCAAGGTTGCAAAGAGACCATGGTAGATCCCGCGTACACCATGATATTTGAATATTTTGCTCGCACAGTCGATGGGTCCTTTGTACAGTCGGTCGGCCTNTGTTGGCTGAGTATTGGATCTGGAGACGGGCCTTGATGTGTTCAACTGGTGCCGCAATGAATGATACAGTCGCGCCGGCCATCACACCTGCTATAGCATGACCAATTACCGGCAGCTTGTGGACCTTATCCTTCGAGAGGTTATCGAGGTCGCGATACGGCGTCCCGTCTGTAGACCGGAAAATGGACGAGGAGTTTGGATTGAAGACTGTCTCATGAAGGATACGACGGTAGAGAGTCAAGGATCCGAGCATGACACTATCCATAAACATCCATCCTATTAATGGAGGAGTCGCGCCCTTATAGAGGGCAGCTGGCCCCTCATTGCGAATGGTCTGGACCAGACATTGAAGAGGCCCGCTGAATCGAGAACTCGGGGAAGTTTGAAGACGGACTTTGATGGTGTCGAATGGGTGACCAACTGCAAAATAGCTGTCAGCACAATGTCTTCCACTTGAAACGAAAATGTATGGCCGAAACCGGCTTCAATGGCAACCCAAGCTCTTGAGAGCAACGGGAGGGCGACAGTTGGGAATTTTGACTGACCCGATAACTTTGCAACCCCCGAGAAGACACCAGCCACGAAGCCTTTATAGTTCTTCGCTGGCGCCTTCTTCTCCTCCGTCATGGTGTTGATTGACCGCCGACCTTGTTATTGAATGGGAACGATGCGGCCGCATTCACATTGCAGGGTGGCAGCTAGCAGAACCCCAAATCGGCCGAGGCCCACGCCTCACGTAAAAGAAGGCCTGGGTAAGAGTCATTCAGCGCCCGCAACTAGCTTTCCTGAGGTTTGCATGTAATCCGATGTTACAGCTTCGTGGTTAACTTAATACTGACATTCAGTTATCATGAGCGTACACCTCCGTTGAGAACTCAAGAGGCAATGCAAACATAAAACGTGGATTGAGTTGCTGAACCATCGGAGCTTACTCTAAGTTAATCTCGCTTTATCGTATCCGAGAATTCGGATGGTCAAAACCCGATCAATTCGGACTTTAACGGCGAACGCTTTTCGGATTTTCATACCTAGCAAGCTTTGGCAGCATTCAATCCAGTCCCTAAATCTCCAGATAGCATATCTGTCTTTAGTGCTTACAATAATATCTTGAAGCATTATCCTCTTGGTTTCTCATATCAATTCCCCCGGGAATTGTAGGCCGGCTTGGCGGCGTGTTTGCATTATCAATAGCCATTGGAAACCTAAAATCATCGATCGATCCAGGCTTCCGCGACCCCTGCGCAGGGCGTTAAGCACACCATTCTTGGGGTCCCTTAGCCATCCTCAGCCGCCACCTTCCCCTGTCGGATGTCTTGGAGGGGTCCGAAGATAAAATAATTTATTAATCAGTAGTGAATCATGGCGTCGACTTCTGTTTTATGACACTGACTGTGCAATCTGAGGCCTTGAATACCTCGAATATACCTGCGTCATTATAGGCAGGCCTCTATTCTGGCTCTGCGACGTTGTAGTTGAGCTTTCTGATCTTTGATCAACTGGCAACTACCCCGCGGCTGGAATCATGGCTACAAATGGCGAAAAGGCGAGAGTGACAGAGTCGAGAAAAGGTAGCATCGCGTTCCGAATGGATTCTTTTACTCAAGTCTTCTTGATTTTCAAAGCCCAGCGCTGTTTGTTCGCCCGCTGACGTCGTTATTCCTGTCATAGTGTGGACGACGCTTATCACCAATACAAAATATCTTTCGGGTTTGCTCACACTCGACCACAGCCTCAAGAGACAAAAATCCAAGTATCCTCTCGTCGCGCTATATACCGATTCGTTTCCACCAGAAGGACACGAGGCGCTCGATCGTCGCGGCATACCAAAGCAACATGTCGAGTACCTGCTTCCTACGAAGGGCAAGGACTACAGCAACGACCCACGCTTCTATGATTGCTGGAGCAAGCTGACACCTTTCAGCTTGGTGGAATACGATCGCGTGGTGCAACTAGACAGCGACATGTTATGTCTGAAGAACATGGATGAGTTGATGGATATGGAACTTGACCCACCGGAGCTGGGAGGTGAGGGAAATAGGGTGTTTGCTGCCGGGCATGCATGCGTCTGCAATCCCTTAAAGAAGCCACACTATCCGAAAGACTGGTAAGTAACCCTAAGCGCATATATTGGCGACTGGGAGGGACTGAGGGCTGATAAGATACTCATTAGGATTCCAGAGAACTGTGCCTTTACCCACCAGCATTCCACTCCAGATATCGCCCAGCATACTGGCGCTGATCCAGCTGTTGGTCCCTTAGGTTTCATGAACGGTGGCCTACAGGTAGTTAACCCTTCCACAAAGGTCTATAAACGTATTTTGGAACATATGTCTTCGGATGCGGCGATCAACATGGACTTCGCCGATCAGTCACTCCTATCAGATCTGTTCCGTGGGCGATGGGTGCCATTACCTTATGTCTACAATGCGCTGAAGACATTGCGGTGGAAGGATGTACACAGCCCTATATGGAGGGACCATGAAGTCAAGAATATCCATTATATATTGAGTCCTAAACCATGGGATACAATTGATGAGCTAGGAAATGCTGCCGCCAGTGATGATCCTACCTTCTCATGGTGGGTGGAAGTGAATACAGAGAGGCTGAAGTTGGAGAAGGAGAAGGGTATTGAGCGAGATGGGTTTTAGATCGGGTCTCCTGCATTGGACTGGAGTATTTGATTGCAATGTTCTTGGCTAAGTTTTCGGAGCAATCATCAAAAAGCATAAGACGAGCGTATAAGCCGTACACAGTGTGTACAATGGTAGGAAACCGCATTTTAGGATTGTTGCACAGCGCATCACTCGATTTTATTCGGGACACGCATGTTTTGTCTACTTTATATAGAACGGCTTGAATTAAGCCTCTTTTTTTGGCTCGCGAATATTCATCCCTTAGAGATGCCCACCCAAATCCAAAACTCCCTTGCTATGCCCATGTATCCAGAATTGAACGCCAGCCATCGTAATATCCAATACCTATCTTCATTTACCAATCTTGAATGAGAGAATCTAAAGTGCATATAGTTAGAAAGAGCCATTCCTGCAGACCTTATTCGAGGCTCAACAACTTACATCGTTCTTTCCCACAGCAACAATATCGTCTTCGCCGACTCTCACACCACCAGCACCTTCCACGTAAGCTAAAGGCGCATCACCCATGACCTTCCTGGCGACCTCAGCAACCGTTGTCCCCTTCTTGACAAGCACACAATCCCTGAATACTGCGGCCGAACTGCCAGATGTACCGGAGCTGAATGTAGAAATGTTCTTAACAGGAAAGACAGGGACCAGTCCCAGTAGCTCGGCGGCCCTCGTGAGCAGTTGTACCACGCCGGTTGAACCAAAGCGATATAGGACCATGTCTTTAAGATTCTCGATGCGATTCTTCAACTTCTCATCCAGTTCTTTCAAGCCCCCGCCAGTGGGATCACCATCAGCGATCAAGTCCTCTCTGGTATCAACGAATTCGCTGCCCTCTGTATATCGTACAAAACCCTGCTTTGCCAATCTTCTCAGAAATACCTCTGAAATAGCAGAGCACAATACAATGCTCTTCGGATCCTGCATCTTCGCAATCTTTGCGATGTTCTTGTCTGCGTCTGGATGGTCGATCTTGTTCAGCGCAATGACAGTAGGGAACTTCTCGTCCGTGAACGCGTTGACTACTTTATCGATTGTTTCATCAGACCAATCCTCCAGAGGCTCTTTGAGGGCTAACTTGTCCAATGTACGTGCAACAACGGCAGCAGTAGAGCCATATCCTGAAAATTGACCCTGTAATGTCTCCACTGCCGTCGCTTTTACAGCAAGATGCCTTCGCTTGATACTTCCCCATCTGCTCATCAAATTGCCTTTGATCCATGCAACAATTTCGCTCCTTAACCATACAATATCTTGAGATGGGTCATAGCCTCTGGTGACCTTACCCTCCGCATCCGTGGTACCAGATACATCGACAACGTGGACGAGCGCATCGGCATGGCGCAGATCATCAAGAAATTTATTTCCTAAACCACGGCCTTCATGCGCACCAGGAACGAGGCCAGCTACGTCAAGGAGCTCGATAGGTACTGAACGGGTACCATCGACGCAAGAGCCGTAGTTGGGTTTGCAGCGGGATTGCAGGTTATAGCGGGCGCAGGCGCAAGGGATTTGGAGATAGCCAATTGCTCGCTGGGGGTCAATTGTGGTAAATCTGTGCCAGTAGCATTAGTATAAAGATAAGATTATGCAGTATACAAGCTGGAGAATGTGAGCCTTACGGGAAGTTGCCTGGTGCGACACATTTGGGTCAGTACAGTGGTGCGGTCAACGAGCATGAGGGGCAGAAGTCCACCAACCAACTTTCGATGAGGCGTCGGTCAAGCTGTTGAGAGTTGTACTCTTGCCTGATGAGGGCTTTCCCACGAGGCCGATCAGGGGATCTCGCGGCATGTTCGGGCGGGTAGCAGTCGGTCACCGACTCGACAACGGTTCGTCAACAGTTTAGATGACGGTTAACCATAAAATTGTTCGTAGAGGAGGGGCAGGTGATGGATGCCTTAGATAAGCCTTTATTGCCTAACTTACAAGGCATTAAATTAACCCCTATGAGACCCGAGCCCAGAGCGAGAGCCCAGATCCTCTGTATCTACCAAACTCACAACACGTGCCATAGGCCGCCTGATGGACGTGAACGGGAATACCGATGGCAAACACAGTATCGTCCGAGGTGACGTTTTGTGTGGCGCTTGGCGGCAATGCACAAACTGCAGAATCACAAATGGAAAGCGTTTTACTGTGTTGCGTGACCATGTCGTCCTCAGGAACGATCCCGAAAGTCCCAGCCGTTCCCGGTTTGGCCATTCGCAGCGTTGCGCACGGGGTGTGGCTGGGAAGGGGCAGGCGTGGCAGGTAATAGGCCGTAGTAACCCCATATGAAATAAGAATCGGGGCACATGGCAGGGTAGCCAGTGCTGGGAGCAATGATCGTATATTGTGATGAGCGTTAAGGGTTCTAATTTAAGTTACTATGCTGTGACATATACCACGTTATGCTACGCGGGCGCCTAATTGCCTTTTTACCAAACCCAATGCCCCAACTGCCGAAGGAACGGCATGGCCGACATTATACAAGTACCCAGCAGAGAAGAGAATGCGATCACGGAGGAGTCGGAAAGGCTGGGGACACAAGCATGTACAGTAATGATATACATAATCATGACTGACTCTGGCTCTTCAGGTGCTTGAGCGCTATAGGCCAACAATGACGTCGGCAACAACGGACCAGCTGTGGCAAGTGTGGCTGGAGCTTCCCTCGCAGCAGGTAGGCATGATGTTCTTCGCTGAAGGAGACCAGTTACTGGTCGCAGAAGCAGCTGGGATGACTAAGGAATACGTATGTGATAAACGTTAAATCAATGTCCTGGCGATTCCATGTGTGTATCAATGGCCTTTTGACGTATTCGGTCCTGGCGGTGATTCTCACTGACCCTGTTGATGACGTGGGTACCCGAGCTTGGCGAAGAGTCTTGGCCGCGGCGCTGCATTCTGGAGTGCGCAGAACCAACTGAGCTCCGCAGAGGACAGGACCAGGTTCCGGTGGTCGCCTCGCCCGGTTGTGACAATAAATAAGCAGCACTCATTCCTCATCGCGAACGGTTTCCTCTTCTCTTGTACTTCAGTCCACCACCATATCATCTCTGCAGCTTCGGTTTCGACCACCAACGATCACTATAACCCACTTGCTCTTAAAAGACATTTCGCTCTTAATCTAACTACCATGGCATTCACCGCCAGGTAAGCTCTCTGTCCCATCTGCTCATCCGTTCGAGGTTGCGTCATCCGGGTCATCCGAGTCGCAGAGCTCGATCGCGGAATGTGGATATTGCGAAGCATCGCAGGATGGATTAAATGCTAACATCATCGTCGCAGCGATATCTGCAAGATCATTCTTGCCATCATCCTCCCACCTCTTGGTGTCTTCCTTGAGCGTGGTTGCGGAGCGGATCTCTTGATTAACGTCCTGCTCACGATCTTGGGGTAAGCTCTCTCTCGCGCATCAGCACACAACCGTGTCCCTCTTCTGCTTTGGGTTCATAGACAACAGTCTCTAACACACCGCTCTAGTTACATTCCTGGCATCATCCACGCCTTGTACATTATTCTGAAATATTAAACCTGTCGCCATGCGCGCACTGTCCCCTCGTCACCTATTGTCTTCTACCCCGACCGATACTCATGACTTCCTGACCGAGTCCTCAACCTCTCGGTAATTTTCGTTGGGGCATCAGCATTCTTCTGTGCTATTACGGAGCATCAATTATCGCATTTCCTATTCCAGGTCGACATTCCCCGCCCGGCTAATTGCGTTTCTCTCGACGGCTCACGGCGTAGCGAGATCGAATGTTCACCGTAAAGGTGTGGTGGCTGGGAGTCCCGTTTTGGCAAGCACGCGGGCAACGTAACACGCACCTACCGCCTTGTGCCGCCTGAGCATCTCAATCACGATCAGCAAGGAACTTGTCAATTTGTGCACCGATTCGATGGCGCATAAGCATGCTCGATGTTACGATGATTTTAATTCCTCTTTTTTAGCTCTTTTGTCTGTTGGTTTCTTGCGGGGGTTTAGTTAGCATTTGCCAGCAAGGTCGACGGATTGCTGGCTTTGGTTTTGGGTGGATGGGCTTTGTACTATGACACAATCTTAGATGAATCCTAATCCCAGATACCCCTTCAACGCTCCTTCAATGCGCTATTTGTATGTCGTGAATTGTTGCGTCTCCAATTGATATTGTACCGGATCTGGGGGAACGGTATCGCGCGACACCCCAACCTTGGTCCCACCCCAATGACAATTGGTACCCATATGCTACTGAAAAACCGATAAGTGAAAGTATGAACCACTGTGGAACCAAAGGTACATCTAGCAGTAATCCCTTCTTCAATTTCCCGGTAAATCTCAGGTATGGTTTAGGTGATCGATGATGTGCTGGTAGTGTGGGCAGCTACCTTCGCAATGTTACCGCCCATCCACATATCACTGCCTTTGTCGGAGAGACCCCAAAATCATCAATTGGTCATGCAGCAACCAACCGTCAGAAATCAGCAATCAGCAATCGGCAGGAAGTAGCAAACCGCGAACCATCAAATCACCTCGAGAGCGTGTCACTGAGGTAATCAACTACTGACGTTTTCGGAGACCTAACCGACGTCACCAGCCACAAAGGCTTACACAGCCACCGCCATTCCTCCAAAAAGGGTAATCCTCCATCAGCCAATAATGTCGGTTCACTGTAAACCCTCTCGTTTAAGCGAGCCTCGGAAGTCTTGGCGCACAACGAAACGAGGGCCGAAATAATTCAAAGGGAAACTTTTCGGGGTTTTGAACTTCATACCAACACCACTCACCAAACTCACCACCTCCCTCTCTCTCGAAAACCGTCAAGTCGAACGGCGCAGGATCAAACTTCTTTGCGACCTACCCATCATCAATCTCACAATGGCACCAGTTCAAGTATGTACATGACCAACACCATGCTTTGCTGTTGGCCCGCCTCGTCTTCTCTCCACCTCTTCGATCCCACCATCTGAATACCCATTGAACTTGGAGTAGAGATGCGAGGAAAGAAAGAGGATTGGAGAGAAGAAGAGGTTGTGGCGTGATACAGTAGGCTAGATGCTCATGTTTTTTTCTCTATAGAAGACCGGACCCAAGGGCAAGCAAGCCAAGGTCACCAAGAAGGTATGTTCTGATATACATCTCCCATCTTGCCCACCCAAGAGAGGATGCCTCTCTCAAATGGAAACAGAGAAAAACTAACTGGAGATGTAATACACAGTTCATCATCAACGCTTCTCAGCCAGCCAGCGACAAGATCTTCGACGTCTCCGCCTTCGAGAAGTTCCTTCAGGACAAGATCAAGGTTGACGGCCGTGTCGGCAACCTCGGTGACATTGTCCAGATCTCTCAGCAAGGTGAGGGCAAGATCGAGGTCGTTGCCCACACCCAGTTCTCCGGCCGCTACTTGAAGTACCTGTAAGCACCCAATATCCGCCTCCCACGTCTACCCCGTTGGGGGGCATATTCAAGGCCAGACTCGTGAGACTAACGCACATCCCAGCACCAAGAAGTTCCTCAAGAAGCAACAGCTCCGTGACTGGCTCCGTGTCGTCTCTACCTCCAAGGGTGTCTATGAGCTCCGATTCTTCAACGTTGTTAACGACGATGCCGATGAGGATGATGAGTAAATGGTTTTCACGTCTGTAGCTAGACCTACGGAGTGAGGGAGGATTCAGCTCATTTGAAAGGTCTTATTTCCATCTAAAAAAAAAGTTGTAGATATCCCGGCGTCCGGTAAAATGAATGCTGAGACGGCTTTTTGGCCTTTCAAGTCCTCACAAATCTGTCCCGTAACCGTACATCTCTTCTGTCATTGTAGATTGTGATATGTTCTCTGCAGTTAACATTTTGCACTGAATAACCTTCCAACGTCATAATTATGCCATTAAGGAACACCTATGGAATATCTTGGAGAACTATTAACTCTTACAGACAATGACCAGCGGAATATGAGATAGGTTAACTAGTTATATTTTCACTTTCACTAGAGATTGCTACATAAATACAGCTAAAATGGTATTCTCAAAATGGTATTCACAAAACCACCAGATCGATCTCAGAAGCGAGAGGATCAACCAGACCAAGGCTGAAAAGCTTCAAAAAAGCAAACGCAAAAGTAAATCCAAATAACCAGACATGGCCATGGTAAATTAGAAATAGAGAACAGTATATTTTTACGTCTTCTGGCACCGGTTTCTAACCGCTGCGGAAGAGGTTGCTCATCAGTCCGCCATAGTCAGCCCTACAAAAGAAAAAAGAACATGGTGACAAGAGTGAAAGAAAAGAAGGTGAATATTCCAATATCCAAATCCCAAGATAAGAACCCTCGCTGAATTTTCAACGATCCTGACTCCTGAAAACCCCACAGCGCCTCATTCTCCTTGACAACAAGATCATAACCCAAACATCGCCTCTAGTCCATCGTAATGGATGTTGTCCATGGCCGCTGTAGCCGCAATCATAGTATGCCGGTGGTTGCCTGGTAGACCCTCACTGCCCGACATATCCTCAGTGGAGCTTAGACTGTCGTCACTGAAGCTTAACACGCTCCGCGCTACTCCATGGTCACTGGAACCATTACTGAAATCGTGCACGGCCAACGATGACATATCCCAGGACTCAGGAGACCATTCATCATATGTTGAAGGGGTCACTTGTGTATTTGTTTCATCCAGGACAATGGGCGGGCCGCCATATATTGCATCGTAGAGGTTCGTTTGTCCAGAATCAAGAGAGCCTAAGAGGACTTCCCATTCTGTCGGAACGGGGACCGGCGCGTGCTTAGTAGAGGGATTTGTTGTAGGAGGGTAAACTTGATTCTGATTGTTAGGATTATGATTGTTGGGATTCTGATGTGAGGTGCGTAATGTCGTGTCGACGTTCGGAGGCATGCCTAGTGGAAAGTAATCAAGATTGACTCTCGCATCAGGGACGTGCGTGCTGTTTCTGTGAACCGAGGGGACATGCTGGCTTGGGGGCCGCTGTTCACTTTTGCACAATGGAGAATCTGAACGGGCGGAATCGAAGGAGTTGCGGCTCTGTTGCGGCATCGCAAAACTCGCCCGCCGTAATTTGTCTTGTTGTGCAAGGAGATCGCTCTCACTCATCATAACGGTTGAATGTTTTGATGAAACAGGACGTAGCGGCTTCTTGCTCGATGGTGGAGAGGAATCGGACTTGATAGATTTGGGAGCAGGTGTGCGGCGTTCTTTGTTATGCACAGGTGCTGGGGGTGGAGTTTGAGCTCGTAGCATAGCTTGTGCCAATGCTTTGAAGTCAGCTGCTCTAGGTGCTCCAGACTTTTCCAAGAGTTCCATCACGGCAGCCACGAGGCGTTGATTCTCCTGCATAAGCTTGCCTTCTTGCTTCAAATCTAGACCCTGGTAGAGAAGGCTGAGCCCACAGAGGGTCAGGGTCTCATTCTTGTTGATGCAGAATGAGAAAGATAGATTTCGTTCTTCGAGAAGCTGCACAATTTGGATTATGTGCTTGCTGGAATCGGCAATAGCGATAACAGACGATGATTCCTTGCTACCTAATGTAGAACCTACAGCAGGTCGATGGATCAGAGTGCGAGTATAATAATACGCAAGTGACTATTACAAGATTAGTAAAAGTTAAGGACCACCCGTGACTAATATATATTCAAGACATACCAAGATAGCAGAGCGACTACCAGTGATATCGGTGGAGGGCTTATCTTGTGCAAATCTGAGTTTGAGATGCATTGGGAGGCTGTCTGACCACTCATTTAACTGCTCATCGAGAGAGTGCAAAGTCTGAAGTGATAGATCATGTGATACTCCAGAAGGGTACAATTGATCGAGAACTTTTGAGAGAATGCGTGATACACGGAACAAAGCAAGAGCACTAGAGATCTTGGTGTATTCACCAGGAAGGGTGGGGAGGAATCCCTTCTCGGTGACATACTCGTCATCGGTATCTGAGGGATATTCGGCGTGGATATCCGATTCTTTGAGGAGCTTTGGAAGTCCGAGAAGGGCCGCCGAAAAGCTTTCACCGGTTAGTTGTAAGTTAGACTTATAGTGTACGTCATGAGATCTTACCAGTCAAGGGTATACAGGGTCCAGAAGGCCCTCTTCCTGGTCTCCACAGTCAAAGCACCTAGGGAGAACCGCTTTTGGTTTTGATGCAGACCCAGACGATGGGAAACAGCAACAGCAAGACCCTTATAGTGCTGCAAGCGAGTGTAATCAGCTTTGAGGATACAATGGATCATTGCTAGAAGGAAACACTGTAGGGTTGCGAGCGAGTTATCCATGAGCACGCAGTCCAGAGAAGTCCGCCATTGAATCTCACATGCCGCAACCTGTGCTCGATCCGGCTGGTCTGTTGATAGAGCGGCAATACCAAATACAAGATGCAGCTGGGCCAGCTTGTGATTGTTAGTTACTTCCTCAGGGTTTGTCATATATTCCTCATATAGCCGGAGGAAGGTCGGCTTATGCAGCACTGGAAACAGAGGTGCCCACTCCTGGAAGAAGACATTGACACATCTGTCCGAGAACATGCGAGGTGGTGGACTTCCTGGATTAGTCGGCCGAGGCAGGTCCTTGCTGTCAGAGTCGTCCTGAATGCTAAGGAAGGCGTCAGTGTTGAGGCCCTCCAAAGACTTCCCGCCTTCTTGAATTCTCCGTTTGAAAGCATCTACCAACAATCAGCACCCAGACCACAGGCACACCATACTCGTAACACCTACCAATAAAGGTCCGTCCACTCGATGCCCCCATGAAATACGAATCCGAAGTTTCGCTTCCACACAACAACGGTGACGCCTGAACGCGGAATATATCGTCTTTCGGCAGGCTTGTCGATGACTCTCTGCGAGTTTCGGCCAAGGGGCCCGTTGTTGCCGTCGCAAAGGAGCCTCTGGGGTGCGTGGCCATCTTCGAGAGCAGATCTATCTTCTCCTCCTTCTCGTCCAGCAAGTTCTTTAGATCCCTAACCTCGGCCTCCAGGGTGCGCACGCGCTCCTCCAGCGATTCGGTATATCCACGTGGAAAAGCTCTCCGGCTCAATTTATCGCTCGTCTTGCACTCGAAGCCAACGTTCGCACACTGCGAACAGCACGGGCGGATCCCATCGCATCGAATTTTCTTGCTCCTACATCTGTCGCACGCCTGTGCGATCCGGCTCTGCGAGCTCGAGCCCACCTTAATCACCTTCATCGGCAGGATGCCCGGCATGATGGGCGATTGGGTTGACGGCGTGTCCGTCGTCTGTTGTCGTGATCCAGGTGGTTGCGTGCTTTGGGTGGTGAAGGTGCGGGTGCGGGTATCGCGGAGTCTGTACTGTCGGCAGTTCTCAATTTATGGTACTGGATTTCTCAGCATCTGCAGCAACCTCAACAGACCGCCGTCAATGTGGTGTCGACCATAGGAAGGCTCCAGGAAGTCGACGTCGTGAGGAATCGCGGTGGTTAATCGTGGCGAGCGTGAAAATGTCGAGGGAAGCAACGGATGGGAAGGAGAGGAAAAGGGTTGGGATGCGAGCGAGGGGAGTTGTGGGATTGGCGGCGATGCGAGTTGCACCAGCCTGTGGAATCCGGGGAGGGAGAGAGGGGGGGAAACACTCGGGGAGGTCGATCCGACGTCAGCATACTATTGCCCGTCTGGCCCAAGGGAGAATCCTCGGGACAAAGAGCGAAAAAAAAGAAAATGCCGGCCTGAGATATGAGACACCACGAGCCAGCCCTGAGGCGTGGCTGCACCGCGACCGAAGTGGACAGACGAGCCCGTCAATGGCTTCCACCAGCTTGAGGGGCGTGATGTGCGTTCTGACGCGCTGGCCTCTCCCGCTGCCACGCTTCATTGGCCACGAGCGGTGCAACGACCTGCCGCCCTTATTGCTTTTTCTTCTCCCGCCCTTCACTCGTTGCTTCTTCTTGCACCGGGGAACTTGGGAGCTGAACGAGCGTTGCTTCGTCCCTTGCCGTTCCCATGCTCTCCCACGCACCTCGACGGTGGGAGAGCATCGAATAGGCTTAGGTTACGAAGCCCCAAAAGAAATATACCTGATCACCCTGATCGTTTTCAAGCACTTGCGGCAGCTTGCCTGCAGCATCCAGGTTGATGGCCATGCAGACACCCTTCTGACAGCCACAACTCTTCATTGACTCGTAAAGTCCGATTGTCACTGGACGGCCCGTCAACTCCCGACACGAGGCACGTCAGACAGCCAGAATCCTCAAAACTGAGCCGTCACTTCTCGTCCGTTGCCTTGGGAATGAAGTTGATAAGAGTCGAATGGAGGCCGGTGGATTGCAGGTCCCGGTCTTCCCTGGGCCAGGCCGTGTGGATGATCCACGCGATCGCTGCCCAGTTGAGCTGGAAGGCACATATGGTCCTGCTTGAAGAGGTTAATGAGGTGGTTGATTCTGGTTGATTCCTGGATTCTGGCTCCTTCCTGGCGGTGAGTGAGGGGACGGCCGCTGCAGCAGTCACATTTCAACTTGTGATGAGAAATGGAGCTGTAGGTCCACCATCCCAAGTAGCCTTGACGATACCGTCCACCGCACCAGGTCGACTGGAACTGGGTGCTGACGGCGGGGTTGTCCGGCTATGGGCGGATGGCGGCACTGGGAACATTGGGCGGTTTGGTGCCACAGCAGAGCTCGTTCGCAATCCCCTCCACCCCCAGAGGGCCCGAGCACCACCCGCTGCCCGTGCCAGCCAAGAACAACCTCAGCCAAGCCTCAGGGCTCTCCTGCTGTGGTCCAACTGGCTAACCAGCAGAGTCTAGAAGTGGTAACACCGTCACAAACCCGCACAAGGAGTGCGCAGTTGCTCTGGTCTGCAATGTACGGTAATCCATCAGCAGTGCAGCGGTTGAACCGCCATACATGATTGTCCATCTGCCCTGCATCGCTTCTCACAAACCCACTGCAAGCTTTCTTTTCATTCTGCCATGCCTCTCCTCAGCCTAGATCTACCCCTAACAGGTCACTATCGTACACGTTCCTCGCCTAACTCTTGGCGCGGCTTGCTGTAACAGCAGCAGCACCAGTACCAGTCCTGTGCGGTTGTGCTACGCTGGCCAGGTTCCCCAACTTTCGCTCCCAGAACCCCAGCTCCTAGATCTTCCGCAAAAGAGTGCCTCCCCAGACTGCACACCCGTATCCAGCCGTGTGCATCTTCCACCGTTGAGGATGGCACCACCGAGATCTTGGAGATGTGTCCCATCCCCGTTGCAATCTTGATGTTGGGTATTGAAGGAGGCAAAAACGTCGTACGATGTCTTTCCGGGAGTCCCCGCCATGTCTCATCTATACGTACAGGTAGCCTGATCTAGAGATTCTGCATCTCCAGCTAGTCCGAACTTCCTAGATTCCCCCATATTTACATGCAGTTTGATTTTCTTTTCGAAAACAGAAGAAGCGCCTTGCAGCTGGTCCCACTGGAGAAACACCTTTATATGGGGTGACCTGGGGTACCTATGACCCAAAGGTCTCTCTTTCATTGTTTTCCCACTAGATTAGAATCCACGCATTCATGAGGCTTCTAACTGAAATCCTCCTCCTCATTGGTTTCTGGGGTTTGTGCTGCTTCTACTTCGAGGTTATCCTTTAATCCGAGATATTGCAAGACTATGTCGTTCTTCAGCGCCTCTTCCCACTGCGGTGGCCAATCGACGTCGTTAGTAAAACCCCTATAAGCGTCTTCGGTTCTTATTGCTGTTTTGCTTACCTGTTCTTCCACCAGCTTGCAGGTAGCTTCTAGCAGGCTGCCTTCAGTTTGTCTCAATAATAACGCGCATCTCTTCCGCTCCGCGGGAATGTTGGAACTGTCATCCCATAGGTGCAGTCCCTCGACGCCATATAGTCGTTCCAACTGCTCTTGAAGCACCCGCTGGACTAGTGCTAGGACCCGTGCATGGAACACTTCCTTAAGCGGATGGTCTTGTATCAGAGTTTCAAAAGTATCCGTGGCATCGGTGACATCTGCCTCTTGCCAAAATACCATAAGTCTGCTTCGAGTTCCATCATGTTGCTGCAAGACCCGAAGTTGGAGCCCATCTTCCTCATTTACCGCGTAGAAGTATAAGAATGGGCTCCTCCATGTCACTACACCATTCTCTCTGGTGATGTAAATGACCGGTGGACCCTGAAAAACAGCTGCCTTAGCATTTGCCATTGGGTCGTCAAGAAGAGAGGCTACGCTTAGAACCAATTGATCTTGAATACTCGACATATCAATAAAACCGTAGCTGAACATCATTTCCGCATTGCTCTTGGATGTATCGTAACTTATCGTAATCTCCTCCCCTGGTTCTACGTCCATGTCGCCTCGAAGTAACAGCTGCACTCCATAGCCGGAGCTGGGATCGAAGTCATAATAAGCATTAGGCTCACCAGCATGGTTGGCCATGTCCAAACAGGGGACCATCGCCTCGCCGGAATGAGGCAGTTCAAGACAACGTGACCTGTACCAAGCATCCAAGAGCGTCCAGTCTGAAAGCTGCAATGACCCATTTTCCCACCAACATTTCTGACACCATGCTATCTCAGATGTTTGAGCTTTCAGGTCCTCAAATTCTCGAGTTAACGCTGCTGATTTTGCGTTCAATGCAGACTATCAGAGAAAAATCAGAGGGAAGCTCAAGGAATTCTTTGACAGTAGAGACACATATGATATCACAAAGCTGGTAATTTAGGATGTAATAGATATTCCACACGCACACACGCAAACACCCCCGAACCCTGAAATTAGGATCCTCCTGTTGGAGCTGGGGCGACTATTGAGCAAAGCAACGGAAAGAAACGCGGCCTACCTCTAGGGATGTGCCTGCGAGCATGAGCCGTTCGTCCTCGGTCCACATTGTCGGCACAGGAATATCATCTGGCAACATCTTGACATATTCAGTCCATGGATTTGAGACCCCTACATTTCCGTCATTGGAGGAGGAAGAAATCGTTATCTGCATCAAAAGAAACAAGAGAATATCTCCTCTTAATGACTACATTCCAATATTAGTCTCAGAGCTCCTATATTCATATTGCCATGTAAAGGGATGGGCTCATGAGATCATGGGGGTTGAAATTCTGAGTGCATGACGTAAAAAGGGGGCCATGGATTGATGGACTCGTACTTTGTGACCCGCTGCATCAAGCAGCTCTCGAAAATGATGATCAATCTTGGCATGTTCCTCAATTGTTTCAGCGCATAGGACCAAGTCATGAGGAATGTTAAGTAAGGTTGGGATATCAAAGGTGTTTTTGGATGTCAGCTGCCGGTCTGCTCTAAGAGCGAATCCCTTTCCGTCAAGGTTGTAGACGCTGGTATCAATGAAATCGACATTGTTAAGTTTTGCCCACGCTGGAAGTGCAATGATTGGAAGTTTCGCCCGTTCCATTGTATGCGTAATTTCTAATTTAGAGCGACAGGGAATCTTGTTCGATATTATGTTACACCCTAGACTTTTGAGAAATTTTTTCCTTTGTTCACCTATGACTTAGAGATTGGGTCTGGCTCTCGGTTCGTAGTTCAAAGCCATCACGTGTCATTTCCATGTTACTGAGCGTCCAGTGTTTCCATGTTAGAAGATGCAAAATTTAATTCGATATCCGTACTGAATTAGCTTGTAATAGCTATGATGCCATGTGTGAGCAGACAGAGGCTAAAAATCTGGCGCGCACATTATGAGGTCCAATCTTGTCCCTTAACCAAATTACAATAACTCGAATGAGAATATGGTTCACTTGTAATGACTCAATATATTCCATCCGAACAAGTTAATTATTACTTAATTCAATCACAGCCATGCCCCATTTCTTCAATTGCATCCACTATTGAGCGTCGTACGAGCCATGCCTCCCCGAGCGAAATCAATATTATAAACACCGCTTGTGGCTAGATCCCCTTCCGAAGTAGCTTGAGGCCATGTCTCAGCATCAAATGGTGGGATCGACAGAGCGAATTTGATCCGATCAACGCATTCCCAAATATCAGGGTGATCACCAATGATTTTGCTGTATTCAGCAGCGATTTGCCTGCTGGATACCATTGCTTCAGAATTTTGAAACGGGATTGACGCCATGCTAGACAGTTCTAGATCTTCTCCCTGAAGATTTCCTCCAGGTCTGCTTTTATTTACCAGATGTTCAAACCATTGAACGATCCTGTGAAAACATTTATTGGGGAAGTAGAACCTTCGACTTCCGTTCTCGCCTTGTCCCTCATGTGTTCTTGAATGTCGTAGATACTGAGGGTTATCAGAGTCTAGTATGCTCATATTGTTGTTAGATTAAATTAATAGTTATAACCTTGTTTTCTCTTGCTTTTTGTTGGAAAATTATTCGTAACAAGTTTAGGTTATAAGTCTTCCAAAGGATATTAATCTCTAAACTCGTGAGTGATTGGCATGTAGTGAATATGAAATCTGAGGCCTTAGCCTCACATCGGGGATAGAAAATAAGACGTGCAGAATTAGATCCTTCTAATGGCCTGCTTAGAGCAGCTATCTCTCGGGTCGCCTGACACCCCTCCCCTCAAGCCAATAAGATAACATCAACATGAGTTAATATGTTCATGATACTCGAATCATCTCTATGAAGGATCCCCCTATGTCGATGCCCTTGCCTTGGCAAGCTCAGCTTGCGCTTTTATCGTCAGGGGGTTAATTCTAAAACCGTATTTATATCTAAACATGAAGCCGAAGATTGTTGCCAGCACGTTAACCATAATCACAGGAGGCCACAACTTAAAGGGAATTGATACCCTTCTCCCATCGTAGCTCTTACAGACATCCAAATACTTCTTCGGGTCGTCGGTGATCACACCGTCTACCTGCTTTCTAATACTCCACTTCATCCATTCTTCCTCGTTGACTGTCCAGAGGAATATTGGTCTGTTCTCCTTTCTGATATCTCGAAGGAAGGAGTTGCCAAAAGGGCCGACCATAATCTTTTGCAGCATATTAAATCCGACTCCAGGCACTTTCAAGAACTCACGTGCATATGATATATTGTATCCTATATGGGCTATAGGAAATCCTGGGAGGTATTCGTTACATAGAGGGAGGTACTTGGCCTATGAAAAGATTAGCTATTTCCCTTTTTAGAGAGCAAAGAGAGAGAGGAGACTAACCACCCAGCAGCCTAAAACTACACGTTCTGCCCATGGTTTCGAGGGCTTCACTTCCGCTATGGTTGCGGCTATCGCTCTCATAAGATCATCAGGATTATTGTCAAGCTGTTTTACGGATTAATGGCAGCTTTTTCTTTGGGATTCTGCAGTAGATACCTTGATGTCTAACAAAATCCAGATATCTTCCAGTCCCGGCTCCGCTATATATTCGAGCAGATCTCTAAGTCGAGGCATGGAATCATGCGGCTCCTTCACTGTTCGGAGAGTCTTCAGATATTCCCAGTCGCAATTGATAACGTCCTTATCTGTGCCATAACATCGTTTAAGGTTTGGATCCTGAGAAGATTGAGTATTACACGATTGGATAGCAAATCTGCCAACGGAGCCTACGCCTTCCTTACATGAGAAAGCACCACCACCCCGTCCTTGGAAAGGTGAACATCTGTTTCCAATGCTTGTGCTCCTATTGCTACAGCTCCCTTGAATGCACTCATAGTATTTTCAGGGAATGCTGCCTTGTATCCTCGGTGGGCAATCGCTTGTGGTATCCGTCGGCCATACTGATCGACTTTGGCACGTGTGAACATAGCTATGCCAAATGTTAGAAGAGGTGTTTGAAGAGCGCAGGATATACACCGCGACAAACCTCGCAGCTCATCCACCTTATCCGACAACAGCGGCGTCACTTCAGACATCCTTGCCTCGCGAAGAAAGCGCAAAGAGAGATGTATTTGGCATCTGAAAGAGAACCAGAGCTCCGAAAACCCACGAGGATATTCCAAAAAAGGAGCCCACCTCTTTTACGTAGCACGGAAGTAAACCTCGTTAACCCCGGATTAAGTAAGGCGGGGCATTATCTGGAGGCGGTAAAGCAGTTAATTACAGTATCCTCCTGAGCTGGTCATGTCTAGCTCGGTCTGCAAGCCCGTGGCAAGAACTGCGGAACCGGATCGCCGTTCGACCCATCCGTACTGGCGAGGTTGCTCAGTGTTGGAGGCATTTGAGCTCCTCACTTACGTGTTGTGCTGCGAATCCCGTCTCACCATCAACGCACATGCCCTTGCAGCTGAGCATGGTGATTGGTCGAAATTTCCTAATCGGCATCCTGTTTCTCCGATTTCCGTCTTGAATGGCGACTTCAGTCGAAACGAGGCCATGAGGTTGCAGGAGCTACTATTACCACCAAACGTCCGCTCTCCAGAGGTATTAGAGACGGACGTTGGAGTGCTTACGGAATATGGATATTTCGGAATGAGTGATCCTAATTTGCGTCTGGAGCTAACCACTTGGTTAGTCGCGGTGCTATATGGTGAGGCATGTAGGTTATTAAGTGCTAATGGTATTTCATTATTTTATAATTGGAAACTCCTGTCAAGAGCTCCAAATCGATGCCAGTGACATCTTCAGGGGAGAACCAAGGAGCTTCTTCCAATCATCTCTCAGAATACATTTATTCATGCCTTGCCGTTATATCTGGTAGTATTTATTACGAATTGCTGTATCTAGTGGAAATAATGCCTTTCCGCAGCTGTTCCAACATCATCTTCTTCATTGCAATCATAGTCGTTATGGTTACAGTGCTCATAGTTATTCTCTTCCACCTCATCACTCCCTCGCTCTTTGATATGGTTCTCGAGGTCTCGTGCACTGGCACGTCTTCCTCTGTGTTCGAGGGAAAGTCTCACTTCCGTAGTCTCTCTTTGGTTGTTATCAAGTTGTTCTGCTGCAAAAGATTTTGTAATGACACGAGTGCAAGCTGAGCAGCGCCCGCAGTCTTGGTGTGGGAAACCCCTCCAACCTTGACCCAACTCATCCTGGCTTGGATGTACCCACCAGACACAAAAGGGGCACTTGCATTTAAAGCTATAATAACCTAACATGCGAGTATCTCTGCTAGTGCAGCAGTAGCTTATAGTGACCTCACTTCTGGCCCTGATATTTTCAAGAGCGATAACAACAAGTCGTTTAGTTTCATCATCGTACTTCCACTTGGCATTTGGTATGTGGCTGTGGTTGATTCTGGCTGCAACATAGAAAAGCCCTTTCTCTGCCGTTGTAACATCGCCTCCGATTTCGAAGCAATTGGTATTCCACCGGTCATAGAGCGATTTTCGTGTCTCGGTTTCATGATGAGTCCAGAGATCATAGAAAGCTGCAGGAGCCCCATGTGCTGCGATTTCTGAAACAGAACTCCTGAACAGTTTTGCCGCAAGAGGCTCTGACGGGAGACCTTTGACAATAGCTGCAGCTTCAGATAGGATGATCCCACCTACTGGAATGAAACTGGTCGTGAACAAGCCTTGACCATCGATAAGGGATGCTTTTACCTGCACCTTTATTGGTTTGTCGACATAATCAAAGCAAAGTGTTGGGTTGATACGATTGACCAGCGGAGCCTATTAGCTGGTCAGTTTCCTGGGGAACTTGAGAACTCTCCACATTCGGATGGAAAAAAAAGGAACAAGCAAGCGGACTTGGAAAGACGTTTCTCTAGTTCTAACACGTAGAAAGAGGTTATGCTTTCACGGAAATAGATGAGAAAAGAAGATGTGGCTTGACTCTGAAAAGCTTGTATTGAAGATATGCCAGCTCATCTGGTCCCACTTCATATGAAAGTGCCGCTTACTCTTCGTCTAATTGCAGACATCTTGAGCAAGAGAGTTCTCTGGAGCTACTAATATTGACGTTTAGCCACATGAGTTTGATGCTTTGAAAGTTGGTATGCTGTATGTTTCCAATTCAAATGCTATACTTTGACTGTACACACGAATATATGCTAGTGCCGCTGAAGATACAAGTAAACGCAACCGTATGTGTAGACCGACGAATCGTTTCACTCAAAGCTTAGCGTTAATCTCTTTAGGGTCCTTATGACCAAGGGACTCAACATCGTTTGGATCTTGCAGTCCATCAATAGATTTGCCATAAGACTTTGCAATCCTTTGACCAACAGCTTCTCCGCTCCAATAGGCACCAGTCACGGTTCCCAAAGCTACAAAGGGCGAAGTGTGTTCCCCTGCAAACCATAAACTCCTGTCTGGTAGTCCTTCTCTCATTACCTCAATGTCTTTATCTCCTTCTTTCAGACCAATTTGGAAGTTGCAATAGCTGCCGTTACCTGCAAGTTCATCATTTATCCAAGTTGTACCAAGACATGATTCTGGTACACAGTCTGGTGATGACTTGGAGTAATTTGGTAGCAGAGAATAGTATGGTTCAAAATACTTGGTAAGATAATCCGTTCGTTCTTCTTCTGTCTTCCGAGCACCTAGTTCACGGCCGAAAGCTCGCGATTGATCCCCGAATAGGTAAAATAGTAGTGTAGGATGACCACAGTTCTCTGGAATTCCGGAGAGTGACACCCCTTCCACGCTCCACTTATTAGGATTCGTGGAGATAGAATAATCTGGGGCAAGCCACTGAACAAACCCCGCAAATGCATCACTGGAAGCACCAGCAGAGTTCTCCCAGAATGCGCGAGGGAATGTAATATAGACCTAATTACCAGTCAGGGCCGGTTGACTGTAGTCAATATGCAAACTACGAACCTTCTCAAGACAACCATAACCTATAGAATCAACAGCCTGGACAAATCGGTCCGGTAACGGAGGTTCAAACGCTGGAATGTTCTTTTTTAGCCACCCTAGGGGTGAAGTTACCACAACTTCATCAAATTTGAAAGAATTCCCATCCTCAGTAATGAGTGTTGTTCCATTCTTTCCATCGCTTTCAAATCGTTTAACAAAGGTAGAAAGTTGTATTTCTGCTTTCTTTAATGCAGGATCTGCAATTCGAGCCAGGATCTTTTCATAGGTTCCGGCACAGAATACATTAGCTAGTCAGAGTTAGCATTGATCAGCTTGACCAGGCAAGTTTCTCTCTCAGGATAAAGATAACATCGCTGTCGCTTTGAGAAACAACATACAAGGGATAACAAAAAATGACGCATACTACATACCTCCATCAACGCATTCTTCAAGCCAGAAGTATTTTAAACTTTGTTTTGAGGCTGGTTCTCCAACTATCGCTCCCCATAATTCAGCAAGGTGCAGCAGGGCTCTTCTCATATCTTCCTGATCAGGGTTCGGATACACTTCATAGAGCTTTTGTTCGAAAAAATTATACAGACTCTCATTAGGGTCGATTGTGGCAAAGTTCTCTTCAGAGTGCTTAAAAGCTTTCAGCACAATATTCCACATCTCTTCACTTAAATCTATGCCAGCTTTGCCCATATGTTTTCCATTCTCAAAGAAGAGATCTTTAGCATTCCACTCATGGACGAGAGTACTGGTTTGGCTAGCCAGATCAATTATGGGGTTATCTTCCGATCCATGGATCCAGTTTGGGCCCAGGTCAACACGATAACCCCCAGGGAGAGTGGTCTGAGCCATCCGACCACCGATTCTATCTCGTGCTTCTACGATGGTCACTCGGAAACCACATTGGAGAAGTATATCGGCACAACGTAAGCCAGCAACACCGGCTCCGACGATGCCGATATGAGGAGGATTTGTAGCAGACATTGCTTCTGGCTAGAATTATATGAGAATTAGTCTCATGGTTAACCCAAGAAATATATAAAGTTTAGCCATAGAAATACGGCGGTGCTTTTAGTATCACAAGAGAACCCAGAAAAGCCTCTTCAATCAAAGTATCGCAATGGAAGCTCTCTGTGTTGGATATATGAACGACACCAACCTTGTCTATAGGACCGGTTTTTAACATGTCTATTCCATCAACCACCTGATTCTTGTGCAATTCTTTCCATGAAAATAAGTCCCGGTATATTCGAGAAGCACTTCTACCGGAATGGGCTGTGTAAGATGTAGAAAAGCGATCCATCTTGACAAACTCAACTTCAAGACAAGAATGCGAAACAAGAAAACAAACAAGGATATAAACCAAAAGAAAGCAAGACAGCAAGATATGCTATAGTTATTAATGAAGAACACACAGGCCAAAAAAGGAGAACAAAATGATCAAAAACTTATTATTCCTCCTCCAGGTTGATCGTTGAATGCTGGGACGTAGCTAGATTGGCGCCGACCTTGAGCTGCCTCTTAAGACACTACACGCGCAAATGTTGCTGTTTGGCGACACTTAGATCTCGCAGGTGTTATATCCAGTGGCTCACTGAGAATTTTTTGATGAGTAGCATTCTTCAGATGTTATGTACCACTACACGTGCTAGCCGTGTCACATTTTGACAGCAAAGAATACAGAGCAGATATCACGCATGAATTCGCAGAAGAAAGTAAAATGATAATACGTACTCTGTTAAGGAGACAGGGTTTGTGGACTTACGCAGCATCATGTTCCAACAAGGCCGTTAGACTTACATATAATATTTCAGAGGCTTATGGTGGGGCGGGCCTGGCCCCATCTGTAGGCCGGTCCCGTGGCAACACATACCACAGTATCGAGACGGTTATCGCAGGTTGTGTGGAGACGGGGCCAATTTATGTCGCTTTTCAGCTAAGCTCAATTGTAGCGGGAGGCGCCCCAGCACCCTTCAGGCAGCTGCAGGGCTCTCCTGCGTCTGTCAGCAGCCTATCAAACGGCCCTCTGGGCCACTGAAGATGAAGCTCTCCCATTTCCACTCTCCCTGCTGAGCTCCACCATTGCATCGACCACCATCACATTCCCCGTCTGACGATGCGAACTTCGAGGGTCTCGAAAGAGACGGCGAAGATCGTAAATGCCACCTCCGCGCCATCCACCAGACGCACTACGAGGTCCTCCCTAGCGCGCTTTGCGCACAATTCCACGCCCGTGGAGAAAGAAGAAGAGGAACGGCAAGAATCGACCGATATTGAAGATGCATTTGCCAATCCTCTCAAGCGAAAGAGGTCTACTGCAGCCCGAAGCCCAGCAAAGAAATCCTCTCCGAACGGGGTCACTGTGAAGACGGAGACCATGGATAGCGTGACGTTCTCTCCTCCGTCAACCAAAGAACGCAAAGTGCGTAAGCCAGCGCGACAGGTGAAGAATGAAGAGACGGGAGAAGTGGAGATCCACCCACCGAAAGATTGGGAGGAGGTATACAATGTGGTGATGGAGATGCGCACCAACGGCATAGCAAAGAATTCGGTTGTGGATACGATGGGATGCGACAAGCTGGGCCAGAGGGAGCTGGGTCCTAAGATAAGGAGATTCCAGACGTTGATCGCATTGATGCTGTCGTCGCAGACAAAGGATACCGTCAACGCGGCGACGATGAAGAGACTCCAGACAGAGATACCACCTCACAAGGAAGGCGCGGAACCAGGGCTTTATCTGGAGAATATACTGAGTATAGATCCTGGTCTGCTCAATCAGTTGATCTGGGCGGTGGGATTCCATAACAACAAAACCAAGTATATAAAGCAAGCCGCTGAGATTCTACGAGATAAATGGGACGGGGATATCCCCGATACTATTGAAGGGCTGATGTCTCTGCCCGGAGTTGGCCCAAAGATGGCCTATCTCTGCATGAGCAGTGCTTGGGGAAGAGATGAAGGCATTGGAGTTGACGTGCATGTTCATCGTATCACCAATCTTTGGGGATGGCATAAGACCAAGACGCCGGAGGAGACGAGGATGGCATTACAGGCTTGGCTACCGAAGGAGAAATGGCACGAGATTAACTGGCTCCTAGTCGGATTTGGGCAGAGCGTCTGTCTGCCCGTTGGCCGCAAATGTGGTGACTGCGAGCTGGGCTTGCAAGGACTCTGCAAGTCAGCTGAACGCAGTAAGGTAATGGCAGGCCGAAAGATCAAAAAGGAAGTGGTCAAGAAGGATGAGGATGGTAATGAAGTGGGAAAGATAGAGACGGTCGAGATCAAGCAAGAGGTTGGTGAGGTGCCTGTAAATACGACAGCGCCTGTGGAAGGGATTGAAAATGGTACTATCCATGAAGGCCCAGAGTGAACCATGGGCTGAACAGGAGTCACACCATGTATAATTTTCATGTATTACATATTGGAGATTTGTACAAATACCGAATATAGCAGGTACATAAATCGAGTCGTAGTTAAGAGTTAGACATGATGAGAAATCAACTTTCAATCTCGCATCTGTGCCACATTTCTCGCGCTGGTCTCAGTATGCGCCATCGAATTTATGCAGAGGTCAAATTGGTCGAAATTACTTTTTGGCAGCTGCCACGCCCTTTGGAGACAAACTGCTCGTGTCTCGACATCTAAAGGGCAACGCACAGCGAACTGGCCTATGACGAAGCGCCCTTGAACCACACATCTCCGGGACGGCGCGGACAAGGTCCAGCCAAAATCCTCCCCTAAGCCCAGCCTCTTGTCTACAAGGTACATAGTACTCGGAATATCCGACCTCCGGGCCAATAAAGGCTGTGTGCAGGCGGAGAAGTCAGGTTGGGGTTGGGTGTAACTAAGACGTAAAGAAAATCAAAAATAGTGCGCCTTTTGTCATTGTCAAGCGGCGCATGTCCATCGAAAGGCGCTGTTGCGCTAGCGAAGTGGGTACCTTGTCATACTTTATTTGTACCTTGCGGCGGTAGGCACAACTCCGAGACCCGTCTGGAGGTAATAAAAGAGTGGGCTGCTCCTCCAGGAGTCATAGAGTTCACTCTTCGTATGCCTTCGCTTTTTCGCCATGGACGAGGTCGAGGAATGGATATTAGGAAAGGGGCAGCACATTTGGTAATACCCTGGCGGATACCTGCCTGCAAGGCTGATAGCGAGATGGGACCGAAGGACCAAGGTTTGCCGACAGCCTTCCCAGGAGAAGAAAAGATCCAAATGACGGAGAGAAGGCAACTGAGCTTACCGCACTCACACCATAACACACTGAGGATTATTCACTCGGATGGGTTTCCGGAATTCTGCGTTCAGCATTACACGCCGACGACTAAATTCGGCCGCCCTACCAAGACCATGCGGTGCAGCTTTGTACTGGCTTACTAAGCATAGGCACTTCTGAGAGTAGAGATACGGGAAAGCAAGAGTCAAACTCAAGTAAAGTCTGATATATAAATCTATCAGGAAGTGGGATATCTTAATGCAGCTATTATGAGTATTGCTAGGCTGTTTGGAATACAATCCAGCCTAGTCAACCTGTCTCCAACATCCACAACACAGCCTCCGATACCGAAAACTATTACGTCCTTTTATTTATGCAATCCAGAACCAAATTCTCTCGAAGATGTTCCGTGGTGTCTGAGCGGGCCACAGTCCATCCAAGGCATCCAAGGCGGCCTTTCCGGTGGTGATATCTGCGTCTGCTGGGCTGATCGCTCTCGTCCTCTTGAAGACCTTCCAGAAGACATAGAGGACAAAGAAGATTGGGATGCCAATGTATGCGGAAAGGAAGCCTAGCGAAATGTCAGTTATCTACAGAGGGACATAAAATCAAGGTCTCAGGCAACTTACTGGTCACATTCCAGTGGGAGTGGTGTTGTCCGACAAAGACATCAAATCCATTGAAGATGATAATTACGGCGAAGTAGATCAGCGAAAACCACGCAGTATATGGTTGGAAGGCGCTCTTGAAGACAAGGGTATTTCTGTCAACTCCCTGTGCTTTGAGGGCCTTGTAGAACTGAATATATGCAACACAGATTGAGCACCAGGTGAACAAAGAAGCAATAGTGGTCAGATTCTGGAACCAACCGAAAGCCGTGGAAGGGCCTCCAGACTTGACTGACAGATATGTCAGACCGGAGATTGAGCAAGTGATGGCCACAGCATAGTAAGGGACACCAGACTTGCTGCACTTCAGGAGGAACTTGGGAGCCTGTTTGTTTTGAGCCAAGGCGAACATGTAGCGGGAACCGGTATACAAGAAGGAATTCGCGGAAGAAGAAGCTGAGGTCAAGATGACAGCGTTGATGATAGACGGGAGAACTTTGATTCCAGCATTTTCAATACCGATGACCCAAGGAGATGCAGCAGCTCCTGGTAATCCATCATCGATGGCGCCCAAGAGATGCTGGTCGTCAGAAGCGACCAAGACACCGATTGCAAGGGAGCCCAGGACGTAGAAGAACAAGATACGCCAGAACACTCTGCGAACTGCCTTTGGGATATTCTTGCGAGGATTCTCGGCCTCTCCTGCTGCCACAGCGACGACCTCGACACCACCGTACGAGAAAGCAGCATTGACAAGAGTGGAAAACAGGCCTAGGAAACGTCCTGTGTTTCCAGTCGAGTCGTATGGCAACATGGCACCTGGATGTTTCCAGAAACGGAAGCCCAGCCTGTCGTGGTGCGGGTTGCCACCAAGGTCAACGATAAAGGCCATGAGTAAAAGGCCGACGATGGTGATGATCTTGATGGAGGCGAAGATGAATTCGGCTTCTCCGTAGATAGAGACTGCCAAGATATTCAAGAAGAAGATGAGCACGATAATCAGAGAAATCCAAGCAGCCACGTTGATGTGATCCGCACCGGGCCAGTATTGAATCACGACGGAGGCAGCTGAGATTTCGGCGCAAAGCGTGATGGCAGCAGAATACCAATTCTAAACAAGACAGATCAGCTTCAATATCCAAAATCGAGGGAGGAGGTTCTGGGCCTAGCCAAGCTCCCCTCCCGCACCAAAAATCACACAGCTGGAGAGGTGGACCTACGTTCCATCCGACGGCAAAGCCAAGAGCATCATCGACATAGCGAGCACAGAACTGAGGAATCGCACCCGGAAGAGGAAGCCAGGTTGCCATCTCACCCAGACACTGCATCATAGCAAAGATGGCAATACCGGTGAAGGTGTAACCCAGCAAGACGGAGAGCGGACCAGCACGAGTGAACGCACTACCGATACCGAGGAAGAGACCCGTACCAATGGTACCGCCAAGCGCGATGAATTGGATGTGTCTCGATTTGAGGCTGCGAAAGGATGCAGGTGTCAGTCTTACTGAGGATGCACAACGACCGTGTCAGGATACGGGGACCCATCGACCTACCCTCTAGAGACATAGCCATATTCTTCCGCTGTCTCAATGTTGCCATAGATTTCACCAGCTTCAGCGATGCGGCCAGCCTTGCTCTCAATCCCCGTGCTGGGGTCGATGTAGGCGTTGCCAGCACCATAATCTGGCGCCTCGGTGACGTTGTATCCCTTCTCCATGGTGGAAGTGCTTTGAGGGAAATCAAGGGGAAGATTGACGATGGGCAGTCAAGCAGGAGGATGAAGGAGAAGGGGGAGGAGAAGAAGCCGCGTCGACGAGGGTGTCACGCAATCCTTATATATCCCTCTGCCCTGCGCTACAGCACCCATATCACGGCGTTGGGAGAGAGGTCCCCCTGCCCACCAGTTGCCAGACCGCAGCGACAGCAGATGGTCGTGCAGGGAGCAGGGCATATCTCAGCCTTCACGACCCAGGATCAGAACGATCGGGGTAGGACACCACCAAGGCCTCGGTGGCACTACCGTAGGAACCTCCCCCCTCCTGGCGCCGAGCCAGTCGCTTTCGGGCTTGGGGCGGCTGCATCGTCAAGCTGCCGTCCATTTGAGGAGTCGCCGGGGCGATGGCACGAATGGGCTGGTAGCTCTCCAGGGTTGCCATTCACAATTAGGATGGGGCCCAGGTCGAGCTGCTAGGCGGACGACCACACACACCGGGCCTATCAAGAAGCCTTGATATGAGCAAAGCTGGGGGTGTCAAGAGGCGATCCAAAGGACGCTTCTCGGGAGCGCCACGAACGAGCCCGGGGGCAGGGGTGGGCGGGCATCTGCCTGGTCAGATCCTCCTCCTTTCGGGCCAGCAGCCTCTTGAGGATTCTTGGGAGCTCGACGAACGTCCGATGGTTTCGCGAGATTCGAGGCGACCATTGGGACGGGGCCAGCACGGGGAAATCGAGCTGCGCAGAGCCGTGCAAGTCCCAGTCCCAAGTGCTGCACATGCTGCGGCAACCCACCAGAAACCCCCCCAGGCAACCACCCAAGGGCTCGAGGCGATGATGAGACAGGCAAACGAGAGGGAGAGCTTGTGCCGCCGCAATGCTGGAGCCAGACCATTCTCCAATGCTGTCCGTACGATGTACGTCGTCGCAAGCAGCTGGCCACCACCATGCGCCCAGGAAATACACGTTGGCGGTTCGGGTGCGGTTGCCTGTCAGAAACAATATTCCTAAAGTATTGGAGCCGCTGCACCACAAACGACGCGGTAGAGCCACGGGCGACCACCACACCACAGGTGCGCGGAAAGGTGTTGGCTGCGGTGGTGTTCTGGCGCGGGGACGCCTCTGGGAGCTTGATCCAGCGGACAGGGGTGGGGCGGTCGTGCTCGGTGAGGCCGCCGCGCACCTGCCAAAACGGATCGGCTTGGCCCAGTCTCCAGTCTGCTCCTGGATGGTGGTACGCGACCGACCGCAACGACCCTGCCATTGTCACGGAACCACGCTGCCCCAAACTTTCCCTGGGCACCACGCCGGGGTCCGCTTTTGATAGAGGCAAGCATGGGCCTCAGTTCAAATTAAGGGCCTTGGCCAATTTTGATAAGCATCTCCCGCGCGATTCATTGGCAGGCCCAGAATCAGACTCTCGCCCAGCACCAGCCATGTCTGAGGTTTTTCGGTCTCTTTCCTGCGCCAGATTCCCGCCCCCCCTTCTCATCGATAATGCTGCTGCGTCGTGGTGTTACGGTCACGCGTCACTAATGGGAATCATCGTATGGTGTGAGGCACATCGGGCAAGCCACAGGTCTTGCGGCGGCGGCGATGGGCTGGATCTGGGATATGGCCGTCCGGTTTGCTTCGGAGGCAGGTGCAGCGAAATATCTCAGTGAATGATATCTCCTTACCCGTGTGTCGACGGAGGCAAAGCTGGCCCAAGACGGTGATTGCCGCTCTTAGACAAAGCCCATGTTCGAGATTCTTGCTTCTGGATTACTACGAGATTCTCAATCCTTGAGCAGAGCGGTCGAGGTCCAGAGCAAGAGTATCACATATCTACATACTAGTAGTACGACAGCTACAAAAACATCACTTCCTCGGCAGAAAGGAGGACCGCTGCCTTCTGCCTACACCACTGCGGGAGGAGATACTTATCTACAGAGCGGTCTCCTTATTGAAATTTTTACGAGTCAAACATGGCTTGATGGGCTCATAATAGGGTCTCCTCGGCTTCATTCCGCCCTGCTCTTGTCAGGTAATCATAATTCAGCTCCTCAAAGCCACCCTCCCGTCTTGTGACTCCGCTTCACGATGGCGCAATGGCAGATAGCTTTTCGAAGCGGCGATGATCGGGCGGGAGGCCTCTAAGCTCAATGGGATGGAACTCCCGGATACGGTAGCATTCGAGAAGTATGCAAAGAATTCACATCCAGACAGTGCCATCCAGCATGAGGAAGGCTGCCTCCAGATCGTCCGCTATTTCTGCAAGCAGCTATATTTAAAGCTGCCAGCAACGGGGCAGTACCGGCATCCTGGTCTCGAGGATGCGGTCCTCTTCTGGAGACGTTCCTCCGCCTTGCGTGTTTTGGTAGACCCTGATCAGAGATCTGAGCAAGAAGATACCGGCACCGTCTTTCCAAAGCACATCCCATCGCTGGTGTAGGATTTGGGACTGGCTAATAGTGAGGCAAACATGCGCGATCTGGGCATCTCATGGAGCCGGGCGATTCCAATAGGAATGACTTCCTGGTGAGGTACCGGTGGACACTCCCATGCTCCCCTACCCGGTCAGGGCTCAGTAAGATCGGGCTGCCGCCCTGTGGCCTGACCGCAGTGATTTGATCTCAACAGTATCACCGCCATCTTGCAGGAGTCGGGTTCCCTGAAGGCCGGGATACATCCCGCAAGGGGCGGCTACCGACAAAAGGCGTTACCGTGTGGAAAACCGTCAACGGATGCCCGCCACCCTGCCCAAGAGCCTGTCCTGAGTACTGCAGGCAGAAATCCTAGGAATCCTTCCCCTTTCCAGGCCTGCGCAAAACATTCGAGTCTTGTGCCATCAGCGCATACATCTATGTCCTCCATTCAGTCAGATCTACGGGCCTATCTGTTGGCCCCTCTAATTTCCTCGAGCGAGGGCACGAAAGTCATTCAAACCCACTAGCAAACGCTTCTCAGCTCGGTGAAGGGATGCATTAGCCAACAGCACTCCTGGGCATGGTCTCTCTTGGCACAGACATTTCGTATCTCGCCTAACAAGCTGATTCCTCTTGGTCGCGCTTTTGAGTAACGCGTTGGCTCTCCTTATCTTTGCGCATCCACTTATCACGCAAGCCAGGGAAAATTCGCCGAGTGATG
This sequence comes from Scytalidium sp. 3C, assembly GCA_000743665.3. Classification (NCBI taxonomy): domain Eukaryota; kingdom Fungi; phylum Ascomycota; class Leotiomycetes; genus Scytalidium; species Scytalidium sp. 3C. Next base: position 631,429 of record JMRO03000065.1, on the reverse strand, counting down.
CGCCTGCCAAAGCCACGACCGGTCGGGTGCTACAGCGTGAATCCCACAGCAACGCCGTAACGCTGCACTCACGTACGGAAGTAAGACGCACAGTCAAGTCGGGGTTAAATGGCTAGTGCAGCTCCTTCGCGGCTTACGTGCGGGCACCTTGCACACGGAGCGTGACCGTTTATCACAGGCCAGGGGACGCCGTGGATAACCATTCTATTGCCTGCATCGAGAGATGGCCGAGGTAGGCGCACCCTCCTCCAGCAACACCTGGACCCCATATTACGAAACTGACGGTAGCTAAACGTAATTTTAAATCCACGGCGGCTTGAGGAGAAGAGGCAAGTCGAGGGGATCTGGGTTCTGGAATGATGCCCAGATACGCCGTCGCCGTTCCCCGCGCCCGCCTAATCCAAGAGAGGAAGGTCCCTAATGTAATAACTCTATTTGCCAACTGACGGCCGCTAAATCAGCCGCCTTAGGCACTGCAGCGTGGAAGAAGCTCTTCGCTTCCCCAGCGCGCCCATGGTGCTTCAATGCTTCCAGAGCTTCCTTTCGTCCTCGGGGTAGTGGACAGGGTCCCTTCGTGGCCGGTGACTGCCGGACTCGTGGGAATAGCGTGTGTGGCCGAGCCACGCAGATCTACAGTCGCAGCGCATTCCTTCAGGATTATTAACTTGAAGTCGCATCGTTAAGTGCAAGAATGTGGTTCTGCCATGTACACTGCGGAAAGGTAAGAAATGAAAATGTATTGCAGCACCAACAATATCAGGTAGGTGATAGGCAGGTGTAGTTATATTTATCCGCCAATAACGATCGAAAAGGCGTGGTTAAATGATCCTTTGCAGTTTCTTGATGTGCTGTACAGCAATGCCTCCTTTTTGCTGCAGAACCAGGCATCTGCAGTGCGGCTTCTTGGAAGAGGATCATGATGTGCTTCTGGTTTGTCTTGGCATCCTTGGCAGTCTGAAGCAGAACCCGCGCCACCAGAGCATAGGCCGCGGAGACCAGAGCTAATGCCGCTACGAGCTATCACTGCCATCATCTCGAAGACTCGGCATAAGTGTGCTCTTACAGATTCAGTTGTGCATAACTGTTCTGAACGATCACTGCTACGAAGTAACGAGGTAGCTGGGGTCTGTTTCTTTTTTCTTATTTTGATTCAATTCATCAAGTGATCAATTGATCTTTTCCTAGCTAGAAATTTCAGAAACTGCTATGTACAATAGAGGTCCTTTGCTGAAAAGGAAGAATGGAAAACAGTAAAAGCAAGAAGCCCATTGATTTATGTATCCTCTCAAGCCTAGCGGCAACAGAAAAGGAACAGCAAAATAAGTCAGATGAGCAATGCCCCTTTTTTGGAATATCTGGGATATTCACATTGACTGAGAAGTCGCTCAGGCACCCTGTCCCTGAGTGGCTTCAGCTCCTTCCAAGGGCAACCAATATTTGTCCCTGGCGCGGTACTGAGCGTAGCTCTCGTAGAAATCTCCACTATCCCAATAGAGGTCCTTAACCGTGTTCTCAAAAGCCTTGGACGGATCGAAGCCCTTGAGGCCGAAAAATCGCTTAAACATACCACCGGCACCGTATTGGAAGTGGCCGATGACTTCCATCTTGAGCTTACCTGCGGCAACAGCATGCAAGATCGGTTCAGTCAGGAGAGGCTCGATAGACTTCTGGAGGAGTGCAGTGGACAAGTAATTGCCGTGGTCCTTGATGGTAATTTTCCAGTCCTGCTTGTGGCTGAAGCGGATATCTCTCTGCAGCATGTCCCAGCGAGTGCACATCAGCTGGTAGAGGGGCTTAAGGTACTTGAGAAAATTCAAGGCACAGTCCAGCAGACGATTCATGCAGAACGCGTAACACATGTCACCACCACGCATGCCAGCAAAAATCAAAACGCGGAAATTGACATGACGGAGCCGGTGCAGGATGTGCGGATAGATGACACCTTTGTGTTTGACCTTGTCAACGACACGGCCATTTCGCAAAGGGCGCAAGCTGCTGAGACCCATCTTCTTGAACTTGTCGGTCTCGTCGTCAACACGCAGCTCAAATCCAGATTGGAGCGAGTGAAAGAGTGCAATGACTTTGTTTTGGGTGTACAAAACTTCGCTTGCCTCCTGGTAAATCTGTCTCACGGATCAATATCCATGTCGTGTGATTTATAGGTATGGTAGAAATAGGGGGCGAATATAAGAATGAGAGATGAGAATAAGAAGAATCCATAGAGATTCGTAATTGGGGATTTTGATAAAGCCACGATATAAAGAAACAGTGGGTTTGAAACTCATGACCTAGATGATCGTAAGAAGGTGGACTTACATCCTTGCATGCGACAAGAATGGCAGTCTGGATACCATCCTTTGTGTATGTACGTGTTCCAGCGAGGTCGATGCCATCCTCTTCCTTAGAAACAAGAAGATACTTGTAGACCATGCACCTGAGCTCAGGCGGAAGCTTCATGAACGAAAAGCCAGCAGAAGATGCTTTAGCCGCGGATCCAACTGGCTGAGCAGTGGTAGTGGTAGTCTTCTTTTTCAAGGCCCCTGCTTTAGCATTGACACGGTTCTTGACTGTGCCACGAGACTTCTCAGAACCAGCACGTTTGACTGAGTCCGAAGACTTTCCAGAACGTGTCTTGGGTTTCATATTGCTTATGGGTGTCAGCCTTGGATGAACTAACTGTGATATAGATAAGAGTGTAAAATATATATCTACCTTGTTTGGTCTGATAAGATTCTCTCTCTTCTTGGTTCTTTTGATGATGAATGGGCTCTTCTCTGTCTCGTCCAAAGAGCGATTGAAGTGATGATAGAGATGGAGAGCGTGGAAAGATGAGTAACTGTACAAGATATAGATCCAGCGGCGAGACAAGATATGCGGTCGCCGAGAGTTGGCGGCCGGACAACGATAACCATTCAGTGAATTGGGATTGAACGCTTTCTTCTTGCTGTTTCAGATAGGTCTAGACAGTCATATACCTAGGCGACCCAGAAGTAGTGAGTTTCATGTCGTAAAGTCCATGGTGAATATATCCATGCATAAGGCTTCTGGGATATAAGCGGGTCATGAAAAAAACGAAAGAGGAGCTTCCGGGAGAAATAAAATAACACTTATCCATATAAAGGCGTAATAGCAACGACCATGCCAAGTGAACACAAGAGGGTGTTTGACCAACATGGACTGGGCAGATTCTGCAAGTAGGAGACACTGTGCGGACATGAGTGAAAGGAAATCAAATTTTGAGCGCGCAAAACACGCATTGTTCTATCATATAACACTTTCTGTTAACCATAAACCTAATGTTTTGGAGAGCCCATATCGGCCTCGATTCCAATCTATGCCCATAACCCCCTTGCTTCATGTAGCTGGCTGTATACCAAAGTGAAACCCATGAATGTTTAATCAAAAAAAATATCACAAGAAGAGGAAAAAGGGGGTGATAGAGAAATTATGGTAAGATCCTGGACAAGCAAGATAAGAAGGAATCTCTACCTTTAATCAAACTCGATCCTCTTTCCTTTCAGCACCAAACCCCCAACAAGCTTTCCCACGGCGTAGCCAGCATAAGCTCCAGTCACAATTGTGACTGGCCACTTCTGCCATTCCCTGTCCCAATCCAATGGGATAGGAACAGCTCCAAGCCAAGCACCCACTAAACAGCCCACAGCTCCGCCAAAGACTTCATCCACTGGGCTATATAAGGACGCTATTTCCCTCCACTTTGCTCCATCCGTTCCATTGGTATAGATAAGTGGGAATATTGTCAGGAGCGCGATATGTGCTGAGCTGAGAAATGTGTGGGGGAGATGAGACGTGATAGGGGCGCCGAAGAGGATCTGTACTCCGGCAAGAACGGGAACTGCGACAAAGGAGAGAAGAAGAGCGAAGAAAACAGTCTGCAATAAATAAAACACATCAGTAATTCTCCTGCAGATGCCATAAGACGGCAGTGATGGAGAGGCAGGAACCTACCAGTGGTTTGGTGGTAGCAGAACTATCAACGGCTTTCTTTGCGCCAGGCTTCGGCTTCTTAACAGGCTTCGAGCTCGAACCAGCCACAGGCAGGCAGACGAGCACGTATGCAATCTGGATAACTGCCAGTGGCAGGATCGAATAGAGCAGCGCTGGTACCGGATCTGCCACCAATGCTGAGAAACGTAGGTAGTATGCGCCTAGGAGCAACGCGGGGTGAACATGCGTGAAGACTCGCGCCAGCTCAGTAGGAAGAACCTCGATGGGTTCTGAAGGCTTCACCTGGACGGCCGGAGCCTCTGTTGCTTTGGTATTCGACATTGTGCTGGGTATATCACCTCATCGCATAGTATACTGGCTCTATTCTATGAGACCTTTTTTCCTTACCCCTTCTCGCAACCACGTCTCTAGCTTCGGACGTCAAGCTCCCTCCAAGCGAGCTGTGCCGAATTCGTGGTGTCGACAGGGGTAATATCTGAACGAACATTGCTACCATCAGATCATACTTTAAGGCTTCGATAATGAAATGCTATACCGAATGTCTTCCTCTTGTTAAAACCAGTGATTGAGATAATTAAACTGTTTTGAATTACTTTTTTGCCACCATATGTAGCTTCTACAATGCTGGCATTTCAAAATTGGATATGTAAAGAGTGCCTAATTTATTAACTAAATTGGGATATTCAACAAAATTAAACAGCATTCATGACTCGGAATTATTTTGTGCACCTGGGACCTGGATGAGATTGCGTAGAGACAGATCATATACAATGTCTTCTACTTTTTTGACATTGTACTTGATGCTATCACTCCGCCGCCTCAGTGAATCATTCTTCAGGTTGAGAATCTGAAATCCAGCATGCAGATCCTTCACAAACTGACTGATCTGGAGAGGGCGCTGGTAATCTCCCAGCGTGACCGAATTCATTGCAAACCTCGCCAGCTCCTCGATCAAGGTGATGAGAGCTTGGAGATATTCTTCAATCGTGATATGGAAGACGTCATTTTCCTTCGAATTAGCCTCAACTTTACTTATTGTCAGATCCTTGTAGTATAGAGATCGAATTCAACTGTACCTCTTAGGATAGTTGCTACCTGCTCGATCGTAAGAAGCTGACCCTGTTCCGCCCTCACCTGGTCAGCTGTCTTCCCACCTAGCCAAGCCAACCAAAGCAGAGAGAAGATCGTATTCTGGACATCTCTTGTCCAAATATTGTTGTACCTACAACAAGGCGTCAGAAAAAATCGCAGCGTTTTATGTAGATCTCAAAACAGACTTATAATATGGGTGCTTTTTGGCTACTCCAGCAAGATCATGGAAGCTTGCAATTTCTTCCTGGATGGCCTGCTCGGCTGAAGTCAGAACGTGCGTAACTACCATTTTTGTTAACAATATCCCTGGCCGGATCCTCCATTTACTCACGCTGGTCTCGCGGTGTAGAGTGGGCTCTGGACAAGATAGATTGGGATGTCCGACCTGCCCTTTCCAGCTTTTGCAGAACATTACGGATCTCATCTCTTGCTGCTGCATCCTCATCGATATTCGCCTGAAGGAGGTCGAAAAGTTTCGTATCGATAGCAGACATGGCAAAATTCGGTGCAGGTGTTTGCTGAGGCGCTTTTTAGATGTCGAGGTTGATCAGCAAGTCATCGAGAATTAATTACGTATCACCCATAAGAGATTCCGGTTCGAGAACTACCACAAGAGCTACCCTAATTGTTTGACTTCCCACTGCCTGCTCTCTTCCTAAAGTCCTTGCAAATGGATATTACTTTCTGATAGCTATCTGTAACGTGATGAAGCAAGTAGTGCGCCTAAAGCTCCTTGAATATACCCCTTCTTCACAATCCTGACTTGGTCAAGATATGCAATGAAAAGATGTGTTCGCATCACCTGGAGGCAGTGTAATACCAGGGACACTGTGAGACCGATCATGCGCAAGCACAGAGGATCGATCTCGAGGGACAAAAATAAGTATAATCATTGATACGCCACAGTGTGACGATTTCAGAGATTAAACTGAAAAGAACAGATACTACACTTGATCTAAGCCAATTCGCAAAGAGAGCTAAAGAGAAAAGAAAAAAAGAACCAAAGGTTGGGAGAAGCTGCTGCTTAAATACTCAGAGAATGTGGCCCGTGCGTACCAAAAATTTGAGTTGCAAACTAAGCAAACTGCTTTTGTTCAAAGAGCATACTCAACAAACAAGGCAACAAAACTAACAAACCAAGCAAAATACTAATTATGTGTCTTCCAAGTCCAAGCTAGCTTTGTTCAAGTTTAGCTGTGTGAGTTGCATACTGAGAGCGTTTTGATAACTCTGTAAGAATAATTGGTATCTGCATCCGAGACTAAGGTCCATCTGGTATTCTTATCAAACACACAATCTCAAATGCTACGCTGGAATCCGTTGTAGTTGTCCTTCTAGTAGGTTGTTTGTACCGGGCGTACGGGTGACCCTCAGTATGCTGAGCCGGAGCCGCTGTTACGGCAAAGTAATATGAATTGTAATTGACTTGATTTCTGATATGTTAAATACGCTTACAGCAGCAGCGTAATAGCTATTGTGCTGGCTACTATTTGCGATTAGTGGCGTCTGCAAATGGCAGAAAGGCTTTCGGGAACTCTTAGCATATGAAGATTTGCATGCTACCTACGGTCACACGACGTTGATCCCAAAGAAGATATCCGTCAACGGCGATGAGAGCACAGACTAGGGACAGAGGTTACACTCGAGAGAACAGGTTTTAATCGAGATTGAGCTAATGACTAGATGGTGCCAGTAGACTTCTTCTTGCCCATTTACAATGATTCTGCAGCCCATTGTGCCTTATACCATCCAACTCCGGCAGCCAGCTTCGCTCGCTCAGACGGCAGACGTAATAGTACAATTCCAGTGGTAAGGCTCGAGAAACTTGGTCGCGCTGCAAGCAGTTGCTAACATCCTCGGCTCGCCACCGGTCACAAGATGTGCAGTAGTTGGTTGAGCTTCGGTAGTTTGCTTCCCTGTTCCGCCTCCCACAAGCAGCTTTCCAACTGCTTCCCCTTCAGAGATTCTCAATTCGAGGATCGTCGGTTAGCTCATCTGTCTAAAACCCCACAAGCGCACACTGCGCTTCTGCTCCAAGTCCGTTTCGGGTTAGCTCTGGCTTGTTTGGGTCAGCTTAGCGATGTACCTCGGCGCTTTCACATGAGATGACGGAGTATAGAAAGAGGCCCCAGCTGCTCTCCCATCTATATTTTATGAATCCTTCGCCGTCCATCCAACATCCCCAAAGCATTTATCCTTAGATATAGAAATTTGCATCTTCCTTCAGTCGCATCCTTTCCTGCATTTTAATCTCCAATTCAGCCACCATGTCTCTCAAGAACGGTACTTGATTCCCGGCTTTTTGCACCTTTGGAAGTGTCACAACTGACATCGCGATCCATTTAGATGCCTTCCCCTCCTCTGCGGCCTTTGACGAAATCAAGAGCGCCCTAGGAGCATCTGATGCCGACCGAAAGGATGCCATCAAGCAAGCCAATGCAGTCTTTGCTTTCACCCTGAAGAACAAGGCTGGTGAGACCGACAGCTGGTTCATCGATCTCAAGAACGAGGGTACCGTTGGAAAAGGCCTCGGTAACAAGCCTACAGGTAAGGATCATCCCCAAGTAAATTTCAGTGACTTGCTCTCGAAGCGGAAGAGTGTTGTAGTTTACGCAGCGTGGATGGCGGAATGTAGCTGACCAATCTTATCTTCTAGTCACTATCTCGCTATCTGATGATGATTTCGGCAAGCTTATTGCTGGAAAGCAGAATGCGCAGAGACTATTCATGGCCGGCAAGTTGAAGGTTAAGGGAGACGTTATGAAGGCTACCAAGATGGAGCCAATCTTGAAGAAGGCACGGGATGCGCAGGCCAAGTTGTAAGATACCGAAATTGTTTCAAAGTCTAGAGATATACTGTATAGCATTAAAATTTAACCGGGCTTCGAAATATCAATCATTTCCCTTAAGCAGAGCCTTTCTATTTGCACATAATAATGTAGTTTGCCGCTCATCTGTGGAAGAAGCCGTGTCGAATATAACTTGCAATAACTCTCAAAGAGAACAATCTATTAACTCAAATGCGCGACAATTCTTTGCCTGCTATAACTTGAAATTATCAGAGCAGATATCCTTCTCAACATCTCTATATTGTAATCTATTTGTTTGGTTCCGTTTCCCGGCCAAGGCGCTGGATGTTGCTACAATTTCTTAGAGCCTCAGGCACATAGAACACAAGGTCTTCGACTAGGATCGTCATTTCCAGAAGTCTCATTTTCGAGGACGTCAAATACCAAATTCTGTCGTCCTGTGCATCAGAGACGCGAAAACCATCTAGGGAGAATCGAAATCATCCGATATGCAATAGGCTCTAGTCGAGGATCGGATTCTCCGACTGTTATTGTTTTCTGCGGCACGCCAACACGTCGATCTTGTCACGCTCCTTGCCATTCTCTTGAGTGTCCGAAATACATCAACAGTTAGGCCCCCGAAGACTGTGTGTATTGAGCTCAACGTGAGTTGTACAGGACAATAGTGACTTGTTAATATCGACGCTAAACGCGCGTCGGGAACAGCGCAGACACAATGGCTGATACACCTCAACGCGCAAACGCAGCTCAGCTGGCTGCGAGAAATATCAAAGCGAAACCGACCTTGAGGCGCAAGACTCCTCTCAGATCTGATAACTTCGCTGCGTCCACTCCGTCATTTGCGCCAAATCCATCACAGGGAGGAGGTCTGTTTGGCGGCGGTATACAGGCTCCCACAACGTTCAACTTTTCAACGTCTTTTCAGGCCCCATCATTTGGAGGCAGTAACCCATTCGCGTCAAATAATAGCTCTGATAACGAGGATCCGCGTGCAGACACAACTGGGGAGGAAGCAGCGAGACGCAATAAATCATTCAGGGCTGATGGAGTTGGCTCGAATGAGACACAAAACCAGAGCAACCCGTTCCAGTTTTCAAGCTCACAACCTGCTAGTTCAGGTAATCTGTTTGGATCAACGAATCCGTCGAGCAGTAATTTGTTCAGCTTTGGGCAGAACTCGACGCAATCTCCAGCGACGGGAATGGGTTTTAACCCTACTCCGAGTCAGAATAATCAAACAAACAACATGTTCTCGTTCGGCTCCAATCAATCACAGTCTTCGCAAGCCAGTAATAATATATCCTTTGGGGCTGGGTCTGCAGATAATAAGCCGTCAAATAATCTGTTCAGCGGTTTTGGCCAGCCAACCGCCCAGCCAGCGACTTCACAACCTACACCGTCTGCTTCCTTCACCTTTGGCCAATCAACCAGCCAACCGGCAACTTCACAACCTCCTGCCTCTGCCTCATTTACGTTTGGTTCGTCCACGCCACAACCAAAACCTCCAAGCAGCCCATTTTCATTCAATGCAGGTGGAGAGACCCCAAAACCGACGCCTAGTCTCTTTGGAGCTTCAACTCCGTCAGCTAATCCTTTTGCAACATCTCAATCTCAGCCAGCCGCCACTTCTGCCAATCTATTCGGATCCTTCAATCAGCAATCAACCTCTGGGCCCACTCCACAGGATATCGCCCCTAGCAATCCCTTCGGCGGTCATCAGCAAGACAAGCCTTCGAATCCGACTAATATATTTGGAGAGCAAAGCCAACAGACAAACAATCTGTTTGGGGCCAAGGAGGGTGATTCATCCGCATCAAACATCTTTGGTGGGCTAAAACCGGGGTCGAATGTCTCAAATAACATCTTTGGAGGCGCCAGCAACACACAAACCGCGAGTAGCCCTTTCAGTCAGACGAGCCAGCCCGAGCCTCCTACCAGTATGGATATCAGTCCTAAGAATCCGGCTAAGTCAACGGCAAATAATATATTTGGTAATTTGAACCAACCAGCGAAACCGGCAACCAATATTTTTGCCAATCTGAATAAGCCAGTTGATCAGAAAGTTGAGCAAGCAAATTCTAATACTGGTGACGGTTTGGCTGGTTCAGGTAATGCAACCCAACAGAGCAGTACGAGGGATTTCAAGTTTGGACAGAGCAGTTCAGGATCTCCCTTTGGAGGTTTCAAAGTGCAGCAGGTAAGTTATCTTGTTTGTTTCAAACATGAACGGCTATAACTGAAATTCTTCTGCAGGGTACACAGGCCGACCCCGCTGCATCGCAATCATCTGGTGCAGAACCTACTCCAAAACCATCATCTGGAATAAAGCAGCCCACCGCGGCTTCCACTAACGGCACAAACCTCTTTTCATCATTTAAGCCTGTTGAAGAATCTGCAGCTATAGAAAGACCAACATCTGGTAGCATATTTCGTGACACCTCAAAATTACAGAAGAGTGAAACCGCGCCAATTCCTACAACAGCTAAACAGCCCGCGGAAGCTCCAGCTGCTATGCCGATGACTCCTATGTCCCATGCCACAAATGGCGTTATTGCGCGCACGGAGCCAAAGGACAGCATCGTTACTACATATTCGGAGATCACCGCTGCTGGTGACATCTCGGACGAGGAGATTTCGCATCATGTCCCTGCTGGGTTTACGGATTCCCAAAAGAGAGAATTCTATGCAGGATATCGCCTGCGATGCCTCAACAAAGCGATGCAAAAGTTTTTCGGTCAACTCCCTGTCGGAGCTGATATAAGTAGCGTCCTGGCCTTCTACAATGAGAAGAGAGAGGATATTTTAAGTAGGAGTGGGGTCCCTTTCAAAGCTTCCAAACGCAAGAGCTTCGATGATGATGATCAGGAAAACGAAAATCCTAATAAACGGCCCAAGCCTGCTCCCACGAGTGCTGCAAGATCGCAATCTGCGAAGCAGCCAGCTCCCAGTCCCCAGAAGCCAGTTAGCAATGGTACCGGCTCGCAGGCACGATCGACTTCACCTGTGAAATCACAACCACAAGTGAACGGAGCTACAGGGTCTACCACTTCTCTATTCCCAGTGCCGCAACTTCAGCAGCCAGGTACAACTTCGGCTGCTTCGCCATCTCCTAAAGGAAAGCGCAAGGCGGAATATCAGCTGACAGATAGAGACCCAACGGGGGAGATGGAGGAACGTCGAGCTAAAATGACGAAGTCCAATGCAAATGCCGGTAGTCCCGGCGGCTCTGAGACTATGAAACGCTTTAAAAACATTGTAGACACGCCAGGAGCTTCTGATTCTAACAGCTCACAGAGGCCGACATTCTCATTGAATAAGGCAGAAAAGGATGACCAGCCTCGTCCTAATCCCTTCGCGGCTTTATCGGTTCCTGCAAAACCTGCTCCCACGTCAAAGCCGGCTGCAAATGCTTCCGACAGTACTCCGGCTGACACTTCATCCCAAGCCACATCAAACATATTTGCTCCCAAACCTACAGCTCCTGCCGCTCTAAAAGTCCCAACCTTCGGTGCAGGTTCAGGCGCAGTTAATTTCTTAGCTCAATTCCAGGCAAAAGCATCACAGGACACAGAAGATGCTGAGCAAAAGTTGATGGAGAAAGCAAAGGCTGAGGATATGGATTCAGACGAAGATGAAGCAGAGTGGGAAGCTAAATACAAGGAGAAACGCAAGGCTGAATTGAAGGAAATCGAAGAACTCGGCAAAAGCAAGAAGGCTACCTTTGTGGCTGGTAAAGGCTTTAATTTTGGACAAGGGAACAAGGCTCCTGATACCTCCACGGCAAAGGATGCAGCAGATGAACAGTCTCAGATCACTAAACCTACCCCCTCTAAACCTCTGTTTGGGCAAAGCAGTGATCAGCAAAGCATGGGAAATAGCATTTTTGGCTCTAGTGGCTCTCGGACATCTACTCCTGGTCCAACACCGAGTCGACCCGGATCTGTCCTCGATCTTCACACTCCGGGGAAGCCAGTGTCTTTTGGCGCGAACATTTTTGGGCATCTTTCTGACGCAGACTCTGGAGCGGAGAGTGGCAAGGGAAATGAGGCAGACGAGGAGAGTGATGGTGACAGCGGCAGCTCTGATGTCGGCCGTGACTCCGAGAAAAAGGACTCTAAAGATCGGCCTGAGCAGACGGAAAACAAAGAGACAGGGTCAGGCACGTCTGCGAAAGAGGTTTCCGGTCCGAATCTATCCGGTGGAGATGCTAAATTCGGAACTGTTGCGAGCGCGGCTGTGTCAGGTACCAGCTCTCCTGGTGGCAGCTTGTTCGATAGAATATCAAAGGACAGGAACGGCAACCCGATCCGTCATGTTCCAGCCGAGGAAAAAGAGAACGCGAAGCCAACTAGCAACTTGTTTGGTGGCCAAAGTAACATCTTCGGTGGCCTGAATAAAACACCAGGGACTCCCACAGATAAGACCTGGAAGGCAGACAGTCCTATTAAATTTGGAAACTCCCAAGAGACTCCATTCAAATTTGGAAGCCCAGGTTCAACCAATGGTGCTCCAACAGTGAGCGTTACCGCAGCAACTCCGACCAAATCTGCGAACCCTTTCGGGGGCTTGTTTGGCAGTACTACGCCGAAGTCAACACCAAACCCTAATCCTTTTGGTACTGTGGGCTTTGCATTTGGTGCTGCTTCAAGCACAGCGTCTTCTCTCCTCCCTTCCGCTGCTGCGTCGGGTAATACATCTAGAGCAACAACGCCAGGCGGGACAACTGACGGGGAAAGTGCGAATGATACAAATGACGCTGATACGGAGCATCATGAGCAAATTGACTTAACCAAAGGTGGAGCTGGTGAGGAGAACGAAGATATACTTCATGAGGTCCGTGCTAAAGCACTGAAGTACGTCCCTAAAGGTGACGGAGAGGGTAGCCCTTGGGAAACGAAGGGGTTAGGCCCCCTTCGTATTCTAAAGCATAAGGAGACTAAGCACACCCGGATTTTACTACGAGCGGATCCTAGTGGCAAAATCGTATTGAACAAAAGCATTCTGGGCAACGTTGAATATAAAGCATCCGGCAAGACTCTGAAGCTCCTAACTGCTGGTGATAGTGGTAGTACCTTGGAGACTTGGATTCTCCAACTCAAGACACCGGAGCTTGCTGAAAGTCTTGCGAAGGCCTTAGAAGCTAATAAAGCTTCATCTTGAAAGGATTGTCTGCCACTTTGACGGAATCTTGGTTTTACGAGTGTATTTCACCTAGAGATATGTTGATTTTGAGGCAATGAAAGTGGTAGCTGGATATAATTCACATGCGGTCGAAATTAGAAACGTTGTATCGATCAGGTTTGCGTAACAAAAGTCAGGAATAGCATGGGCAGGCGTTCGCATAGCGGTGGCTTCTTGTTTTAGTGATAGAAACATTTGTTAGATGTATTGTTAGTAGTATTAAGTTAATGTACTTATTCGGCTGTGTTGGTAATTGCAGGTTTCTCAAAGGCTTTCACGTGCTCCGCTGTTCTGGCATTCAAGCAGGCGTGTCTTAGACTAACCGGGGTCTCCGCACGGCAACAGCTCTGAGATTACTCGCATGGGCATCAGCCTCGGCAGTTTGTCGATTGCATGGTGATATTGGCGTTTCCTCGGGCCAGCATTCGACGATAACATGCACAGTCACCAAATCCATTTACGGTATTGCGATATTTAAGTTGTACATTAACTATCCCAATCTCTGTTCGTTTCAGCTCGGCCACAGATATTTACATTATTTGAAGGAGTTGACAGTGTTACATAGAGCAAGATGCCACACCAAGCACTCACCCGCGCCGAGGTAGCCAAACACAACACTGACGACTCAGTCTGGTTCATAATAGACAGCAAAGTATACGATGTCACGGAGTTTTTGGACGCACATCCTGGTGGAGAGGCTGTTTTGAAGCAAGTGGCTGGCACAGATGCGACAGACGCCTTCTATAACCTCCATCGACACGAAGTAATCCAGAAATACTCCGATTTATGCATTGGTACAATTGAGGGCGAGAAACCGGCGATCATCGAGCAGAATCCTGGAGACCTAAGTGTGGTCCCCTATGGTGAAGCATTATGGCTTACCCCTCCGTTCAAGAGCCCCTACTATAATGACAGTCATCATCGACTCCGGAAGGCCCTGCGAGAATTCGTGGATCTTTATGTCAAACCCGAGGCCCAGGAAGCCGAAAAATCTGGCAAGTACATTAGTCAAGAACTTATCGATCGAATGGCCAAAGCTGGTATTCTGCATATGCGACTAGGTCCCGGAAAACACATGAAGGGGGTTGATCTACTTGGAGTGATGAAGGGAGATGATTTCGATTACTTCCATGATCTGATTGCTGCTCAAGAATTAGTTCGAGCAAATGCTCGTGGGTTCCAGGATGGAAATATGGCTGGAATGACTATAGCACTGACTGCTGTGATGCAATGGGCTAATAACGATGCATGGAGAGACAAGATTGCTAAAGAAGTGCTATCTGGCAAGAAGAAGATCTGTTTGGCTATTACTGAAGCATTTGCTGGATCAGACGTTGCTGGAATACGCACAACTGCCACAAAGACTGCTGATGGGAAGCACTACATTGTTAACGGAACCAAAAAGTGGATTACAAACGGTGTTTTCTCTGACTACTTTGTCACTGCTGTAAAGACTGGTGAGCTTATACCTCTCAAAGAATTTTACGTCATAGGTGCTATAGACAGGACCGCTAATGGAATCTTCTGTTTCAAGACAAGGGACTAAGTGTCCTCTTCATTGAACGCGGGGAAGGCGTCGAAACGACCCCAATTAAGACCTCCTACTCTCCGGCAGCAGGGACCACTTTCATAACATTTGATAACGTTAAAGTCCCGGTAGAAAACCTTCTAGGAGTGGAAAATAAGGGAATATACGTTGTTTTAGCGAACTTCAACCATGAGAGATTTATGATGGTCTCTAGTGTTGTCCGAATGAGTCGGTTGGTGACAGAGGAGTGCCTGAAGTGGAGCTGTCAGCGCATTGTATTCGGTAAGAGGCTCATAGATCAGCCAGTCATCCGACAGAAGTGAGTCCGCCTAGGCCTTGAATGGGCAGAGAACTGACCTGTGGTTGCAGACTTGCGAAAATGATATCTCATGTCGAGTCAAACCAGGCATACCTTGAACAAATCTGCTACCAAATGAATCATATGTCATACAAAGACCAATCAGCGCACCTCGCAGGACCCATTGGTTTGCTTAAGATGTTTGCAACACGTTCAGCCCATGAAATCGCAGACGAGGCAGTCCAAATATTTGGTGGAAGAGCTCTGACTCAGACTGGCATGGGTCGAACTATTGAAATGTTCCATCGAACGTAAGTCATGTTCTCCCTCCATTTAAACAACGGCCACTAATTGTTTCCGACAGTTATAAATTCGATGCTATTTTAGGAGGTTCCGAGGAGGTAAGTCTTCCGAATGAAAGATGGTGGGACTCACTAACTGATTTATCTAGATCCTGGGTGACCTTGGTGTGAGGCAGGCAGTCAAGAATATGCCAAAGAGCATGTTATAGAGCACATGTGTGGCCTGAGATGGGTTGTAAGCTTGTAGATAGTATCTTGAAAT
The DNA here is from genome assembly GCA_000743665.3 of Scytalidium sp. 3C. Classification (NCBI taxonomy): domain Eukaryota; kingdom Fungi; phylum Ascomycota; class Leotiomycetes; genus Scytalidium; species Scytalidium sp. 3C. The sequence continues at coordinate 615,987 of JMRO03000065.1, read as the reverse complement.
AGAAAGAGAGGGTTTTATAAATACTGTATTACAACTCTTGACTACATGTTGTTTTATATTACTCAAGTTGATGGCTTGGTAGATGGGGTGATGGCTTAGCTAGGAACTACAGTAGCTAGTAAAATGTTGCATGTAGGCACTTAAGGCAGGTCGAGATAGAAGCATCGACGTATCTTTCATCTTGGAGGGAATCTGTCAATTGTTAATCCATAATTCGGCTGCAATAATGTGAGCTTCCCCTTGCATAGTCTTAAGCCCCACCTCTGAGATAGCACCTTCCCAAATTATGTCACTGAAGGACCCCACAATGACAGGCGACTGAAGCCCCATCCCGACAATGAGCTAGCCGTAACGGCCTTGATTGCAATATATATATTTCTTGTCAGGCCACAAGGAGAAACAGATCTATATTTTAGAAGTAGGCTCAATATAGACCATTGTGACGGTTTTTCTTGGGGTGTTGTAATACCATTTCTCGCTTTCTCCCCTAGACGCCCCCAGTCTCCTGGTTTGCGGCCATGGCTCATGCAATGTCATTGCGTGTAAAGGAGTTGGATTGGCCTTCTGAGATGCCTGACGATGAATGGGATGATGTCTCAAGCACTTTGCCAACTACGGATGAGCCATTTATCCAACAGTATCTCAATGGTCGTGAAGCTCTAATTGACCAAGAGAAGATGAAGAGGAGCGGTACGTAGCGGGACTGTTTCAGATAAACTACAGACTGACACTGTCTATTCGAATGCAGACTACGCCTTTCGTCAATCTTTAACTCCTATTGCTAAAGAAGCATGTGGAATCGTCGAGCGAATCCGTGATCATGAACAGAAGACAGTATGGACAGCAGACTTTGAAAATGCTCTAGCACAGAAGATTGGTGCTAATGTATACCCCGGAATGGCATTTACCTTAGCCAAAGAAAGGATGGAGAAAACGAAGCTTTGGCAAATCGTACGGAGGATGCCCAAGGGTGCCTTACTTCATGCTCATATGGACGCTATGGTGGACTTCGACTTCCTATTTGATGTGCTCCTCTCTACTCCTGGGATGCACATATATTGTGCTCAAGCTCTGTCTACACCACATGCGCTCGAGGTCGGCCAATTCAAATTTAGGTATTTCAAATCGAAAAAGACGGATACGTCGATTTGGAATGACTCTTATGAACCAAATACACCAATTACCGTCACCCAAGCAGCGGATTCCTTTCCTAATGGAGGGAAAGAGGGTTTTCTACGTTGGCTTAAAGATCGCTGTACTATCACCATCACCGAAAATCTCGAGCAATTTCATGGTGTAGACGCTGTGTGGAGGAAGTTCACATCCATCTTTGTTATTTTGAACACAATGATTTTCTATGAGCCTATCTTTAGGGCTTTCATGAGAAGATTAATGAAGCTATCGCTTGACGATGGCGTCAAATGGCTGGACCTGAGATTAGCATTTACTTTCCGATATTATAGAGAAGGCTCAGAGCAGCCTGACGACTCGTATTACGAGCTCTTTAGGGTCTTTGGGGAAGAAATAGAAAAGTTCAAGCAGTCGGAAGAGGGAAAGGGCTTCTGGGGAATGAGGATGATATGGACAGGACTACGAGTTCTGGATACGAGAAAGATCATTGAAGATATGGATGCCTGTATAACTATAAAGCTCGAATACCCCCATCTTATTGCTGGATACGACTTAGTCGGACAAGAAGACTCGGGAAAACCATTAAAGGACCTCCTTCCAGAACTCTTTTGGTTTCGCAAGCAATGTGCCCAGGAGGGTGTCGAAATCCCCTTCTTTTTTCACGCTGGGGAATGCCTTGGAGATGGAAACGATACCGATCAAAATCTATTTGACGCCGTCCTTCTCGGGACCAGAAGGATCGGTCACGGATTTTCTCTATACAAGCATCCTCTTTTAATTGACATGGTCAAAGATAAAAAGATCCTTGTAGAAAGTTGTCCAATATCTAACGAGGTACTTCGTCTCTGTTCCGGGATCATGTCTCATCCGCTACCAGCTTTGCTTTCGCGAGGTGTTTCATGCTCCCTCTGCAATGACGATCCAGCAATCCTAGGCCAAGACACCGCTGGAATGACCCACGATTTCTGGCAAGCCCTCCAAGGGTGGGATAATCTGGGCCTCGCAGGGCTTGGGGCGTTGGCTGAGAACAGCGTTCGCTGGGCAGCTTTTGAAGATGAGACTAACGTTCAGTGGTCAAGAAGTATAAGGGAAGCTACAACCGGAGAGGGCATCAGGGCTGCTAGAATGCGGGAGTGGCTGATAGAATGGGAGAAGTTCTGTTTGTGGATCGTTGATGAATATGGCGATGGGGATGGCCCTGAAAAGAAGTAGACCATGCCCGTGAAGCTCAAGCAATAATTGAAGGGGTATATTTTGAGGCGCTTTGGGGAATCTGGGGATTACTTGGAGGGTTATTATAGTGAGCGGTTTGACAATTCCACATGAGACCGGCGTCTTAGGATCCTGATTTAACATCAGAGATTGGAGTGCTCAAATTTTGGGTTATCTGCTGGTAATATCAATTTGCTATTTAAACATATCCATTGCAATTCTGGCCTTTGTGCAGTTCTACAATCCGAATGCAAAAGCTTACATCAACTTTATTTTTAACCGACTTATAGATTTAGAACAAAAACCAAGCCAGCACAGTAAGTTCACTCGGGTTTCCATGATTTTCTCCTCTTCACTGGTTCTCAAGCTTAAGCCATGCAAGCATATCGCTTATCTAGGGAAGTGGGGCGAGTCCTTATCTGCACGTGATAACGCTGTGGGATCCCTTTATCGGGTCCGTCGACAAGGCCGAGCTATTGGCTGGACAACATCACGAGCGCTCCGTGACAGTTCATCGTGACCCGTCTTTATTTGTCCTACTATATTTATCAAGTCCAGGTAAAGCTCGCATGAGCTTTGGGATAGAGTTGTAACTCATTATGCTATATTGATTCTCAGTCATGATCAAACTCCACCGAAGATGATAGAACATTCACCTATCCTTTCTATTAATACCTGAGTACGAGGCGTCACCTAGTTGGAGCAGCGGCGGCGGTCGAGTGAGAAGTGTGACCTGTGCTTGGATTTTCGGAGTGCCTCGGGTGTCTGGTTCATATAGGAATTTAATATCCAGTTTCGGTGCAGCAGAAATACCAGCGATGGCATCCTACTTCCAGGCTTATTTCCAGGCTTCATCGATGCCTAAGCGGTTGCTTCAGTTCGCTCTTTCACGTCTTGATATCCTCGATGTGAATGATCTGCACCTAGAGAACCTGGATATTGTTTTTGGGAAGAACAGTACATTTGAGTTTAGGGATGTGGGTTTACAGCAGAAGGTAGCCGTCTCTTCACACTCTCGTCTTCAAGCAGTACACGCCACTAACTTATCGCTCCAGAAGCTCGAAAGCCTCCTCAAGCTCCCGGATTCGTTGAAGCTTGCCAAATCTCGGATCGTCTTATTGCGGCTTACAATTCCGGTAGATATTTACAGCAGCCCAATACTGGTTGAAGTAGAGGGTGTGGAATGCGAGTTGCGGGTGCAGCCTAAGTCCGAGCGGGCAGCGACGTCTCCGAGATCACACAAAGCCAAGCCCTCGAAACGAAGATCTCCATCACCCGAACTATCGGATAGTGCGGGCCCTCATAAGAGGAGAGACTCAAATTCTGGCTATGATGTAGAAGATGGAGAAGGTGAAGACGACCCAGAGCCCGTAATCCCGACAGCTGTCAACCTTGCTCAGTCATTCTTGGAAACTGAAGCGAAAGAGGAAACAGCCGAGCTTGAAGCTGCTATCCTGTCACAATCTGGGGACCTTGCAGAATCCAGTGTTGGAAGTGATGATGGGGAACTGGAGAGTAATGTTGGAACTGGGGCTGCCCTTAGCTTGCCGGGATTCATGGCTCGATTCTTGCAAGGAATTGTCGACCGTCTGCAGGTCAAAGTTCGGGGTGTTACATTCAGCCTAAATATTGATATACCTAGTGACCCTGTGCAGTCTACATCCTCCCCTGGAACTGATTCTCTCACCGTCCAGCTCAAAATAGACGACATTGATATTGAAGGCGTCACCGTCAGGGGAGAAGAAGGTGAACAGTCCCATGGCGGTTCTCGAAAATATCCATCCAAAGAAGGGAAAAGACTGGTATATCTAAGTAGGCTAAGAGGATTTTTGATATCTGAAGCCAATGTGTTTTCTGCCCTAGCTCGATCATCCGGGGTTCCTTCCCCATCTATTACACACTCTAGTGTATTTGATGAAAACAAGCACCTAACCAAATCTCATTCAACAACGGACGAGAATGAAGAACCGACCTCTGACGATCCTAAGTCTGAGTCCAGGGAAGAGGAGCTAGTTACTCCTACCGGAATAGATACCTCGACATCTTTCCCCTCTCCCATATCTTCCGTCAATTCATCGCGGCACTCAACACACCAGTCACTGCACCAATCAATACATCAATCACGAGAACAGCTAACAGGCCAACCATCTCATCAATCGCCAGCGCTGGACGCTTCGATAGTCGTCAGTGATAATGGACGATTCGATGACGCATCGGAAGACGGAGAATACATGGACAGATCCATCAGGTTACCAAAGTTCTCGGATAACGATATGGGGGACAGTTTTTTTAACGATAAACTCTACACGGACAATATGACAGAAAGCCAGTTTTTGCATAATCCGGAGACCGGTGAAGAAGATACTTCAACCTCTCACTTGATAGAGGATGTAAAGCTAGATTCAGTTTCAAGATCGGCATTATCGACGCCAAGAGCATCAGTCCACATTCCAAGCTTACCTCTAATAGTTCCAGCCTCTCTTGAAAGTGCGACAGATAGAGAAGGTATCCATGACTCTATGCCGCACTCTAGCATTTTACCTGTCATGCACCATCCAAGATTTTCAGAGGAAAGAGTGTCTCGATCGCAGCCATCACTTCGCACTCAGCCTGGATCTGCCGATGTGAGAGACGTTCCAAGACCTTCCATAGATGCCAAGGTTGGCCAGGAGGAATTGGATGAGGAAGAGGATACTGCTGGCGATGATGATCTTGCGCAGTCTCAGTTATTCAGCCATGAAGATGCTGAAAGCATGTATATGAGTGCATTATCCCATGATTTATCTTCTTCTGTCGGACATGAAAGTTTCCTTGATGATCCTCACCGGGACATTGAGCATAGTTCACAGTTGTTGAGGATGCCAGAGGACCCACAGATTCGTGATGAACCGGAGCCCCTTGTTTTTCAAGATGAGAAAGTTGAATCCCCGGACACAAGGGTACGAACTCCCACTCAATCAATTGAGAGAGCTTCTTCACCTACTGTTCGGACGCCCGATAATCCGATACTCACTAGAACTGAATCTGGGAGTGACACTTCTGAGAAATCCAACGCAACATCAAACTACAGTTCGCGAATTACGAAGCATATACTCAACCTTGATCGCGTCGCATTGTATGTACCTTCGATTAGCTCAGATCCTACGATGAACTCTTCATATGTGCAACCTGAAATAGCGTCGCCGGGGTATAAGATTAGGAAACCTAGTTTCGGATCTCAATCAGTCTCCGTCAACGTTCCGGGTGCTTTTTCCACCGTACTCCCACAGCAACCATCTCCAGTTCCACCAACCGGGACTTCGAGGCCACATGCAATACCAAAGAAAGAACCGGCAAACTCGGATTCTTCTATTGAGTTACTCCTAGGCGAAATTTCCGTGTATTTTGATATCCCTGTTGGAAGGATCTTACTTAGAGTCTTCCAACTAATTAGCGGCCTGCTGAAGCATGACCCACCCAAGTCTGAGGGAGATAAACCTGAACGGGAGAATGTAAAACCGGATTCAGGTATAACTGAAATGAAACTTGATATCAGTCAGATATCCATCAAGTTTTTGGAGAGACTCCAGGGAACGGTAACGTCTTCTCTTTCAGGAGTCGTTATTCCGGACAGTGATGTACTTCTACAAACCATAATGAAAGGTTTGAGCATTACGAGGACGATGACTCGGTCGTCAACAAAGACTACTCTTGCATTGAAAAAGTTTACGTTCGGCTATCCCCAAGAAAATATAATATCGTTCGATCCGACTCTCCAAATGCGTGCATCTGTACGCGATCTCGCAGCATCAAAAGGCGTTGATGTCTGCATTAACTTGCTACAAACATCGGAAATAATGCGTTGCGAGATCTTGTCACTTCCTCTCCACATATCCGTAGACTTGCAGAGGCTCGACGAGACCTTTAGCTGGTTTGGCGGTCTTAGCAGCGTCCTAAATCTGGGAGGTTCGATAGTATCGAACGCAACAGTAACCCCTTCCAGCCCAGGAAAGCAAAAGTCTCGTGGGGTTCGATTCGAAGCTCCCATACAGCCAGAGGACAAATCCGCTGTTACTCAAAACAAGATTGACGCAAGAATTGGAGGATTCATCCTTGATATTATTGGCACCGAATGTAGTATCGGAGTCGAGACTTCTACAGTTAAATTTGTCAGCCGTGATGAAGGCGTTGGTGTTAGCATCCAGAAGATCATGTTGTCCGGCCCCCACCTCAGACGATCAAACAATGATCCTGCTATTATCGTTGATATTACGTCGACTCGCATTGAATACCTTGCATCACCAACAGGTGGCGATCTGGATCGACTTCTGTCTCTTATAACACCCTCAAAGTCCCGGTATGATGAAGATGACGATATTTTGCTGGACACACTCTTGAGACAGCGTAAAGGTGGAGCCGTCGCAAGGCTTACGGCCGAGGATATAAAGATGAGAGTGAGCAAATTGGACGAACTAAGTTACCTTCCCGAACTTGGTGAAGAGCTTTCGAGACTATCTACTGTAGCAAAGTATCTACCGGAGGATGATCGTCCTGGGCTCTTATCACTAGTGCTGGTTCGGAACTTGGATGCTAATGTTGAAATTAACGATGCTATTGGGAATATCCAGCTCAGATCTGAAGACTTGGAGGTAGCTCTGATCACCATGCCTTCACTAGTAGCGCTCAGCATCAGTACAATTTCTATGCATCGCAATACATCAGAAGAACTGCTTGGTTCTGCTACTACCATGGAATCAAGAGAATCAAGTGCAAGAGTCCCAACAGTAATGGCGAGAATGATTGGCGATGAGATGGAGCCAATTGTGAAGATCAAGCTCTGGAACCTAAAGATAGAGTATAGGGTCCCCACCCTCATGACCTTACTTGGTTTGTCAGAGAATGCTTCTGCTGAGGATCTTTCTGCGGGTCTCACCGCTTCAGTAGCTACGATCACCGATCTCACACGCTCAAAGCTCTTGCACAAACCTCCAGATACACCAGCAAAAGGCGATCACGGTATTAATCCTACTTCCAAACCTCTGACATTTGATGTTGTTCTTCGAGATTGTGTTCTTGGTCTGAACCCACTGGGTCTGCCTTCTAAGATCCTTCTTGTTCTCACGGAAGCACATCTTGCAGCGACATTGCCGGTTGAGAAGAAGACAAGTGCTACGGGTGAACTGAAAAAGGCATCGTTACTTGTGATCGATAATGTTGCAAATATAACAACAAGAGATCTGGGTAAGCCTAGACGACAATCTTTTGACGGAGGTAGTAGTCAGGTTGCGGACTTATGTGCTACTGGTTTTGTCTCTGTTAGCTACATTTCCTCCGCCAAAGCGATCGTGCAAATCATTAAGAATGATGATGGAGAAAGCACCATTGACGTTGAACTACGTGATGATCTCTTTGTTCTGGAAACATGTGCGGACTCCACGCAAACCTTAATATCGGTATTAAACGGTTTGGCACCACCGACGCCACCAAGTAAAGAGATTAAATATCGCACCAAAGTCATTCCTGTGAAGGATCTTCTCGCATCCCTATCCGGAGATGCTTTTGGGACTGCCGAAGGTACATATGATTTCGACGACGATTTTGGAATTATTGAGAGTTCCTTAAGTGACGAAGGCGCAAGCGAAGATCAAGGCCTTGGATTCGACTCGCATTACTATGAAGAAGATCCTCAGGAGCCGTATCATGATGCTGTAAGAGAAGACACAGATGACAAATCCTTGTCTTCAATGCAGCTGTCAGTTCGAGATACAACCGATGGTGTCCTCTTGGAAAGCCTTGTTGCTCCTCAAGAAGAATTAGAAGACGAACCTCTGGAATTCCAAGAAGATCACTTTGGATCCAAATCCATGGTCGAAGGAACTGCTCACAAGTGGAACTCGGTCAAAAATACGTATGACAGATCGAACGACTCCAAGGTTCTTAAAAGCCCTCTGACAGTGCGTATCCGGGACGTACATATCATCTGGAATCTATTTGACGGTTATGATTGGCAACATACTCGTGATACTATCTCGAAAGCCGTACAGGACGTTGAATCTAAGGCAATTGAAAGGCGAGCCCGCTTGGAGAGGCGGCCTGCATTCGATCAAGATATTGATGACGATGAGACTGTCATAGGAGATTTCCTGTTCAACTCCATTTACATTGGAATTCCCGCAAATCGAGATCCTCGGGAACTCACTGCAGCTATTAACCAGGATTTGAATGACAACGCTACTGAGACGGAATCCGTCGCAACCACAACCTTCTCTTCATCACCAAGTAGGCAAGGTGGGCCACGACGACCCAAAGGCAAAAGGCTACATTTAAATAGGAGCAAACATCATAAGATAACTTTCGAGCTCAGGGGAGTTAATGTGGACATGGTTACCTTCCCTCCTGGGACTGGTGAGAACCAAAGTTCCATTGACGTACGGGTACAGGATTTTGAGATCTTTGACCATATCCCTACTTCTACCTGGAGAAAGTTCGCTACGTATATGCAAGACGCCGGGGAAAGGGAAACTGGTGCCAGCATGATTCACATTGAGGTGCTCAATGTCAAACCTCTTCCTGAACTTGCAGCTTCAGAAATTGTTCTCAAGGCTACTGTTTTACCTCTTCGGCTACATGTCGATCAGGATGCCTTGGATTTCATTACCAGGTTTTTTGAGTTTAAAGATGATAGTGCTAGCACTGCTGCCCCAACTGGCGAAGTTCCATTCTTGCAAAGAGTCGAGGTAAACTCGGTGCAGGTCAAACTCGATTTCAAGCCGAAGCGGGTTGATTATGCTGGACTTCGCTCTGGCCACACAACCGAATTCATGAATTTCTTAATTCTCGACGAAGCCGATATGGTTTTGAGACACACTATTATATATGGAATCTCGGGATTCGATAAGCTGGGAAAGACTCTAAACGACATATGGATGCCAGACATCAAAAGGAATCAACTTCCTGGCATTCTCGCGGGTATAGCTCCAGTGAGATCGCTCGTCAACGTTGGTGGCGGATTTAAAGACCTTGTTGCTATTCCTATTCATGAGTACAAAAAGGACGGACGAATAGTTAGAAGCATCTCAAAAGGAGCAGCGGCCTTTGCAAAGACGACGGGCACAGAATTAGTCAAACTTGGAGCTAAAGTTGCTATTGGTGTTCAGACGGTGCTTCAGAGCGCCGAAGAGCTTCTTGCTGAGAATGAAGGCCCATCAAGGATAGGGTTGGATGACGAGGACTCTGATGAAGAAAAGAAACAGATCAGTCTTTACGCAAATCAGCCAGTTGGTGTATTCCAGGGTCTCAAGGGCGGCTATTCTGGCCTGCAACGAGATCTGGTTCTCGCTCGGGACGCGATCATAGCGGTTCCCGGGGAAGCAATGGAGGGCGGTACAGCTGCCGGAATATTACGTGCTGTACGGAAGCATGCGCCTACTGTAATATTGAGACCAGCGATCGGGGTTGCGAAAGCCAGTGGTCAAGTCTTGATGGGTGCTACTAACTCCCTTGATCCTGTAAATCTGCGGAGAGCCGAAGCGGTAGGTCCCTTTCCTTTCTTATTCTGCCAGCTTCCATTTACTAATGAGATTTTCTAGAAATATAAAAAGCACTGAAATGAAGTTACCATTGTTCTCTGAAGGCGTAATGGAAGAATCTGCATCTTTGCTGGAGCTTATTAGCCGGAGTATTATCATATGTGTTTCCTTTGTATTATCTTCTATTTCACAGAACGTCCATTGCAGAGCGCATATTGTTTACAGCATAGGTTAGCCAGGCTATATCATTATTTGCCATCTTCATTAACTCTTGTTTATTAGCGTCCAAAAGCCCATTTGTGTGGAACTAGAAGGGATATAGGGCATGTCTTACAGGGAGAGTCAAGAACAAGGATAGGCGTGATGAACACACTCGATTCGAAGTTCGAGCGTATGAAGCATGTAATGTCTGAGTTTTGATCAATAAAGACCCTTGGAAAGACCCTAAGGGTAGTTTGATTAACAAACCGAGACAGGCATTTGACTGAGCACTGGACCTCGTGAAAAGAGAAGGGACGGAGCAGAACCGCAACAAGCGGAGGTTAAGGGAAGAAGCTTTTCAAAACTGAGCTACGCTATGCATAACTATGTGAGCAGTAAGAACAACGTTGGTTTCTGAGATCCTACTAGTAGCATCGATTGATCGCAAACATGAATATACAGACCAATCACATGAGGAAATCTACGTAATACGGATCTGGTGGTGGGTAGATGTAATCCCATTACAGCGAACCCTCTTTTCGCACCCTTATGAGCCGGGGCAGCTTTTACTAATGCGACATATGTCACCAGCGCTCCGCTGGTTATCCAGCAGTGGCGCGACGCCATTTACTCTTCTCCAGTTATCCAGGAGCAGCTGTTCCCTGAGTCGCTCCCCAAAGCCAACCAGGGGCAAGCCGGCGTCGGATCCGTGATGCGTCACCAGAACTCCCGCCCGCCCGCACTCCTTGATTTTGCGCATGGCTTGGATTGAAGATCTCCATTGGAACCTTTCGATGGTACCTGCACAAGAGGATGACAGAGCTGAAAAAATGGGCTATCGTGACAATTTCCACAGTTGTGAATTTCTGGATACCGGTACAACTAATTGGGGTTACGTTGAATGGTGCAGCGCTCTAGCCTAGAAGCGAGATGAGCGACAATTGCTATGACATCTCAGGATTCATCACGAGAGAGCAGGTCTGAACTCAAAGTGGCAATGAGCTCTATAAGAACAGATCTTTCGACGGCCAAAATGAATCTTTTCATCAGCATCAGCATCCTCACCATCAATCCAATCATCAGAGCTTCGGCCAACAATCAACTTCTTCCACTTCCACCGCATCTCGCAAATCTAATATCTTTATATTAGCCAACCCACCAAAAAAATCAATCAAGATGCAGTTCAAGTCCACCGTTGTCGCTTTCGCTCTCACCTTCGCTGTCGCCAGCGCAGCTCCCCAGATTGGTAGCCTCGCCTCCAGCTTCACTGGTCTCTTGGGCGGTCAGACCCAGAACACTGGTGCCACTCCTGACGGCCAACCTCTTGCTGGTCAAAACACTGGTGTCCAGACCATCCCTGAGAACAACAAGAACGGCACCCTCAACGTCGCCGACTGCCCTGAGAACACCCAGGCCTACTGCTGCGACGGCGCCTACAATGCCGATGGCGGTCTCTTGAACCTGAACTGCGCTGTTCAGTCCGTCATGGGTGCCGGTTCCACTTGCGACAAGGAATCCGTCTGCTGCACCAACAACGGCGGAGTAAGTTAACTTCCCCATCGCTATTTGCTCAAATCATCCGATGCTAATCTCTCTCCTACAGACCCAGTTCTGCAGCTCCCAGAACGGTGCCGAGATCAACGTCCCCTTGACTCTCGGTGGCCTCAGCGCCCTCTAAATGGCACGCGCGCGCGCGAGCGATGGCCCACTCTCAGATATCAAATCCCCTCTTTTTAACCAATAATGTTCCATTCCCGGGTTTCCATTTCAGCGGGGATCATTTTTCCAGGTGCAGGTTTAGAATAACGGGCACAAACCAACTCTTTGTTTTCGAGGATCTCGCGGTTGGCTGCCATGCAGAAGCGTTTGTGGGTCGGGGGAGCCGCATGGGCCCCCAGCAGGGGTTTCTGCTTCGGCCCGTTCGTGGAGGGTGTGGCCACCACCACCATTCATGGATTGGCCGGCCCATGCATAAATGGATTTTTCCTTAGTCACCATACCGTCGACACCCATTTCACCACCCATTGCATTTTTAATATTTATAATATCATTGTATTCTACTTCTTAAGATTCTGAGATAAATATATATACAAACTCTTCATACATATAATTATTGTGCCCATTTCTTTTTAAGTGAGAAACCCTTGTTACTGGTCTTCATCTAGCGCGCTACTTCAAAAATCACCAATCACTAATGAGATTTGAGTATCATCACGAAATGGGACATATGTCCACAGCCATACGAGTGAATAGGAGTTTTCATTTTTGTTTGTTTTTGCTTTTTGTTCGTTTTCTTGGTTTGGGGCGCATACTGTAACTTTGCTTTTAGAGGATTCGGAACAGGGGAGCTCTGGCAACCGCTGCCTTCTTCCGGCCCCATCCATGTAGTCCATGGTCCTACTGAAATGAAACGAAACGTAACTTTAAATTAACAGGCATATATGACTGAATTTGTTCTAACTGCCACATAAGTCGCTGAGTATTCTAATCAATATATAAAAGATGTCGTACTAGTAACGTCACTTCCACATGTTTCGGATGACCCGCTTGCAAGAAGGCCTCGCTTGGGCAGCCCGTCCAATGATTCAGATATTGTCAAATATGAGCAATGTGAAACCTTTTAAGCCCCAGAATCCCGATGATAAGATAAGCTTAAATGTGGGAAGAAGTATATGCCGTGCTACAGTCGTGTGTTCTTTCAAACACTAGTGTATTCAATCTCAGTCTGCTGTGATACTGAGGTAAGAGGCGGAAGTTCCGTTGCGAAAGAGTCCGAGTGGCTTCTCGTTGGATTTCACGATGATTAGCCACACTCAAGGACTGAACCCTTGCCTTGTTTGAACTTGCACCTCTATTAGAGCGTACTCTCTGATCTTCAATCATTTCAGCTCCGCCATTCAGAGATCCTGGGTACTCGTTTTCTCAGTCGTGGTGGTTACAGAATGTATGCTGCATGAGCTGTATTGGTTTATTACATCTTGTCGACACATTCATTCTATTCGGTGCGAATAAGGGTTTGCTTTTAATTACTCTCCTCCCAGATTTGTCCTGATGCAATAAATTTTCGTGTTCTTTTTTTTCGCTCGGTCGAAGGAAATCGCAGCCTATTCCGAGACCTATCTAGGTCTAGGCAGACATATGCTTTGTTTTTAAAATATTGTAGGCATCGATGCTATATCAGCACACATGCAAGCCTCCTTCTCACCGCCATCAGAAGCTCCGGGCCACCGCATGCCGTCGAGAGAATCTCTGTCAATGCTCTTTACCTGGCAAAGCTCGCAGAGAAGGAGCAAGCAGCAGCCTCGCAGGCAAGGCTGACGGACCGGCACCGGAGTGGAGTGGCACGATGGGGTGGCGCGAGGATCTTTGGAGCATCCGACCCTCTGTATCTGATGCCGCCAGATGCACGTGGAGCCGAGAGACGCGAGGAACCTGGAATCCCTCGTGATGGCGCCGCGGGGTGCGTCACCTACGCACGACAGCGGCGGATTACTTCATTGGTAGCACAAAGCCCTCCGAAATCCTCCTCTTATGAGTGCTGGGAAGAGGCTGAGGGGAGGCATCGCCGGCATGACGCGGTGGCTTCGGGCCCGGAAAAACGTGGTGGAGGCTCCCTGTGAGGCATTGCTGGCCATTACCAAGGGATCAGGCCGCCTGGGAGGGCATTACGAGAGCGACGGGTATTCCGAGGAGCGCGGAGCCCTATGCAGTACTGTACCGTGGGTGGGCCTGTGGGCTCAGAGTTGTCAATCTGCTGTGCTACACGTCCTGTCGCTTGTACGGTGCACTGATGGAAAGTTTTGGTCATCAAGTCATCGCCACCCGACGACGGAGGCAGAGAGAGAGAGAGTTCTGGAAGCGCACATCAGCAAAACAAGGCGGCGTGCGAATATCCAGGAGAAGAGGCAGCGAGGACGGCGCTAATGCTCCTTTGGCGCCCGCCACGTGCCATCTCACGGACGACATCTCCTGCCGTTATTACGAATGTATGAGCAATACCGTCCGTAGCACCATGGATTTCTAACCCAGCTCCTCCGTATTCGGGAGGCCCCTCGATGCATAGCGTGGACTGACTGGTACGAGTCATCAATCCATCGATTGATGTGCACCGTGTACAGCCCGGTATGCTGGATGTGCCGTCCATCAAGACCTGCGATGGCTGTAGGCAGCCAGTGAGGAAGTGAGTCTGATGGAGCGTGCGAGCCAGAAGCGTCGTATACTGTAGAAGGCGGCTCATCCATTCATCAATGGCAATCCCCAACAGATCGGTAATGGAGGCTGGACTGTCTCCCATCGCGTTGCTGCCTCAGGATATACATCTGCCTCAAATCTGCCGCCCATCGGATTCCACCTTGCTAGCTACACGCCCCCAAATGGCCTGCTCCCAGGGTCAGTGCACCGCCTGTGACCACGCTCGCCGTCCATTTGCCTCTGGATGCGGTGAGAGAGTCCCGAATCGTTGTCAGGTTGGACGATTGTCCGGCAGTACCAGTGCCGCCGTGCCCAACCCTCCAGGTGCACGATTCTTCAGAAGCGGTAAGTGCTTGGGTGGCTGAACGACGCTGCAGTCTTTGTTCCGAGGAGGTGGTGTTGGCAGCAGTCTCTCCTGCACAAGCTAGACGGGATCAACGTGCAACAGCACAGCACGCATCGGGAACTGAAGAGTTTACGGGATATTTCTGGTCCAGGAGGGGGCCAGAGCCATCTAGCTCTTCGCGATCGGCCTAGCAGACCAACCCATTCGGGTGACGTGTCGGGGACGGTGCCAGCACGACCAGCAGAAGAGCCAGAGGCGATGGACCTGGGGCTCATCGGTATCGTGAGTGTATAGACAAGCGCTACGGTGCATCCAAGTAGCATGGCTCGAATGGGTCTCGATGTGACACGCAGAAGGGACGAGCTGCGTGCGATATAGGCTCACAGAAGCCACGAGCGTGCGAGCGGTTGTTGAGCCCGTGAGGCGGACCCTGGAATGTCGCTGAAGGGACGAGGCTTCGCGTGACTGGCGGTCTTTGCTTCCTTGGCTGATCCTCTGCGGCGCCTGCTGCGACTGTAACTTTCTTTTGTCCCAGTCTGACCATCCGCCAGTTGAATGGAACGGTCATCACGAATCCCTCAATGCCACCCTTGCGTGCTCCGAGCACCACTGCACCTCGCTCCATGCCTCGTGCACCTCCACGACCGTTTTGGAGATTCACCAGCCCAGGTTGGACTGCTAAGCAGATGCAGTCGTTGATAAGACCCGGAGCTCTGCTGGCCCTCCGCCGTTCCGCGGTCCGCCTAAGTTGCCCAGTTGTGCCTAGCGGTGTCTAGCAGGTGCTTGTTCCAGCCACACCCCCTATTGCTGGCTGCTCCGAAGCGGATTGCACCCCCCTCCGCCCCAGCTTCCGAGGCAGCGAGTGCAGCCACTATTGTCACTAGACCCGCTAGGCACACTAGAGACACTCACTAGGCTCACGGGTCCCTGAGGCATGAGCAATCCGTCCATGACCCTTCGCCTCCGTCCTTCCCTTCCTTCCCTTCCTCCTCTCCTCTCTTCCTCCACTTCAATCTCTGCATATAAACCCTCTTTCACCCTTGCCATTCCTCCATTACACCCTCTCGCTCCTCTCCGCATCACCACCAAACTTTCTCCCATCCACCGCTTCACACCGCCCGAGCTCGGCTACTCGCTATCGCTCTTATCTCGTCAACAGGCTGCAAGGTCACACCGTCATTCCTCAGCAACCTACATCAGCACACGACACCACCCTAAACATGGCATCCTCACCTTCAAGCCTTCGATCGCTCTCTCCCGAGCTCACCGAGACCATCCAGATATTCGTTAAGAACATTTCTGGTGACAGTAAGTCCACTCCAGTTCGTGGGAGAGCTTATGGGCTCTCCCACCTTCCGCACGACATGCCCACGAGCCGGATCCTTGATTCTCGGCAGG
>JMRO03000064.1:0-59055 GCA_000743665.3 Scytalidium sp. 3C | reverse complement strand
AAATTATTAAAGTGACAGGTCCGATGAAATTTTATCAAAATCGGAAAGATTCCCGCCGTCGCCCGCCAGATTGCAAAATTGCAGCGTTTTAGTGAGAAGGAAGGTCCGAGGTGGAGACAGTCACCACCAGGAAACAATTGAGCGGTTATATTGCGGAGTAGCAAAGGTAGAAGTGTGTAATTCAAGAATAATAGTCGCAACGACTAGATCTCTGAACTGATCAGAACAAGGAGGGAACTCCTCTAGCTGTACCTCCGTACTTGTTGCAGACTCGCGGACTCGTAGCTTTGCTGAAGTCTCCCGACTCGGGTCCCCAAGATAGACACTTGATAAGGAGTCCTGGTGCTGGCAAACTCAGTCATTGTCGCAAACCGTTACCACACCAGCCGCTTGAAATTTATTCGGGCTTCAGCTCGCCTCTATCTCTTCCATATCCCCATAGATACTCTGTGTTCATTTCGGAACAGTGCCTTGTTGTAACAAGATTGCTCTGGATGCCGCACCACTTCTTCATTCCTGGCGGACCCTATGTTGTTAGCCCTCTTCGAGCCTGCTTCGAACATCTCCAGTAAAAGGTTGTCCCTGAACGTGTCATAGGCGTCATGAAACCTCGTTGTAATGATGTGCAACCTGGCCATTCTCGATGTGTCTGGCAGAGATCACACTGTTGCTGGTTGGGATTCATGTTGAGATACTCGATTCCCTTCAATGTGGACTTGAAGCTCATCCCATTCTCGTGCCGTCATTGTCGCATAGGCATGCTGAAGTAGATAATAGATTAGGGGGCTGACAATTTCTTGAGGGAGTACGCCGATGCGTTTTTTCACACAAAACAAGCTGACCTCAACACCGCAAGCGGAACACCGTTTCTTGTCTAGAATTCCATTCCTGCACTCGCACCAGAAACACCTCTGCCCGCTCAAACTCAACACAGAATCAACAAAGTCGGACCATTTCTGTTTTCCCATCGTTGCAGAGCCGTGCTCAAGCAGGGATGCGACTATGATAGCCATATCTTGTTGGGAAAGCCTCCCGTCGATAAAGGTTTTGACACGACTCAGACCACGTTCGTGGCATGGAGAATCTATTGCATCGGCCATTGACTACAGGAACAATGGCAGACCTTGATAGGTAAACGGAGAGAGCATCGAGCGAAATTCTGGACGCCGGGTCATGCTAGATCCCAGTCGCTCTCAACACTGGGTTCATTTTGGGCTCTAAGAGTTATTTATATCACTTTATAGCTGCCATCACTGCCGCTTGATTCGCCACTTTTCCGTACCGGCGCCCAAATATTTTTGTGGCATAGATTGTTCCCCGAAGCAGACCTGCAGGGTCCGCCTGTATNGGCATGGCCAATTCAGGGCATTAACGCGGCTGGCGCCGTTGTACCCCTATACAGATCAGAATGATCAACAATGCTTGTCTGTGCTCAATTCACGTCTTTATTAGTTAATAACACTGATCCTGAGCTGTTACTGGCCGAAGGCCCTGGAATTGTGGAACCTTCTATAGTCTGCTACAAACCACAAATTGTGAATTATGTCAAAACCTCAAGAAGGGATATATCCTTGCTATCCTTGCATCAAAGCGGGGCTCTGCGGACGCCACTAATATCTGAGCAGGTGTGCGTTTAAAATTAGCTCTGAATTCAAGGAGGCCCCTGATATACATTCTCGCGGCAACTCGTTTTTCGGTATTCTGGCATTGTGACTCAGATTGATCTCGCCAAGTTCTGCTGTTGCTCCCGGAGACGCTACGCAGCGGGTTCTCTGCATCTCGAAAGTCAATACAAGTAGCATGGATACTCATCTCGGTTAGGGCTAAGATGGGATGTCGAAGTTCCGGAGGCTTGGAAAATCCAGCGCACCAGCCACCTTCGAGCTGGATTTTCAGCAGCTAGTAGCCCACCGACCTGTCGTGCGTTGGGAAAAGCAACCATAGGAGACGAAGTGGTGCGAGTGGTGCGCGCTAGCCGACACGCAGCGATTGGATAGTGCAATAATTGCAGTTTGATCGCATTGGCAACGACGATCAGAGCTGCTTCGCTGCCATTTTCATCAATCGCAAGGACCTGAGGGTGGGAATTCGGGTTACCTCCACCAATGTTACTAGGCTCTTCACTTACAGTTGAAATACAATCAACCATCGCGGACCAACACTTTCAAAACCATAATCTCGAATCTTGCTAGGCTACCACTTCAAGAGTTGGAAGCTGTCTCGCAACTGACCAAATCCCCGAACGTTAGCATTTAGGCGTCCAAGGGCAGAAATCACAATTGCCTTGGATCTTAAGGCTAGAACCAAAACCTGGACAACACCCACTTTATCTGTTTAGAACAAGGTCAGGCAAGCAGCCGACAGATGAAGAATGGCGGCGGTGGAAATCAATTACCTAGATGCGGAGCTCGTGTGAACTAGCACGCTAACAAATTGTATTGGATCATCGTGATACCGACGTGCTAACACGGGTGTATAGCAGGCTTGCAATCTAACCATTTACCGGTACAAAGCCCATCCTGTAAGTCTCCCGAAGAGGATTAATTTTATTTTTACAGAGAGCAGTCGAAACTCCTATGGAAGGCTGTAGGGCACGCCGTTTATTTGCGAGAGCTTTTGTTAGCACTATCGCCATTAACAAAAGCCCTGAAGGTGTGTTACTCCTTTGGGCGCGAATCCAGAATGTCTGGAACGTCAGTCTGCATCATTCGTCACGTTTCGTCCCCTCCATTGTTGATTTGCCATGACTTTGTTGCCGCCATCACCCCATGGTCTCGCCGCTAACAGAACGAGACTCATTTCTGGATAGGGGCGAAGTAGGTAATCCAGTGTCATTTGCAACTTGATATTTCTTTCTTCTCAGTTATCTAAAAGTCCCAGGGAATATAGTTTTTACTCGGAGAGAAGGACAAATATCAGCACGTCAATTGCTAGCTTGCTGGTGACGAGGGTCACGCAAGCAGAGGTGATAACGCCCTAGATGTTGGCAACGTGGAAGTCAACCATGCTGTGGGCAACGGAAACCAATACCCGCCCCAACGATCTCACGCCGCTGCGAACGATGATGCTCGATGTCCAGATTGTGGTGGGCAAGTGGCCTCCGGTGATGGTGTACAACAGCCCGCCATCGTGGGCCGTCAGGATGCCGCTGACGAAGTAGCCGATGCAGTAGTTGGTTCGTGATGTGACAATGCCATTGATAATGAGAAAGAGGATGCAGAGGACGATAAATGGCAGGAGATAAAACTCTAGCTTCGAGAGATTCACGGCATTTGGTAGATTGGACAAGAGGAGGATCACGGAGACGGGAACGAAGATTACAGTGCTATCTATCGGCGACCGACACAACGCAGATCACCAGCATTCGCGAGACTAGGCTTTCGACGGAAAGAGGCGCAAAGACCAATGTTGAGAATGAGGTCGGCCTATTGGCAACGGAGAAGAAAGTTCGGGCCCGATATGTATACCATGCCGAGGATGGCCCAGTGATCGGTCTCCGACCTCCACGGAAGTGGCAGCCATCCTGGTGGTTAAGGCCACGAGCATGAGCAGCACCCCCCTGCCAATTCATCTCCTGCACGCAACTAATATACAGGACAACCTGACCTAGGATCCGGGTCGAGGAGCATGAAGATATTAATCGGCGCACAGGCCGTTCGGAGACCCAGACTGACAGTAAAAACCGCACTCCAGGTGGTAGCGCTCTCCGTGAACGCACCCCCAATGATGGACTGCCACCGATGTATGCCGGATATACATGGATGTCATGGCCGAGGCAAGGAACGCCAACACACCCATGTACACGTTCACACGGGGAGATCCACGGACCGCACGTCCCACGATCAGGACATTCATGTTGGGCACAACCCAGAACACAACCGAGCCGACTTCAAAGATAATGGCTCTAGCCGATACATGAGCTTGGGTTTATATTTTGCCGTAGAAAAACTTGGTGAATACGGTAGCCATGAGGCACCCCAGAAGGATCTAGGTGAGTTGACTGGTGCTGTTGGACGTAGAGATGAGCTAAACTTCAGCAACAATGGTGTTATCGAGAACAAACAGGAAGGTAGAGCTGAGGTGCATGAGAATCAAAAGGGTCCACTGCCACCCTCCATATATGGGGGAGGCTTCTTTTCGATTTGCTAGGCTTGGATGGCATTTTGACCTAAATATCTCTGCTAACATCGTCTCGCCGGTCGTCTTCGTTCGCATGTTCGCTGGAAAAGTTTCACCCATGCCAATTCTCGTTCAACTTACAATCACCGGCAGTTTACTCGGTTGTGAAGTTCCTTTGAGAGGAGAGATGAAACAAAAAAGGTGTAATTTGGAATTCAAGTGAAGCGATTAGCTGCCTCTAAAAACATAATGATGGCGATATAATTAACAGAGCCCCAAAGAATGGGTGGGGATCGATAGAGTGCCCACAGTAGGACTCATTCAATCAAAGAAAAGCGAACAGCTCCTTGCTCAGCGGCATGACACGGTTCGACAAACTCTGTTCTTCCGGATTGATATAAAGCGTTCTGCGAGGACTGGTTGTCATGATAATTATGGAGAGAAAAGCAGAGTTCGGAATCCCAAGGATCATTGTGACTCATGGTATGGGGTCGGTTGTATCTCTGACCACCAGTACAGGTCCAGCTAATGATGAACCCGGTGTTGAGCAACCGGAAGACCAATTGAAGCGCACGACGGCTTAAATCCCAAAGAGATTGCAGCTAGCACTGGCAAGCAGGGCCAAGCAGCGTTGTCAGTGCAGTTTCCCTTCCCTACGGCACTTCTAACATTTCTGGAACCTCATCTTCCTGTTCTCCTCTATTCCATAGAGGAGAAGGTACGTCATATGATGGTTTGAATATAAGGATATGCTGTATGGATGTACGTTCCACCAAATTTCCACGACGAAACCAAAGCCATTACCAACATGTATATCGGGTTGGGTTCGATCGTAGAGGGTATTCGAGGAGACGGTTCGTTTGATGCAGTGGCCGGTTTTAACTCAGGTGCCTGCCTTGCCATGTTAGCCCCTTCATTCCTCGGAGGTAGATGTAGACAACCGTTAAATCAAAGATTATTCACGAATAGGATGCTGTACCTTATAGGTATCCCCCGCAGACCAACCAAACGAGCTTGTAAAGGATTGTTCACTGCATTGAGTTTTGCCCTATGTTACTCCGTGTCTTATCTGACACATCCAGACTTCTCACATTTTATGAGCCATCGATTCAGACACCAGGCTCTTCATACTGTTGGGATGAGTGGTAGGTGAGAGTCAGTTGTTGGATTTGGTTGGAAGATTCGGTGGAGAGCCGACACTTCTACATCCCGGAGCCATTAAGATGGCTAGATGATCTTATAAGGCTGTAGCGCAATCATATGCGAGCTTAGATTTTCCACTTCTTTCGCGGCACCCTGACAGCAGCATGACGTGTATAAGCAGTCCGACAAGATCGAGAATGGTCCAATTTCTAACCTAGGAGACACCCCTAATGGCTTATCATCAGAAGTTGTTGAAGGAGGAGGCGAGGAGGAGCGGAGCGAGCTAAGACTAACAGGTTCCCACTGGACCATGATGCTGGTCTCACCAGATATCCGTTTATGTGACGTTGACTATAGCACCGCGGATCCAGATTACTGATGCAAGAGGCTGCAAGTAAAGACTGGGGCACCGGATATCACCAACAGGCGATGCCTCGTCGCGGAGGATCGACCAAGCAACCGTCGTGACCGACATATAGACCCTTCTTCAACGTATATTCCCACTTCTTCCACACCGCGCTAAGTATCTAGATAACCACAAAGTGAGCAAGCTCTTGAAAGGTTTCATTTCTCAATTGGACTAGGGGTCCTATCCAATCATCGAGCCTACACCCTTGACAGGATTCCAGAGTATCGCAGCTCCACTCAATGTATTCGGGCTTGTGTAGTATGGTATTGCCCGATGCTGCTTTATCTGCGAGTTTGGGTGAGGAGCAGACAACGGCGAGTCTCATTCCTACATCCACAATCTCTTCGGCAACGCGTCTCCGCTGAGGTAGCCATTCAACCCGAAAGAACTGACTAGAGCCGTTGGTTATTTGTCTTGCAAAGGCCTCGGAACCTTCTGAATTGTGCATTTGGACAATCTGGAACGCTTTAAAGATGGTATATAACGACCGTCGCGAAGGCAGAGGCTTGTCGAAAATGACGCGCAATGGGGGTTGCGGGTCCTTGTACACATTCGCGAAGTCCTGATTGAGTGCGGAAGGAGTATGTCTATCGAATTTGAGGAGGATGAAGAGTAGCTGAAGGATATGTAGAAGCGTCTGGAATATAGATGATACCTGTGTTCCTTTTCTTTAGCTAAGATCGGAAGCTAACAAGTTGATATAACAGATAAAATGTGATGCGAAAAGGAAAGAGACTCATTTACCTTAGCGTCGGTGTTGGGGCCTACTTGTTTGAGGGCGTGCTCAGCTCGCAGGGTAAATAGAGCGCAGTTAATAATTTGCATTTGACAGATATGTATGAGGTGTGGTAGCCAGCTTATGACAATGGCAGTCACAAAATACCCAGTCTTCTAAACTACCCGTTGACTGTTGTCATGCACAAGAATGATGGGGACCTCGGCGAAAGCCTTACTTTCGGAGACGAAAACCATCTCGGTAACTCAGATATACTGCAGGTCCGCGGCTGGCTTCCTACCCTCCACAGCCATCCCATCATTCAGACTGATGTACGATTTGATGCCTGATATGCGTCTTCCTGCACTCCTGTCTAAGATGAAGGTTCACCCCACAAATTCCCAAGAGAGGTCGCCGCGCTTGGAAACTTAGGCTCCGCGGAAATGAAGAGATGGTGGATACATCTCCAACGGGAACCGCTATCACACTCGACAAAGACCCCTCACCACCCACGCTTCACTCTAGCTACTATTATGCCTGGAGACATATCATAGCGGTGAGACGTGTGCCTCACTCCTAAACAAAGGCTCCACAGCAACTGGCAAATCATATGCATACATTCCGGCAAGAATTTCCGTAACATTCTAATGGGAGTGGAGCTTGTTGAATTTCATACAATTAACACTCCAGAATACATGCAAATCCAAATATCAAAGGTTTCGATGTTACATGTTGTCGAATTTAGTGGTGTATAAGTTAGCAGCTATCCCTCAAAACCACCAAATAGCCAAAATCTCCCATCGTTACAGCTGAACGAGCACGCTTGGTAAAAGGTAGATTATCTACCTCCCCGCCATCGCTATAGATTCAAAGCTTATATACCATTTTGGAAAGACAAGACAGGCCACGGGTCAGAGATGCAAAGGACGGCCAACAGAGTATGAAACTTGACGTTCCTATAGCTGGCCTCGTTTTGGTGCCCATTACGCGGGATGTATACATTCAAGCTTAACCTGCTACAGCAGCTGCTTCAAGTCGTCAATCTCCATTTGCTCGTTGGCACAGTCCTATAGCTTCCAAGCCCTGCAATTCCCTTGCAAACTTAGAAAGGAGGAGGGTACACGTAATGGAACTGTATTGGTAAGCCGGTATCTACTAGTTATGCTACTGCAGTTAGGTATCAATTTGCCACTTTTGACACGTTTCCGACGTATTGGTTGCTGGCCCTCCACACTGAAATACTCCTAACATCCGTAGTCAGTTCTGCAGGGCTCACAGAGTTTCTTAAGAGATATGCATCTGGCAGTGCGTCTTCCCCCAAGATCACCGATTATTCATGTGGCGGGACAAAAGGCGTTCGGGCGCGACACCTTAAAAGAGAGTCTTATTGAAGGAAGGGCTTGGAGGACTTCTGCGCACCAAGTTCCAAGAGTTATTGAGGGATATCCTTTATTTAGTACACCGTGGCTGCTCTTAGCGCCCAAATCCCAGGGAGACTCACTAATTCGGTCTTCTCTTTCTGAGGTGGCGACTCGAGGAGGCACACCTGATTCCGTGCCTTGGATCCTACCCTCCGCATGCGAAGCTGAACCAACAAGGCAGTGTCGGCGCCCATTGGGCTAGGAGACAAGAAAACCTTCTACAGGTCACCAGCGATGATATTCTTCCACGTCAAAACTAGGCAGCCCGAGGATTCTTCAATAGCCAGTTCTAGACGCGTGTGGCTGTGTCGGGTATTTGTTTACGGACCAGAGGAGTTTCGGCTCCCACAGCACTGTCTTTGGCGGTGATATCCCTCGCATCGCAGGAAAACTTTTCCGCACCCCTGCGACAGAGTGGACATCTGCTCGAGGATACACACTATCCCCTCGACCGGTGGAAATGGAGTCACTTATGCAAATGCATAATTTCACAAAAGCCCTGCTATTTTATTGGTCAACAGTCTAAAAGATGTGAGCGCTAGGCTGAACGAACCAATTAATTATGCGGTTTCAGTGAAATTAAGCTTTTGCATAAGTGACTCCATTTCCACCGGTCGAGGGGATAGAATGGTTGGGCTGCAGGACTTACCCCTTCCGCAGATGTACAGCGATAGTGACTTTAAGACCGCAGCACATGGAACGAAACTATCTGCTATGGTAATCCGAGGTTAGGGCAGGAGGCCGGCTTTGGTAACTGTGATGGCTTATTTCTCCTCGATGAGCTGTTTTCTTGCGGCCCTCGATCTTGGATCTGGCCTACCACGATCTTCACGCAGCAGAATTGCCCTGCACAGTATGTTTTACCCGGATCGAGAAACGCAATCTCCGAGCAGGTATGGTTATTTCCTGGGCCCAACAACCGAATCCAGCAATAGCCACGTAAAATACCAGTTTACGCTTCTTCTGCAGCGATGATAGGATGTAAGTTGTTAGGCTCTCGCTCACAGGGACTTTTTCAGGGATGTATTTCACGCTATTGATGCGATTCGGCCGGATAGCTTTACTGCTCTTCATGAAAGTAAGAATATTACGCACGATGGGACCCACCGTTACACATGTACGTCCAAGTGTATAAGGAAAGATGCACAGGATTATCCTCATCCACATCCACATCCTTTCTTAGTGTACTATGGCATGGCGAATCATGCCAGGGTAACAACACAACGAGAGGAGCATCTCGCCATTCTTTCCTTTACAGTCAAACGATAGTATCAGGTGGTAATATCAGCTGATCTTGAACACGTAATGTGTCAATACTACATTTGCTAGCGTCGGATGATGTTAATGGTAGTGTGACCACTGCCAGGGGAGGAGGGATCGCTATTCTTCGAATAAGTAACCACCTCGTATGGTCTCCGTGAGTAAGGGTATAGGCAATCCGCCAAGACTACATCGCGGCTGTTCGATGCAATTAATAATCAGTAGAATTCCCTTTAGGGTGTTTCTATAATATTACCGTTGTTTTCTCACAGGAAAAATTGTTTGGAATACTGCGTCCTTAGTGCTGGTGTTGTGGGACTTGACAGGATGGGATAAGACGAAGTGTCTGTCGCGCTCAGTCTGGATGTGCATGACCACAGAACTCCTTCCTTCTGCGATGTGGGAAAGATGGTTGATATACTTGGTAAACTACAGCGACGGGCGATATTCTTGGCAGTAGTCAGCGATTCAGCTCAGGCACGCTGGACTGCTGAGTGATTATACTATTGCAGCGGATTACTCGGATACATCCATTTTGCTCCTTGAGCCGATGGATCTGATCATAAGTAGTCGGCTTTGAGATCGATTACTCGCGGATAGGTGGAAGCAAGTAGACTATCATGGAATGCATACAGTGTTGATCCCACCTTCCTTCTAGCAACATTATCCGTCGCATGCTGTAATAGCATATATATAAAAGAAACACCTAGAAGAGCTTTGCGCGCATCGTCTGTATGAGCTGCGGAAATTTGCCACTGGTCAACGACACTTGCGAGAGGCATCAAGCATAACCATTTGATTTTGAACTGTCCCGGGGGACGCCTCTAAATATTAATATAATTTAGGCTGTAGTGGGCTGGGGGGATTGGAGATAGATGGCACGATGGAGGACAATATAAAAGGATTGGGCTGTTTGCTTTTGCAGCTGTCAACACTGCATAGGGCGCCGAAAACGTGGGTCCAGCCACTTCGCAAAGCCGTATCCAATGGCTGAGGTCACATCCGGTTGTTGCCACCCAGATCGATCACATTTTTCTGTCACAAAACTCCTGACGCATGAACGACCTGAGAGGGGAAAGCTGGGTGAGACCGGCTCTCCACCGTTACCAGACGGGCCAACCGGACACTCCCCTTAGCCTGCCGGACTAATCGCATACATCACGGGCAGTTACTAAGACATGCAAGGAGGGTTCGGCTGAATTGAGGGGTACCAAGTTGGCTGGTACATGCTGGTAATGGGCTCACTCAGATAGACCAGCCATTATCGAGGGGCAGGAGCAACAGCCGCGACCCGCTATGAAGTACCGTGTGCCGGCGCTGCGCTGTGACAAAAATTTTCAACGCTTGGCGTTCCGCTGTGGCAACATCTGTAGGTAAGGTTATGGGAATACCTGAGGGTTACAGATGCGTACGGCAGATTAAAGCAGAGAAGGAAGACGGAAGGGCGAACAAGCAGATGCAAGACATGGTCAGCCACCGTGAAGAATGCCAGCAGCTTGCTCTCTCGCTCGTCTGCGATCTGCTGCTCTGTGAGGAATGTCAGATCCTCAGAGTCAGCGTGGATCTCGCATCCTGTGCCCCGGCTCGCCATTGATTCGTGTTCGCTCAGGCTAGGTTGGTGGCGGCGCTGAGGAGCTCGATCAAGTGAGCAGTCTCGAACCCTCCGGGCGGAGCTACAATGGGATGAACTGGGATGCAATAGGAACCGCAATGTGATAGTGCCAGGCTTTGTACGTCTTCCAACGTTCATTCCCCAAGTTCATGCATGCAGATCTGTGCAGGGCTTCCAATCTAGACGACCTCCCAACGTAGTACCCATATGGGCTTTACTCCTTCTGCTGATGCGGTTCCGGTAAACGAACAACTCTGGGACGATCAACTGCATGGTCCTGAAGAGGAGGGAAGAAAGCAGAGTTAAAGCTGTCTACCGCACGTGGCTCCATGCCTGTCGGTAATCTCTACTTGAAAACAGATAAGATTCTTCTACTTGTGGATGATTTCCCAATCCAACCTCAGGTAACATTGCCACGCGTTGGTGGTGGTTGCGGATGGCGAGTTCATGCATAACACGCTGATTGCATTCTCCTGCCCTAACCATGGCGGGCTCTATGCTTTGTCTTCTCGACCCATCACACAATCTTGCTTTCCATGCGGCCTCCAGCGTGGCGAATGATGCGCGAATGACTAGCCCAGCTTCCACGAATACCTCACCCTCGGAAGTTTCGGCTCGGACTGCTGCTTCTGGCTTCGAGAGGAACAGTTCTGACAGCTCTTCTGTTTAGTTACAGGCAGCCGTCCACAACGTGCTACTACCATATTATTTCTTTCGAGAAACAGGTAGGCGGGCGGATATACAATACAACAGATATACAAGTACTCATATGTATAGCTGCGTATGTGGCGCGGGTGGGTGTGTGCATACATCTGCGTGTTTACATGTCTCAATATATGCATGTACATCTCTATTCGGTCATCCGACCGTCGCAAGGTGGCCACCCTTTTCTATAATTATTCTTCTCGCAATCACCTTTTCATCTATCGGGTTCAAGCACCAACCGGGATTCTAATTCGGATTTCAGATCCGCAATCACGCCTTTGCTTAACCGTCCTCATACATCCTACCCCTCATGTATATACATGTATATACCTTGAGAGGCACGTGGTCTTCCCTCTTCCCTCTTTCTGTTTGTTATCTCGAAATGCCTACTTCTAAACCTAGGCCGCTCGATGTCGCAGCCGAAGCAAAGAGGACATACATCCCATATATTCTTCAGCATTACACACAATGGCCAGCCACTTCCTACCTTTGTCACTCAGATTCCATGCAATGTTTTCCATCCCCCCAGTCACGCCACTGTAGGTTTGGTAAGAACTATATTGGATAGTCCCGGATATGGATATCTTTGATTTCCGTCTTCTCCTTCTGTCAGTATCTCTAATAAGCAATACTCCAGCATTTTATCTACGTGATCCAATAGACCTGGCTTTAGACTGGGCTCTGTCAGAACCCAGACCGATTCCGGTCATCATGCCAGCTGATGAGAAGAGACCCGGGGGTGATTGGGAGATAGGTTTGTGAGATACAGCTCTCGTCTACCATTTTCTTAAGATTAACATAACGTAGGCGTTATATCTCCAGAGGAGTGTCTCTGTAGAAGAAGCAACTTATATGCCACACTCACCACTCCAGCGGCAAACAACGCAGCGCTTTCTAATTATCCAATCCCACCCAGATGTGGTATATTTTCAGAGAACGTTGGTGAGCAGTCTTTTCTACACATAGCTTCCATCTCTTGCCAACTGAGAATTCTTCTATAGTCGTCTTCCGTTCAGGGCCCGAAGAATACGAAGTCTGGCAGGATTATAAAGGTACATCCCAAGCTCTTTTTTTGTGTAAGAACTTGCTTCAAAGTCAGCCCATGCTTACAATTGTGATCAGCTCTGCCAATAATCTCCATTCCTCCTGTGAAACAGCCTAAACTTTCTGCGGAAGGTACCTATTCCTTTATCCAAGAAAAGGAACTTATGCGCGAAAAAATTCGTACAGCACTGCGGATAGCAGCATATTATGGATATGCTAATCTCTGCATATCCTCCTTTGGACTAGGTCCTAGATTCAGGAACCCACCAGAAGAAGTGGCAATTATGTGGCAGGAGGCGTTCTTGAGGGATTCTGAGTTCGTGGGGTTGTTTGGGGATATTGTGTTTGCATTTGACTCTCCAGAAGGGAGGAATGCTGGGGCTTCTCCCAGAGGATCTACCGCCAAGAATATTGGCCGCGGCGGGAAGAAGCAGAGTACGGCCGCCAACGACCTGGAAGTATTCAAGCACATATTCAAACCGGCGGTTATTTATGATGCGTTCAAGAGTTAATAGTCCATGCATTCCATCCGGTTTAGCCTTGATACATGAAATATATAGAGATGCTCGGGAACATCGGCTTACTTCGCTTGCTATTAGTACTTAAAACATGCATTCGACAAACAGTGAATGGAAAGCAGGATGCATCGTTGCACCGGACTAAGTAACGAAGAGAGCATGTCAACCATAAGGGTAGGGCAGCTTTCTAAGAATCAGTAAATACTATCTATTACGTATACACTACTATTCACCGTGCCCAAGCGTATAAAAAAAAGTACAGTAAAATGCCAAAGCTACCCAAAACGTGCTTAATAGTCTGCTTCGACGGATTCTGGGCGCAGATATCACGTTCTTTGTCCTTTTTGGTGAACCTGGGGTCTATTCCATCCTTCATATATTCATCCTAGTAACTGTTACATTGATACCCACGGGACCATGCACAATAAGCTTGCGTGGTTCCCGTCTCCAAGATTATCCACCTCCAACAACAACTGCCCAAAAGTCGAAGTCCAGCCGCCCGGTCCCCATTCTATGGTCTGACGTCGCCACGTCAGCTCCGAGCTGCAAATTCGTTTAACCCTGTCGACGCTTTTACCTCTCCACCCGGAGGGACCTCCTTCGTTGCACGCCCTGAGATCGAGATCCGGGAAGCTGTAACCTACCTCTACAGGACAGGGAGCCTTTAGAAGTAGCGCCAATTCCCTTCCTCCTCCCCTCCTCCCCCCCTTTTCCCCGCCCCAGCAGGATTACATAGTCCAATATTGGCCATATCCACCGCCAATCTGGGCCGGTTCAGGCTCCATTCCCTTCCCCTTCCTTCCCTTTTCTGGTCACCTGTCTGTACCAGCACCTGATGGGGACCTAGTTAGTCTGGAGCGAGGTCATATGATCCAGTACTATAAAAGGGTATTTGGCAATGGTCTCGACTCTTCGGAAATTAGTTTACAGAACAGGTGGTATGAATTCCCTATGTGCCGTTGCCTCACCTGCCATTCTTTGCACATCCTACCGGGGCACACCCTGACACGCCCTATAGCTACCGCTCTACAATTATATCTTGGTGAAAGTTTAGCATATTCTAGCTGGCTACAATTGTAGAGTCTCCTGGCCTGTTATGCCTCTTGACTTTGGCTACCAGCCGTCCGCTAGCCTTGTGCCGGCTAAACAATGGTTGTGTTCAAGCATCTTCGACCTGTAGGTCAGCCACTAACCTCAGATTACCCGAAAAGGCCGCAAGGTCGCCGTGATCTCAGGATCGCGACCCCGGCCGAAGCTGCAGAAGTTCAAGCCCAGTACTCCATAGAAATCAATTTGAAAACTAGCAGGTGGATAACTTCCGGATGCGCACTTCAGCTGACCCCTAAACCATCACCCGCCTCCAATCATATGGGCAACGATACCGCTAAAGATCATATCAAGGCTTTTGAAAAATGTGATTTACGCGTAATATTGTAGAAAGAACGGGTGTTGGTGGGATCCGCAGCCATAGACGACGCCCTTTTTCATTTCGCACTTCAATATCAAATCCAGCCACGGGAAGCCACCATTCTCTACCGTTCAGCTTTTGACGGTACATGTGACTCCTTACAGCTGGTCTCAAACAATATCGGTGACAGCACCTCTAGTTTACAAGCCAGTAGCGCCAGTGCTCGGGCCTCCGAAGACTCAAAACCCAATGAGGCAGGCGGGCGAGGCTACGATCCACTAACGCCCATGCCGCTCGACATTCATGTCGATGCAGGGATAGTGGTATCGACCATCCAAAGCTCTTCTTCGGCATTATTATAGCCACAGACAGCGACCCCCTCCGTTAGAAGGTGTCAATTTTGGCTTGTTCGCGTTGAACTGATAAGTGTAATCCCTAATAAACGGCAAACGGAGGCCTGATAACATGGGCCTCTGTATGTAGGAGCTACCACAAACCCTCAGCTAGATGGTTGTGACGAGGACACCAGAGGCCCCAGAGCAGGACTCGAGGCAGCGGCTCCCACCCTGTCCACCCACCAGAACCGGCGGCCCTTGGGTTTCACGTGGCATCCTCGAGTAATTTCTATCTCACGCTGTGCCCCCTCCTGCGTCATTTGTCCTGGGGAGATCACAGAGTCGCTAGGAGCTAAGCAATCTCGAGCGTGCGGTGCCGTATTTGCCGGCCGGGGTAACTGCATACGAAGATCCTCAGCTCAAGATGGTCCATTTCCGAGACGAGCGGGCGCTATCCTAGACCCAATAAGCTCATACCCGCACACTTCCGCATCCTTGGCTAGCAAATGCGCAACTAGGAGTGGCCACCTCTTCACACGATTTTAGCATTGTTTGACTACCAAGTGAGCAAGGGTCGGCCATGAGCACAGTACAAAAGATCAAAGCCGAGGCTAAGATGCCTACCCAGCACACTAACACATCGGAAATGCCAGAGGAGGTGGATTTACAGGAACCTTCAAAATTAACCGTGCTCGGATGGCATAGAGTAGTGCGAAAGAGCTGGAAGCTTGACCGACGCGCGATTGTGAACGCGAGCACGGCCAAAACTGCGAGCAGAGCAAAAGGCTTATTGCGATTTGAGTTTCTAGTGTTCCCTTTACCAATGGACAGGCTCAAAAAATGGACCCGTATGGTAAGTGGGAGAATATTACTACAGTGGTAATACTAAGTAAAACCACGTGAGTCTCGGTGTAAATGGTTAGGAGTGCAGTCTTACGCTTGTGCTTGGCAAGACATCCTGCCGCTGCTCTGTGTATCCCTCCGCCTGGTGAAAGTGGTATNCGCTATGCNGCGGAATGATATCATTGGTTGGATTGCACGAAATACGGCAATACCACACATTTAACTCATTTCAACCAATGATATCATTCCGCGCATAGCGATACCACTTTCACCAGGCGAAGGGATATACAGAGCAGCGGCAATCAAACTTTTAAGTTGTGATGTATTATAAAGTAATATCAAAGACAATTAGGGATTTCATCACGAGCATATCTAATTATATTTGTGTTGTGCACAGGCTATTACTGCTATG
Organism: Scytalidium sp. 3C; assembly: GCA_000743665.3. NCBI lineage: Eukaryota > Fungi > Ascomycota > Leotiomycetes > Scytalidium > Scytalidium sp. 3C. The sequence goes on along the minus strand of JMRO03000064.1, from coordinate 43,111 downwards.
TTAATCTTGTAATTCCGAGAGGGTCTAATGACGTTGCGAACGGGCGTAGAGCTCGGGCATAGCTCAACAACTTAACAGTGAAGGGGAAAGATTGGTGTCTCATAATGATTTATAAATAATTATTATACACCATAATAAGCTTTCTCTAGGATCCTATTCCTGCCGTCTCAAAGGGATCATCCCACAATCAGGTGCCCAAGTTCAACCGTCGACGTGGGTCACCGACCGTTACGAAGCATGAGGCTGCCGACCGTTATCGCCCATCCCGCGCGTTGTCGCATAAACCTCCCCAGTATATACACCAACTACATGGCCGAACCACTATAGATGGCAGAAGGAGACCGTCATCCGTTCCGTCAACAAGCCTATAGATGCAAACTACATACATAATATTGAATACGCTGAGCTGTGATTCCCGTTATCAGAACCCAGATCAGCAAAAATGCTCGCCCTCGAGGATGCTGATTGGCGAAAAAAGCTGAATTGTTAGAGGTCAGAGCGCACCCTACGCAAGCTCCCACACCTGGGTGTGTATTGCTTAAAGGTCGAAGAATAATTGGTCGCCACACTCGATGGGTGTAATACAGTACATAATAGAAATTGAGATATTTAGAAACTGAGGTCTTTAGTACGAAAAACAAGAAACACTTAGACGCGGGACTTGACCATATTCGACCCCCACCCCCGCGCAAAATCAAGTCCTAACACCGATGAAGCTCTGGTCTGGGCTCCCCATCACATAACCGTCCCAGACGTTGGAGTCCACTAGCCCCCATATGGCTGGGAGTCCCCGGGGCCACTGCAAGTATATATAGAAGGTGCAGAATACCAATGTGACATGGTCTTGGATTGTAGCCCCCGTCCATCAGCTACTTTACCGCACGCCTGCCCCTATTCTGCTCACTACGGAATCCGATGCTTGGCGCCTAGTTCCACATGTCCACGCTACAGCAGGTCTACATAGGCCAGTCGTTTGCACCAACCATCGCTCCAACGAGATGGAAACCAGCAAGAGCAAATCTAGTCTGCGATAATTGTCGCTCTCGAAGGACGAAATGTGATGAGCGACAGCCATGTGGTGGTTGTCAGGAGAAGAATGTCATTTGTATTTATCGGGATCCACTACCGAGACCGTATGTTGTTTGTTTTTCTTTTAGCTTATTTATAAAAAAGCCAAGATTATAACCTTGAGAGTTTGGCTCTTTCACTTTCTGTTCCAGTGGAAAATACTCAAATAGACACTGACTATACCTTTAGGCCAGATAAGACTGCGAATGATATTTTGGAAAGCTTGACTCGCATAGAGCAGACAATAGGGAATCTAGCTTATAGAATCAATCAGATAGAAAAGAAGCTTGTTACTAAAGTGCAGCTGTCTCAAGCAACTGCGAAAGGGGTACCTCAAGAAGATATGGGAACACTTACAGTACCCCATCCGAAGCCAGTTCACCTAAGAGCCTCAGTTAATATGAGGAGCAGAGGACCGGTGGCAGCGAATGAAGATAACAGGAACCCAATATTTTCTGTCCAGGCCTCGATTCCGGTAAACCATACCACTGGAGCAGCAAAATTGCTACTCATTGCGCCAATATCCGAAATGGTGAAAGATATTATTGGGAGCAAAATATTTAAGAACGAAAATTATCCCATGATACAAGAAGAAAAACGCGGATTAATTAATCTTTTTGGTCGAGGAGAAGGCTTGGATTTAGCCCAATGTTACGATAAGGATTCTCTCTTTAACCATGGTCAAAACTCAACTCTTAGCAAAGGTCACTTAGAGGTGTCATGTCCAGCGCATGATGAATGGAGACAGTTAGATGGCCTAACACCATTAGACTTTGAAAACATGACCGAAATGCCACGAGATGGGATCCGCCAGAGTGGAATGCCACCTCTGGATCAAGAAACTGTGCTGGATTTAGTGAACAGTTACATGGAGAATATGAACATCATGCATCCAATCTTAATCCCTCGACAAGTGGATGCATTAGTAAAAAGTTTCTTGAAATCTACTGCCAACTGTCAATCAAAGCACAAGAACAGTTTTGACTCGTCACCAAAGGACCTGGACAATTTGAGGCAAAAGCAAATGCAATCCCCGGAATTTGGAGGACAAATTGAGCCGAAAAGCAAAGTGTCAGACTATAGACCTTGTTATCCATTCCGATCTATTCGCACTGCCCTAGTTTTATTGATCCTTGCGTTGGGCAAAATTTGTCAACACAACACGAAAATTCCAGATGTGGCCTCGACTAGCGAAGATGATATCTATAACGCTCCTGATAATGGTCCTATTTTGTCCTCTTCCTCGCAGCAATCTCCAGTCCTTTCTACTATGTCTCCCGACATGTCTTTTCTACAAGAGGCCGAAGAAATCTTCTCTCGCAATCAACCCAATTTTATAAAGCCATTTGGGCATGTGCCTTTGGACAGGTTATCAGGTTACCCCCATCGAAGTTCTCTAAAACCAAGAAATTTGGACGTTATCCCTGGCTTGGCTTATTTTGCCCTTGCTACAGATATTATTGGCAACCAGATTGGCGGTCATACTTTGCAGCATGTGCACGTGAATATACTCGCTGGACTGTATCATGGCCAGCTTGCACGGGTTCTAGAAAGTCACGCTTACATTTACCAAGCATGTTGTAGTTTGCAAATTCTATTACAACCAGAACTGGAACGATTTCGACAATTGAAACAAGATATGCACGCCGTTCCCGTTAAGGATAATCCTCTAGTTTTCGCTTTTTGGACGTGTTTGCAACTGGAAAGGTAATATTCTTTGTATATTAGTTTTTAAAGTGCTTTTGTATTAACTATTATTTTTGTATAGTGATATTATTGCTGAATTACCATGCCCACACTCTGGTATTTTTGCTTATGAGGATAATATGCCTGGTCCGAATTTACCAGCTGCAGCAAATATTGACAAAATTCACCCATATATTTTGGAAAGCTATGCTGCACAGCTTTTTTTAAGGAAACATCTTAACCAGCTTCACAACATGTTTTATAAGCCAGACGATGGTAAAAGATATTTTCTAAGAAAATTAAAATATAATTTTTAACACTTTTCTATTAGGTTTGCAAATTCCTTTGGTTTTGCCTGGAGATAATGGGACATACTTTCCCACTATCCAAGCAGTCGAAAAGGCGTTAGAAAACATCAATATATATGCGCCTAATATGTGTTGGAATAAAGATGAACCACCTGCAAATGAGATCCTTGGTGCAAGATTAAGAGCTAAATACTACGGTGCTCAGGTCATCACATATCGGAAATTTTTATTGAAAATTCTGGAGTATTCAGCAACTAAAACTTCCGTTCTTAATCAATTACAAGCCTCGAGCAATCTTAAGCATGGAAATGAGATCCTTGGGGCATTGGTACATGAGATTCCCAACCCTGTCCTGGAATACGCCAAGATGTGCATTCAAGCTCTCATTAATAGCACCACTGCTTTTCACGGCCTGCCACAGGACAAGAGATTAATCGTGACAAACGTTTGGGGAACAGCGCATGCGTATGTTTTACAACTCTGTTTCTTTTATTCCTTTCAAGGTTTTTATAAAACAGTGATTGAATGTTAAAAACTTTGCAGACAATGGGGCAATATGTTGACACTCCAAGCCGCCTACTCTGATCCTATACTGAAACCTTTTATCGATTCAAAACTCCTATCTTCACTACTTCTCAAGACCATCCGCTTTCTGAGACAAGTTGCCCAGCCATCGTCAGCACTATGGACTGACATCAAGATCCTAGAGCACACGGGAATAAAGAATAAGCTACTCAGGCCGAAGGACTCTGATGAGGGAATAGCCAGCACTCTCAACAGTGATGTCTTAATAGCCGAGCAGTAAATGACTAGAACAACGATCAAATCAGTTGACGGAGTTCAGGGTAGATCAAGGATGATAAACTATTTGTAATAATAGGTTGTTTATATTTCTATTTGATACCTATTTTGTTTAATCCTGTCAGGTTCCTCCATCACGTGTGCAGCAAGCACGTGAGTATAGCCTTACCTTCATGCAGCTATGCTGGTTACGGACTATATAGAGGGGTTTCCTCCTAGGAGAGGATGTCTCCGAGATCAATTTATATCTGTCGCTAACTTTTATAGAATGCAATTTGCTACCTAGCTGCGTCCACGCAGCTACCGTACCTTGCTGAAGCTGCCTGTCTTCTTACCTGTTAACCTTCCTTCACTCCGTGTGCATAGCACCCTGACACTTTTTGATATAGAAGTATTTTACTCATATAAATATTGATATAATAAAATTGTATAAAATATTATTGAATCCTTTAGTTTTGAATATGTTATAATTTCTTTTATGATTTGCTAAGGATTTGTAAACAAACCTTTAAAAAAGGTATTGTCCAAAATATTTTCAAAAAAGCTGATATATAGTCTATTAATAAAAAAAAAGGTTTTATTTTTATGAAAAAAATACGTTAAAAATGAATTTTAAGCAATAGTCAAAAAACTCAAATTATTCACACTAGAAATTTCTATTATAATTCAACAAGTTTAGTAAATTTGAAGGATTTAAGCTAAATCATAGATTTTGTCGGTTCACCTGTAAGCACGTAGTACGGTACGTATCCATACGTAATATACTAGTTGTGCTTATAATTGATGATGATGCTCCTCCTGTAGGAGGAGTGCGACGCGAAGCTGTAGGTGCTCGCATCCTAATCGGGACTAGCTTATACTACACGTGCTACTCACGTGCCTACGTTCAGTGATATACAAACTGTTAAGGCTAGCTAGCGAATAGCTTTCCAACTAGGCTAAACGGACCAAAAAGGCACAATATTAGCGATCGCATCGCTAATAGCTATTCTACTATATATAGCGTTCCTAACACAAACAGATTTATTAAATTCCTTTATTTTAACACAAATTCGATTTTTTTTATTTGTAATTTTGAATCGATACTAAATAAAAATAAACTTATTAAATTTGAATATAATTTGGTACAGCGATAGATATAGAATCTTATAGCAAAAAAGTTATCTGATAAAAAAAGGTTTCAAAAAAAGAAAAATTAACACAGGAACGAGTAAAAGTTATATAAACAAAAGAAAAATCGCAAAGAAACATAAAAAGCATTTAATAAAGAAGTTAAAATACTATGTCAAATAGTTAACAAGGAAAAAAATTAAAAAATTATATAAGTAATATAATATAAAAGAAGACATTTAAGAAAAAAATAATTAAACAGTTTCTTTGTAGTATGACGAATATTTCTGAATTGTATAAAAAGTATATTTTATCATCTTTTATAGAGTTTGGCAAACAGAAATCTTCAGTTACTGTGGTAGGGATGTATGGATGATGACTAAGATATAGATTGAGCTTGTAGATAGATAGACTGAGCTTCGCAGGCCAGTGAGCAATCAACCTTTTTCTACCTTTTACATTAGAACTAGTTCCTCGGTCTTTCCTCTGCGCGCTTTTGTGTTGTGTTTTAGGTGTTTGGATTACTTGGTTTTCCATTTATTCATGTGCCGTACATACTGATTGTACAGACATCACACGCTCCCACAATACTAAGATTAATTTAATTTTTTAGAACTCTAAATTAATGCTAATTAAATTAAATTAAATACTAAAATACTAAAATACTAACAAATTAATTCCGAACCCTGGTTACAGCTATAGTTGATTTAGCAAATATTCTAATTTCAGATTATTTCAAATATTTGTTTAATAATTAATTAGAACAAACTTTGTAAAGTTAAAGTTACCAAAGATACTACAACAGAAAAAGATGATCAAGAAGAAAAAAAGATAAACGATGTTTCAATAAAGAGTTATAAACACTTAGATTTGAAAGAAAAAACTGGTTATAGTTCAAACAATCTGAGTGATCCAGATGATTTATCAGATTCAGAGGAGTTGAATGAGAGTGGATATATTAAATTATGGTAACTAGTATTCAATTTCTATAGGTTTTACTAGCAAAAAATATATGTAACCACATTTTGCTTCCACCGACTAGGAGCGAATGCGACTAAAAGTCGGGCAATGCGTGTGCCTGAGGCCCGGCGAGGCGATTTGGCGAAATTACTCAGCAAAAGCGACCAACGACAAGTTGTGCTTATCAATTCTTTTGTAGTTGCGATCACCTTCTCCGCCAGTCCCATTAGGCATACATGCTGCCAAGATCAAAGTTACAGTTACTGTATACAAAATCAAACAGTGACAGTCAAATTTGAAGACCAGAAAAGGGCCTTTCTGAAGAAACGCGGTGCTGATCATATTCACAACCATCGTTTCAGTGTTGTTACCCCTGAAGCTCAAAGCCTACAATAATATTGCAATCGGCAGAATTAAAAATGCCATACTGCCAATAAAAATAATCCACCACGTATTCACTTCATGACTATGAATAGATACTCCAGCTGACTTTTGGCTACCACTACTAGCCGTGCTCGTGGTGGTGGCCGGGGAGAATTCCAAACTACACGACTCATCAAGAGACAGCACGGCACCAACAGTATTAGTAACCGCAAATGGCACGCACGTGAATCCATCATCAGATTGCTTGATTGTGGTTGTGACGGTCTCTGTGGATGTACTCATCTCAGTGCTGGTTAAGGTGCTTGACGCAAAAGCTAAACAAGATGAAAATTGTCGTTCTAACAACGCTGTCCTGCGGGCAAACCCCGGAGTCGGTAGCTGACCAGTGAGACTATTGACGCCCGGACCCAGGACGGCTGAGATTGATATAACTGACGCGCTAGGTGGGCTGTAAGAGAGTCCGCAGTCTGTTCCTAGCTGAAGTGTCGCGCCCTCTGAGTTGGTCTCCGTAACAGGGGGACAACTGAATTCTGTTGCCTCTTCAGGCTCCTCGAACTCCGTAACAGTCACCCGTGTCGCCTCAACCAACGTGATCGTGGTCGTCTCCCCCGCAGGGCACGAGGGAGTTGTAGGCGTCGCCGTCGCACTCGCTGGAGTGGTCCTGTACACAGTGATTCCTCGAGCGATTGAGTCGCATGCATAGGCGGAATGCGGGGATGGGTCTCCGACACTGTTAAAGACGAAGATGCTATAACAGACGTTCAATCCACTGGTTACTCGTGGTCAGCCCCAGTGTCAACTTTTGTTTTGTCTCTATTCGGAAGTCGCATACCATGGAACCGTCCCTGAAGGCAGCACGAGAATAGAGGCGTCTAGGCATGTCGTCGCAATTACGAAGTTGCCCCCATCGTCAGTTGGAGCGCAAGCAGCCCAGGAACTAGACTCGGAAAGCGTCGAGCCTGGCTCACAGTATTGAGGATACCCTTACCAAGAGCGAAGTTAGCAAAGTAAACTTGAAGAAAGCCCATGGATCGGTTTTGGGGCTTACAATGTCCTTCGTATAAAGTATATCCTATAAAATTGGTCGAAATAGTTTGGCGCGCTCGCAACTTGAGATCGGGAGGGGGAGTTATTGTTGGGTTGAGATTGCTCATGGCAGCCACGGTCAGAGTAAGAAGATGGAAGATCCATCTTAAGCGGCCGTGGTAGAGTAGCCCCATGACGGCTACTCCGAGAGCAAATTGTTGAGAGGGAGACCAGGAGATCGCGTCTTGTATAGATGTTTACCACAGAAAGTAAAAGTGGGAATCACCGCATTTTTTTATCCCTGCGAAGCCGACAGAGTCAGTGTGTCAGGGAATAAGCCCAGCATGCGTGGGAGATGGGACTGTGGCTTGTAGGAAGATGCAGTATGAAGTATATTTTCGACAGGCACCACGATCCTGTCAGTAAACTGTCACCAATCATTTAATCAGGAGGCGCCTGTAGGCGGGTGAGAGGTGCTACTATTGTGCGGGATACGGTAATGTGGCGCTCAGCGTTATGTTGGAAGAGGCATAACTGGGGGTCCTGGCAACCCGCTGGTAATATTTGTAACCAGCGGCTTAAATTCTCGGCAAATGAGTGAGAATCTCAAATTATTCATTCTTCGTACTTAATTATCACGCCTAAAAAGATAATCATGCATGGCAGCTAAGTCTGTTGGACGGACACCGCGGTGGAGGAATACGGTACAAAGAGATGGACGAGGCTCAAGCCATCCAACATTTGGGACCCACAGCTCGTTAACTCTATAGCCGAGCGCAACCCCCAGACTGCGTGCACTAAGCTTTGTTAGTGCGGTTACGAGTTGGTAGTGTCGGAAGGATTGATATATCCTTACGGGAAGAAACCCCCGGCCGCTATTTAACAAATGTAATCCCCTCGACAAGGTATACCCCGCCGAGTTCTCGGTTGCTCCTCAGCATGTTGCTGTATGTCTATTTAAAATAGGTTATGTGAGTGGTCGACTTGAAGATCGACAATTCCAAGCTGCGAGCGAAGAGGATCAAACTCCTGTTAGATGAAACAGTTGAGAGCCTTGCTCTCAGATACCACACCCTAAGGCACCATGGAGGCTTGGCCAAATAAGAAGCCGACTATGAAGAACGATACTCAATTTATATCCTTTTATTCCATATAATATCGAACTGACTAAACCGTGTGGATGAGCTATTTGGATTGCTTACACTTGTCGCAATGTCAAATGGAGTTGACGACTTGATTCAGCTACTGAAGTGGGGTAAAGCCTATATATATACACTCCAGTACCACATATACTAGTACTGTGTGCCTGCGTATATCTCATCCCTATAGTTCAACAATACTAATTGAACATAACTAAGAGACCACCTTCAGCTTCCCACATGTGACGTGCTCTGGTGGTCCTTCGCCTCTCTCTGTCTTTATCTCTATCTCTATCTCTACAATCTATTAATACTAACTTACACTATAAGCATCTTCCAATATTACAGTCGCTGCCTTCTCACTTATCATATAGATGGGTAACACCACAAAGAAGCCCGGAATTTTAGGGAAAACGCTCGCGTCCACAACTCTCAGCCCCTCAACCCCCCGAACTCGGAATCGAGAGTCCAGCACAGCCATCAGATCATCATCACTCCCTATAGGGCAGGAGCAACTGGCATGGTGCCCCCACGCAATGTCTTTTACATACTGTTCCATCTGTTCTCTCGTCGAGATAGACGACCCAGGGACAACCTCGTTGAAAGTGGCCTGGTTGCTAAGAATTTCACGGCCAAATTCGAGTAGTTCTACAAGCGCATCTAGATCTTTTCCATCGGCGTTATCCGTTGTCACACCTGTGTCGAAGCTATTGAAGTTGATGACAGGCACATCTCGAGGATTTGCTGAGCGGAGTGTCACGGTTCCAGCATTGTTTCTCGAGTGCGCTTTCAACATCACCCAGGTTTGGTAGGTCATGTTGCGGTTGGGTATAAACCGCGAGTAGCCTGGAAAATAGCCATCAAAGTAACCTGATAGATTTGTTGTGAACAGGTCATTGTCGGAATTGTCGGCCTCTGAAGAACGACGCGGTATCACGACTGTGGGACCAACATTTGAATACGGGCTACCTTGCCCTATGTCATCGAGCCATTCATCAACACAAGGGTCGTCAGAGCCTGTGAGAAATGTACAGTTGCCAAAGACAGTGGATTTGTGAGTCGTTTCGCCAACTAGTGCGATCTCGTACCGATCTTGAATATTCGTGCCTACTCCTGGCAGGTCCACTACGACTGGAATATCGAACTTGGCCAGCTCTTCTGCAGCTCCGATCCCGCTTAGTTTCAAAAGCTGTGGAGTATTAAACGTTCCCGCCGCAAGAATAACTTCACGGGCCGCATTGACGAAGCCCGCCTCTCCGCCAGTATGGGACGGCTCGGCCCGTGGATCTGCCCCATAAAGACTGGGGCCTTCAAGGTACTCGACACCAACAGCCCTTTTCTGATTTTGTGAGGTAGTGGCAAAGCGAACCTTGGTAACAAGAGTGTTCAGCTGGATGTCAAGCACGTATTTGCGCGTGCTGTCCGCATTCAAAGCATTCGCGGTTGCAAGGATGAATTCCTGTGGACTACTTCGAACCTTGCCGGAGACGGCTTCGGGTAGCCGGTAGAGAGCATTCTGAGCTGAGTCTCGGCCGGGAGAGTCTGCATTGAAATCTATGTTTAAGGCATTGACAAGGCCTGTTATTGTTGTGAGAGCCTTTTCTGATGCTTGTTGCACCGTTTTCACAGCAGCAGCTGCCATGTTGAATATGTTTGAATCACTGAAAAGCAAGTTGTAATCTGGAAGACGAGTACTGAGCCATCCTTTGAAACCATGACCTGAGGCAGATTGAGGCAGATAATTATTGCGTTCCAAGAGTTCGAAATACTGTCTCATAGAATCCGCGGACCAGCTTGCGTCTCCAGTTACATTCGCGATGTAGTCCCAGTCGCTTTCGAATGGATAGACGGTAATCATGGCGTTATGATTTGCGCAACCTCCTAGAGAGCCGGAGCGCGGATAGAGAATACCAAGCGCCTTCGAGCCAGGAGGTGGGTCCTGACCAACATACTTTGTCCCATTTCTTGTCTCCCACACCATCTTAGGGTCTCGTTCTTGTCTCGTGTCATTCTGGTAATGGTGAACGTAATAATCCCACCTCATCAGCTCGTCCTCGGCGGCGAAGCGGAAGAGATTAGGTGCTTGGACCTGAATGGCGTCTCCGTGGTCACCACCAGCCTCGAGAAGCAAGACTTTGTATCCTGCGATCGCGAGTCGAGCAGCAACAGGGCCGCCACCCGGGCCAGAACCGACGACGACATAGTCATAATAGTAGGGAGCTACTGGAGAGGGACTTATTGCCGCTGCCGATGCATTTGAACTCCAAGTAGACCTTTACTCTATGTTAGCGTTCAACAAAATCAATTTTATTCTTCCGCCATAAAACTTACACCAAGAATGCCAGGGCAGCAAAGCGAGAAAAAAGTATCGATAACATTTGTGTGCTGGATAGCTAATTCTCAATCAACGGTTATATCAAATGGTATATTTCATCCGTTAGACGAGAACCAAGCTCACTTTATACTTGTCATGACATCGTAGACTGAGTGTCTAATCCTTTGATCGATTGAATCATTCAAGACCGGTTAGTCTCAGCTGAGGTCCCTGTTAAAGGATACGAGACTGCGCCTCTATGAATCAGTACAGTAAGAAATTGTGCATTTACATAAATATTGAGGCAAAGCAGGGCTGAATGAGCTGTCACTGATTCCTAGTGGAAAAGCGCCTTTCATGTTTTACAATGGTTACTCGGTTTATGATCGAAACCTTGTAGACGACAACTCATTGGTCAAAAGTTGCATATTGCAAGGTGACCAGTCGAATATGTGAGTCTGCAGAATACTAATGACAATTTTCACCCCTTGTTACCATAGTAGAAGTCCGTCCCTTGCCTTAATAACGTACTGTCGAAATTGTGATAACTGTGTATGATAGGTCTTGTAGTAGGTACACAAACTTCGAAGTGCTTTGCTGCTCCTGGTAGCTTCAGTTACTCAGAGTAAGCAATACAAGAAGCTAGCAAATCGGAGTTAGCACATTCTATGCGTATTCAACCAAGGTTACATTATCCTGTTAACTCTTGTCGGCGGGTCGCGAGTCGCAAATACCGCTCTGCTCATCCTCTGAAGACCATTTTCGTGTTTAGCAGCCTGAGTAATGGTTTCTGCGTATCATCGGACCTGGACCAAATAATGGGACCGTTCGTTATTAAAGCGGTAGATTTCAGAACTCCATCCCTATATGGCGACAAGCTGCCCCACTTATAGTTTTCAGATCCGATTATGCACAGGAGGGTAAGTAGGCTGGATACGAGTACCTCATGCAATTTTTTATTACCTTGATCAAGATTTTCACCCCCTGGAGCTTCCTCTAGGATCTACATTTCGTATTGAGAACTCACGCATATTATCTCTCCATATCATCCTCGAGCCATCTAAAATCCAGAACAGTTATATTTTGCTAGGAAAGTCCAGAGGCTGTGTGAACCCCTTAACTGACAGAACATGTTTTCCGTCTTTTTTCCCCAAACCTATGTTCCGTTTTTTGACGTCAGCATCTGGCTTCTCAAGGGAATGATCAAAGTGTCCCGACGTTCATGGACCACTCATTGATAAACTAGTTAAACATATAACCTAGGGAGAGATGACTTATCACTTATATGGTATAGNATCAAATGTGATACGTTAGTAACTCATGTTACGGAACCAATAATAACTCAAAGGTCTAGATAAGTGTGTGAAATCTAGTGTGATGGAAATTGTAGGCAGCAAGAGTGTTACGTGATTTCGCTTAAAATAGCTGCTCTCCCCAAAAAATAAGCTTGCAAAGTCTCCGGACCTTCTTTTCGGGTTGGCTTATTCCCACCATTACCAGAGGATCGGGCCCTTACATTTCTACAAATGCGGCGAAGTTTATGGCTATGGTTACTAATAATAACTGGAACCTCACAGTTGTACGCTGTATAGCCAGATCTAAAAGCCAATCTGCTAGCCAGCCTTTTTGACTCTTTGCGAAGACAATTCCGTAGGAAATCCATTTATGCAACATATATTTTGAGCTTACGTCCAGCTGAACACTACCATAATCCCTTCTAGGTCTCTGATTACCACAGAGAAAATGAAGTAAAAGGACCCTGGAATATTACTAGTGTAAGCAACTGTTAATCTAACTGACCGTCATCATTGGCAAATAACATTATCAGCATCAGCATCAATATCAATGTAATCCTATAACGCTTCAGCCATGACTGGGACCTCTAGCTCATATGACTGATCCTCCGGAGTTGGCCTGTCTAGGCTCCCCAGCAGCTTCGAAGTTGCCGTTTGCCAGCATCTTCAAGCCCTGCGCCTCACTCGATCTCGGCGCCATCCACGTCACGTTGTGGCCCAGTGAGGCCATGTACGCCACGGTTCCGTTGTTATAGGCCCACTCGAACTGGATCTGGTTTGGCTCCAGCTGGTCGTGGAACCGCGGCTCGCCCAGCGCCTCGGTCATGGACATGCCCTGGTCGACAACATGTATTGTGTTCTGGATGGTCGCTGTGATGATATTGCTGCCGCCTGCTGCACCAGTCGCAAAGAACAGCTTGCCATCCGGCGTCTCGCCAATGATGGGCGAGATAGATGACTGTGGCCGCTTTCCCGGCGCCGCGTAGTTGGATGGGCTGGGGATGTAACCGAAGCTGTTACTGGTTCCTGGGATGCTGAAGTCGTTCATCTCATCATTCATGATGACTCCTGTCTCCGGTACAATGAGCTGGGATCCGAAGATTAGGTTAACTGTGGTCGTTAGCGAAACAGCCATGCCGCTCTCATCGGCAGTCACCAGGTGCGATGTCCCGTGCGTCTGGAGAGATGCTAGACCCTGGGGGTCGTAGTGCGAAACGTTGAAAGTATGTGTGTATGAGATCTGCGATCGAATATCCCGGGCCGTCTCCTCGGTGAGCATGTTCTTAGTATATTCATCTAACCCCTCCACATAGTACGGGTCGCCGAGCTTGGTGCGTTCTCCGTACGCAAAGCGGATCGTCTCGTCAAGCAGATGTGTTGACAGGTTGACGCTGCCGTGGCTGCCAAATGCTGGGTAGCCAGCGAATGCATTGAGAGCGCTCAACGAAACAACGCCACTGGATGGCGCATTGGTAGAGGTCAGCTTGTGGCCGCGGTAGTTGATCGAGACCGGTTCGCGGATGGCAACGCTGTAGTTTTTGAGGTCTTCGAGCGTCATGGTGCCGTTGGCGGCCTGCAGAGCCGCAATTGTGGCTTTGGCAATGGCCCCGGTATAGAAGGCATCTGCTCCTTCGTTGGCAATGGTCTCAAGAGTGTCGGCATATCTCTTGCGGGTCATGGTGTCTCCGAGCTTGATCAGCGTGCCATTTGGCGCGAAATCAATCGCCCATGCAGGGTCGTTGGTGAGAAATGAGTTGTCATCCATCCCATTGATATTGCTCATCAGGTCCTCGTCGACGGTGAAGCCAAAGCGAGCGAGCTTGATGGCAGGCGCCATGACATCCGCCCACGGTAAGATGCCGTAGTTTTTATGAAGATGCTCGAGGCCCCTGAGTTCGCCAGGCACGCCACTAGAGGATGAATCTCAGCAGATAATCCCAACACTTACTACATTTTTGCATCATTTTGTCTATTTCTTTGAGCCTTACCTTGCAAGACCGCCGTATAAGCTAGCGTCCGTATTATTGGTGTACATGTTCTCGAAGGCAGCAGCAGGGGCCTTCTCGCGGAAATCAATAAATTCATAGGTACCGTTGCTCGCCCTGACGAGCATGAAGCCACCGCCGCCGAGACCGCTGTGGTACATGTCAACAGTGCCCACGCAAAGAACTGCGCCGACCATGGCGTCGGCGGCGTTGCCGCCTGCAGCGATCAGATCGGTGCCGATCTGGCTACACATCTTCGTCTCGGAGGCGACAGCGCCGCGACGGTGCTCACTGCGGCTACATGGACTTGCGAGGGCAGTCGGCAGCAAGCTGAGAAGGAGGAGTAGGAGAGACAGCCGGAGACACCGGTGCAGAGAGTATATGATGGCGCGGGAAGTCGCCATGGTAAGATTACAGCAATGGCCAATGATGGAGCAAAATGATCAATGGGGTCGAGCTTGTTCAAAACTGCAATTGTCTGTTATATGCAATCATCTAGAACCTCCTGCTTATGTAGGGGGTGCAATAAGCTCCTAGATGGGCGGACATGCCTCTCTCACATTTAAACCGAAGGTAGAGCGACGTGCTATTTGTATGGGAGTTTGAGCCTATTTAAGTGCCCGAGCTTGTGAGTGACGAGTAGAAGTGCCATGGCTACCTTGGTAACTGACGATTCTTGCCCAATGTATCCGGGGTACATGTCATGCCTCTAAGGTAGCTCTTGCTTATTAGGACCTTCCTTGAATGGTATGGTTAAAGTAGTTGTTAGGTAATAACAGAAAAAAGTCGATCTAAGCCTTAAAATCAAGCAAATTAGTTGTAATGATCTTCAAAAAATTGAAATGCGTGCCTTGTTTGTTATAAGAGATCTGCGTAGCAGATTCCCTTTTTCTTCGTTCAGTGAGGGGTGCTGGCGCGGGGTAAAACCACCGGCAGGGCAGCCAGCCGGCAGAACAATCTGCAGCTAGCAATGCGAAGCATTCCGGATTCCGTCCGCGGTATCTGACGTCGTCAGTCAATCCTAACCTCACGGAATTAAAATGAGTATGAATGCATAGCTGTCATAATAATAGCCCGGGGAGGGCTAGCGGAGCGTTACGAAAGATTAGGTATTCCTGAATAGGAAATAGTATGCGGCTCCTGAGCTTCATTTGTTGCCTTCTATGCTGTGTGCGGTAAAATGGCTCGACCTCACTTTTAGTTGTTAGGTAAATTCAGATGCTGCCCGATTTACCTGCCGCGAATGCGTAATTATTCAATATACTATGGGTCAGTTGAACTTTTACGTAGTAAATTCAAATATCGCAGTTCAATTCATATTCTAAATACACCTGCTATATAATTTTTAGGTATTAAACGCAGTGGTTGAAAGAAGATCATAAGCAGTTGATAATACAATTGAAGGTAGTATACCTGATACAACATTTTAAATGATAGGATTAGCATTAGTAACCCCGAGAAAGACAACTTGGACACTTGCGAACCTAGAAACGAGGAGTGGTCAGCCAGAGCGGGTAAAAATATCGGGGGTCTTAAAAAGAAGACTAAAATCGCTTACGCTGCGGTGGCAGCAAACACCTCGATTCTCCGGGACCTTGTTGCGAACGCCAAACAAACGCAAAACAACAGCGTGAACACACAAACCAGGACGAGTCTTGTACGGGGATTGGAAACACACGACAGAACAACAATGGATAACAGCGGTGCTAAGCATGAGAAGACCGTGCCTAGCATGTTAATTGCTACTTCTATGGATCTAGTGTCCATTTCATACAATGTGCTCCGATTATCCCCAACCGACGGATTCTCCTCATCGATAGGCAGGGGGGTCTAGCTGTGCAGTTAGCAGTGAGAAACCTCAACCAAAACCTAGCCGAGCGACGCGATGATACCGTGGGAGCGAGCCTGGGAAACAGAAGCGAAGGCATCTTACCATTCTGTATCTCCAGAGCCTCTGGAAACAAGCGAGCACTGGCCCTCTCAAGAACTTTGTGAGCGCGTCATCCTCGCCGTGATCATCGGAGAAAATAATCAAGTCATCTTGGTATAATGCGTCGTAAACCGACGGCTGTTCCATCCCCCCAAGGTCCAAGCCCAGGAACCGACAACCACCGCCTAGATTGGAGCTATCAATCCACTCGTGGAGGATGCGTCGTTCGGATGGCTTGGGCTTGGGTAAAATTCCCATGCGGGAATACCGGGATATTGCCTCATCTAATAGGCAAGCTAACGTCAGATCTAGCCCTACAAGTCTGAATTGGCGTTAGAAGGAAGGCACTTTATCATACAGTACTCGCGCAACTTTTTCCTAATCTCCATCGCATATCTAAGCTGCTCTCCTTCACAGTTTCGCTCGGGTGAGGTGATACAATGTACCCAATCCCGATGGTGAAACTGCCGTTCGTCTTCCTGCTTTTCGTCATGCTTGAGAGCCATCTCGTACTTATAGTCGAGTTCACAAATCTCGGCCTGCATGAATAATAGGTCCCGGACAGCGGGACCTTGGAATCTCCTCAAAATGGGGTAGTGTCGTTCGGTCAGAAACCTGACCAGCTTCGGATAGCCCGTCATCGGAACATTAGCCCGAGCTCGATCCGTTCCCTGCTTCGCCTGCGTATGGGTTCTACCGCTCTAATTTTCAATACTGTCAACCACATCATGGAGAGAGGCTAAATTACGCTGGAAAGGCCTTCTCTATTTAAACAGTTGAGAGTTTGCCAGTTGCCCGTTCATCCTACAGCATCAAAAACTCCATTTGAGGGTCTGGTCCGTTGTCACCCTTTTTGCCTCGATGTCAAGGCAATAATAAGCCAACCAGCATAGGCCATTTGTTAAGGCGTTGAACGCCTTGTACTCAGCCCCGGTTGCCTCCCAACTTTGTGAACGTGCTACGCTCTCAGTGGAGAAGGCTATGTTGCAAGTCCACACGGAATGTCAATCTGGGCCTACCAAGCTTCATATTTGGAGACTGGAGAGAATGAGGATTTCGCGTCGGGAAAATGTGTGCTTTACCAGAATTCGTTGATAGGAATTAAATAAGTCTAGTCGTGGATTGTGTGGGTGGGTAGGAAGCCGCGAACTTCGAGAACGCCCAACTCGTCGGCTGCAGCCACACAGCTCGTATCCAGCCTTGAATTTGGCTGTTGGAGATCTGCGACCATGATCCCTGGCAATAATCACCGCTCTGACCTTCGCACGCGCGATCTCCCTAACACCATGAAGGGCCAGATCAGGCAATCCACGACCCCAAGACACTCGCGACTTAAAATTCAGCACCGACGCAGGTCAATCTGCTTCGTGCAGCATCGACAGCAGTGAGGCTTTTCATCAGCCCAGGATAGGGATTTAGATGACAGAGATAGGTGATAGAGCCGCGCGGGTTATGTTATCAATAACGCCAGGACTCATAGTTCGGCTTTGTGTCGACCGCTGATTCGCCGTAACTGAAACATTCTATTACACTTTTGGCTGGCCGTTTCGAAAAAGAGGCAACCATGTTTGGCGAAGGCTTTCCGCGAATCCAGCTTGCATAGAGAGGGAAACCTGCGTCAGGGTCGCTGCCTAGGTGGCCTTCCGTTTATGAAGGGTAGCTAAAAGAAAGCCGTGAAAAGATACAAAAAAAGAGGGTTCGCCTTTCCCTTCCTTGAGATAATATTCCCTCAGTATCGTGCGAGCACTGCCGCTCCCTGCAAGCGCATTCGGGTCTGGCTGCAGCTGCGGCGCATGATTTCGAAGCTGAGAGAATACTGTCACGGTACCTCAGACATTCTTACATTCGCCATGGGCCCGGAAAAAGCAAACAATGACGGGGTTGGCAGGTCTAATTCTTGCTGCAGACCCAAGCGCGCAAGGGTAAGACCCTTCTCCGGACCACACGCCTGCTCAGCTGCCACGAACCAGAGCACGGGGTGCTTCACCGCCTAAACAAATGTTGTCCGTATAACAAAGGATGTAGAATACAATATGGGCGTGAATTGACTGTGATGGCGACTAGTGATGGCTGGCTAGGTCGAACAAAGGGTAACGGCGCCGCACTTTGAATTTAGTGTTGTGCCCTACCCCGGCCTGGCTTTCCGGGTAACTGGCCCGGTGCCGCTGACCAACGTCTTGTCTCTAAATGCAGCGATAAACGATGGTGACTGGTCCCTGAAGAGCCACGAGCATCCAGGTCCGAAGCCCCAGGATATCATCTGCTCCTCTGCCTAGGAAACGCGGACCTTCTGATGAGATGTCTCGGCAGCGGATTAGCTTCGGCACTCGTGGTGCCTTACATTATATATATTGAGCGCTACAGGCTGTCTTTCCGTCTAGCACTCGGCTCGACTTCACGGCGACACCGTCGAGGCTTGTGTCCGTGTGCGTGCATGTGTGTTAGCTGATACTGGCTCCCTTACTTCCAACCTCCCGCAGGGCCAAATCGAACTTTATTGGTATCCGATCATTATTATTTCGGTTACTGGATCATAATTATTGTGATGCAACGCTGGATGACCACCTACGCTATTCTCGCTCACGCTGCTGTAGCTCGACACAACTACATTTCTTTGGTTTTGACTTTCTTCCTCCCTCGTGGTTTTTTTTTTTTTTTTTTGAGTTCGATTCATCGCCCTTCATCTTCATCGTCCCTTTCCCGTGATATACTGTCTCTCGATCGGTCGATGAACGTGGACTTGCTGCTTCACCGCAACCACGTCGGCAGCGACTCTTGCAGTTCTCCTCTAGCACGACTATGATGGCCAGTGGCCTACCCCCCCATGACAGCCTGCCCGAGCACAAAGTCTCCGACGACGTGGATCAGCGTCGACCCACATCCGTCTCGCCGCCCGACGAAGACCTGGCGGAGATGCAATCCAGTGCCGACAGCAGCGAGATGATGCCCTCCCGCTGGATGCGACGCGGAACCATCCATCCAAGCAACAACACACCCTCTGGTGATACCCTGTGGATCACGTTTGACCCGCAATCCCCTGGTTCCTTCATATCAGTCCATGACGTCGAGCACCGCGGCCTCAAAATATTGCCCCTTCCTCTGGGTCACGTCAGACCGTATTGCAGCCCGTTAAATAATGACGTTGTCACGCCTACCAGTTATGTCGAGGTATCAATCCACGTTCCTAGTATCAATGTGACGATCCATCGTATCCTGCTCAGGCTTGTAGACCAGCCAAGCTTTGGTGCGATCGTCGGAAACCGAATCATCGAACAATATGACCGAAATAAACCAGATAGGTCGCTGTCCAGTTTACTTATCAACACTCCTCCGGACGACCTGGGTCAAGACTGGGATGCGAGATCATGTGCCTTGCATGGGACACGACCATCCGTATTCGCACTTTTTGGAGCCTACTCGCAGACAAAGAAGACTAATTGGCCCCAATCTGTTCGCGATTATGTACAGCGATCATTTGATCCAGGCAACATGGCTCTTGATCCTGAAAAATCAGAGATAAAAGCCAAACTCCAGCAGAAAATTCCTCCACCTTTGCAGGATGATCAATCTGCTCCGTTGCTTAACATTAGACCTACTCCTATTCGCGAAGTCATCAGATATTCACCATCCAGCGGCACAGAAGGCACGAAAATTGAGGTTTGCATTACGTCTCTCGGCGGGCTTATGACGGAGAACATGCCTACGTTCTTCTTACACTTTGGGAATGTCAAATGCCAAGCTTCTTTAACAAAAATGGTCGAGCAAGGCGACGCCTGCCAGCATATGTTGGCGATAGAAGCGCCTTCATTTGCATCAACAGATTGGACCTTGTCCAAAGTTCCCATATTACTATCTATGGAGAGCGGTGATGGTAGCATTATGGATAAAGTCGATGTTGGCAGCTTCACCTATATCGAATCATCATTCCAGAGTAGAGAGCAAGCGGGTGAGGAAGGCAATACTCCGAAGGCAAAGGTGTCTGTGGATTTTTCTCCCATAATGAGAAGTCCTGGCCCACCTACTGACTCAGGATATGCATCTATAACCTATAAACTTCAGCACACCCATATAGAAGACCGCGCACAAAGAAGTAAAGATGCTCGTTCAAGGCCTGTGAATGAAGGGCACGCCTCGGCAACGGATAATACATACGAAATTCCGCAAAGCCAAGAGTTCCATGAATCAGATGATGCTAGCACAGTTTACTCCGATGTACCGGCACTTCCTGCTTTGGAAATAGAGAGATATAAATTTGAATTCGCCCAGGAATTATTCAGCAAGTTCAGCAATGAGCAGCTTGATGAGCAGGCTATGGAGAGAATATACGAAGTCCTTCCGGACTTGCTCGAAGCTTTTGCCCTTAGGGTTGGCCATAACGCACCAACTCCAGTACATCGTGACATCATGGTTTTTGTACATAGATATCGAAGGTTTGTTTTGCCTTCTTATGCTTCGATTAAAAGCCTATTTCTGTTTTTCCACACCATGTTACTAACCGAAGTCAACACTCAGTGACATAGTTAGGCACTTTAAAAACAGGTATTCTCAGACGGACAACGAGAGTCTTCCTGACGTTGATAGTAGTAATCCTAGTAAAATGTCTTTGGATGATATCATGAGTCTTTGGGACGAGAAACTAGAGGACGCCGAAGATGTCGTGGATACTGACCCCAGTATAGACTCCAAAGAAGAATCAGAGCATGGAGATGAAGAAACTAATTCGACTGAGCTCCCGGCATATCGGAATTTTATTTTTGAAACTCCAGCATATGAATGGCTTCTTGCAAGTTTGCGCAGAGAATTCCATCTATTAGCTGAGCCAAATTTAATGAGGGCTATCAGACAGGAGATTATTCGTGTCTTACCAAGATCTCGCAAAGTCAGCAGAATGAAATCGACTGAGATTTACAAAGTGACTTTCCAAGTTGCATGGGATCCATTAACCTTTATCAAGGAGCAAGGGTATAAAGAGGAACCAGACGAAGCTATTAGTCTAGCTATTACTTTAACCGGTTCTGTTAAAGATGCACAAGCACTGACTTGTGCACAATACTTGTGCCAAACGTGGCCAATATCTGGAAACCATATCATTTTACTAGTACAAGAGGTAATTCGGGGCGAACCTGGCCACCATCATTTCTGTAAGTAGTCGAACTTGAGTTGGTCTTGATTTTGAATATAACTTTATATATTTAGATGATTTACCTGATAAGACTATGCTTACTTCCTGGATTTATGACTCAAAATTCATGGTTGAGGTTTCTGGAACAAAATATGCTATTGCAGAGATCGGTGAACAGCTTGCATGGCTAGGTGCTGCTCTTCGCTCCTCCCCATATGAGATTGGGGTCGTTTACAGTACCCCATATATCCGTGTGGACAACTCTTTAGAGTTAGTGTCTAGAGAATTATTTCCGCAAGATATTATCTGCAACATTGATTTCGTTATTCAGAGAGAAGAACAGTCTGAGCTTTCCGAAGGTCAATGTTGGCATAATATGTTCAGAAATCCAGTTGTTGTCAAAGGTTACCCCATACCTCGGAGATCCGAGCCTGATACAGGCCTCGAAATTCCACTTAATATAATGGCAGGGCTTATTGGGACTCGACATATAAATATTTTTAATGAACAACTTTTTATCAAGAGTTTCTCGATGATGCTAGTTCGAACAAAAGAAATTGAAGATTTACTCATCTGGCATCTGTTTTATGACAAGAATGGACATTATATATCATATTCAGATAATACCGTCCCTTATCCGGAAAAAGGCAACGAGTTTAACTTAGAGGGGAAACGAAATATTGTTGGTTGGTGTTCGGAAGTCAAATATCGTGCTGGTAAAGCAATATTAGCATAGCATGCAGTTCTTTTGCTGACAAAAGCTAATTCACAGGTGCTCCCGATATTGAATTTCCTGCAAAAGAGACCGCACTCAGTGAGCCTCATCAAGGCTGCGTTCTTGAAAACAATCTTTTACGTCGAGGCAAACCAGTTATTGATGGCAATTTACATGGTATTGGTTACAAAGATATATCAATCTATCGCCAAACCTACGACGATGATATAGATAGGCTGAAACCGATTTATGATGAGAGAATATTACTGTGGGATGAAGACGACAAACGAGGCTGGCTAGTCAACGGCATTAGCGCTCTACTGCATCTTGTACGAGCGTCCTTAAAATACGACAGTATTGGCCCATTCAGCACTGCATTTTGCTTCAAGCAAGAGCATATGCAGGAAGATGTAGAGCATACTGCTCACTCAGCTACCCGTGTACTCCTCAATTCCACCAACTTAGAGCTGGAAATATATCCCAAGAAGGAAGGCTATATCCGCCTTAAAGATCGAGTCAACCATTTTCTCAATGTCCTAGATCAAATCATAACGTATCAGTTTAGGGCTAAACAACAAATAAAGTTGAGGCCACGGAAATACCTTGAAGGTTGGGACTTTAGAGATCTTGCCGGAATGCGAGATCATATTTCTCCACGTGTGGCTAAGCTTCAACCCATTGGCAAAGGTTGGGTTGATTTTTCTAGAGCTATCGGTGCAGTTACATTATTCGGGCGTGGGTTCGGCGAAATTTTCGAACCAGCCGATAATACAAGTTTGTGCACTCACTGGGCCAAATTGCCCAAGGCCAGGTACTATCTTGCAGCTTCTATTTCTGACCTCAAAAGTATCATGGCCATTGACAACGATGGACGAACAAATCCCATGACTCGCGATGGGGAAATAATCTGGCACAATCCGGATAAGATCTTTGAGCCGTGTCAATGCATGGGGAAGAATCCGGAAGTACATTCCGATATTGTCCAGGTTCTTTTACCGAGGAAACTGAAAATATCTCCGAAAAGAGATTCTGTTGTGTTGAAAGACCGTGGAGCAGTTATTTTCGGTCAAAATATAAAGTTCAGATGGTTTTGGAAAGATGTTGGAAATCCGGAAGAGGGAGAAACACCGCCGCCATCGGAAGATTCCGATTCTGAGTCCGAGCCCGAACTTAACGATAGTGGGATTGGCTTGAGTCTGGAGTCGACCACAACAGAAAGCAGTTCCAACAATAGGGTTCTAACTCGAGAACATTACAAAATAGGAATAGTATGTGCTTTGCCAAAGGAGCTAAAAGCTATACGTATACTGTTCGACAACAGACACGGGTCGCCAGCCATACCTCAGAAGGATACAAATCACTATGCTTTAGGGCAAATTGGACAGCATAACGTCGTTGCTGCTTGCTTGCCGGATGGGCAATATGGTACAAACTCTGCAGCCAACGTTATTACACATATGATGAGAAGTTTTACTAAAGTAGAGAACTATCTTTTGGTTGGGATTGGAGGTGGAGTACCTTCGAAAACAAAAGTGAGACTCGGAGATGTTGTGGTTGGCTTGCCAGAAAACGGTCGCGCAGGTGTTATCCAACATGATTTTGGTAAAGTCCTCGAAAATAACGTTTTTGAACGGACAGGAGAATACCAGCAACGCCCATCGTGTTCCTTGTTAACTGCGCTAAGTATCTTGAAGAGTGACCCCGATATTTCCTGTACACCACTTCAAGAGCATATTGAGAAAATTGTGAAAGCTGTGCCAGAATACGCATACCCGGGGATAAACAACGACAGGCTTTTTGCATCTCAGTATATTCATAACCAGATGTACAAAACTTGCGAGCAGTGCGATGGTCCCAAGGTCGAAAGAGAATGTCGAACTGGTAATCATCCATATATTCACTATGGTTTGATTGCATCTGGAAATCAACTCATGAAAAATGCACAGACTAGGGACGATCTGGGCAGGGAATATAATATTCTTTGCTTTGAAATGGAAGCAGCCGGGATTATAGCCAGCGTTCCCTGCTTAGTTATCCGAGGGATATGTGACTACGCAGATTCGCATAAAAATGATCTTTGGCAGGAATATGCATGTGCTTCTGCCGCTGCTTATACTAAGTTGCTTCTTTCCATTGTAGGAAGCCAAAAACATGATGGAACCAAGGGCAATGATTTGGAGACGGTCCAGAGCAGCCAATCAAGAAAACGGACCGTATCACCATCGCGACTTAAGAACTTGTTTATGAGGAAGAAGCAGCGAAGATAATATTAAAAGGTTATCCCGTTACTGGTGAGGTCCAGCCCACAGGCTGTCTCATGCAAAGCAGCTGCGGATTTTGTAAGGTTGCTACCAGGCCATTTAAATAGCAAAAGTGATTTTTATAACACAGCTACTCTGGCTCATATCTTAACTCACATATTATCAACACCATGTCCCACGTTTGGATTACTACGGAGGACATGACACTGGTTTGTACCCTCCCCTTGCTTGCTTGGTGTGAAGAAATTACGGTTTGCAGCGAAAAGTTTACCGATAACGCCGAGCCTCTTGAACCGATTGATTCTGACCAGCATGACGTTAGGTCCGGTGTGTAAAACAACACTCAGTCGCAATCCTTCTCTCCTTGAAAGGAAGTCGAATCAAGCCCTTACCGCTTCCGCTCCTGTTTCGATGCAGCTCTGTCATGCTATTTGATGTAAAGTAATCCATTGGTTTATAATAATGCACCCGATTAAGTAGAAAATGCTTTGATATGAAATTACAAACCATTTATGGAGGAAAGTCTAACTGCAGGTTAAGTTTCGCCTAATGATGGGGAAAGCTATGAAACCGAGTCTGTTCCCTCCAGGCAGAGCGCCTGGGCGATATGATTCTTGATTCAATGTTGGCCGTTGGCTGCGTCTGTCTGCTCTGATAAAGCTTTCACGCATGCGGCTCGGGGGTGTTGTGGTGTTTCGTACCGGGATGGTCCGTCGTACTGGATCATGCGTTTTCATTAAGACTACCACACAACACAACTTTAATAATTCTACTTTTATATTTTCACTATACCTGGACTATGTCAATGAGTTTTATATAAAAAAGGAGAATAACCTGACCCAGATATCGAGGTTTGCTCTAGTATCATACACATTATTCGACACAGGTTCCATACAAGAGTGCATGCTGACGTCATTTGCCAAGGAGTAGGTAACCCTCTTCAATCCTCATCAACATCTGTAGCAACATATGCTTGATGCTCCCTCCGTTTGGGATTTCTTTCTGTTCGTGGAGGGTCAGGCACGATTGGTGGGCGCTTACTATTCATATAATGCCGTCGATCTCCATGAACTGGCCGGTACGCATATTGAGATGAGCGGCGAGGAGAAGGGTCCTTCTCCGACACATCACTTGAAAGATATCCTCCGTCATCTAGGTCTCGAACCACGTTATCCTGTTGTCTTCTGTACCTAGATTCCCTCTCTGAAGACCCTCTACTAGAGCCATTCCTAGGGCCAGGTTCCCTTCGATGCACAAATAAATCTCCGTTGATATCTGAAGGAGAATATCGATTGTTGGAGCTTACTGCAGTATGACTTGAGGCCTGCCCTGGGCTGCCTATAATACTAGGGTCCGATTGCGGCCCCGGGAAGTTTGCATGAGACTTTGACCCGGCTCGTCGTTTGAGTCCATCGGGATAAGGATGCCCGTATGCAGAATTTGGTGATTTTGGAGATGTTGCGCTTTGATTCTCCGGACCAGATTTTGCGGAGAGAGTCGTTGAGTTATCCCAGCCAGGGATTCGATCTTGGACCGCTGTGTTAAACCCCATACGTTGGAGCACATTAACCACGATAACCACGATATCTTCTATTTTCTTTGGGTTGGCCATGTTCGCATTTTGTTCAAATGGTACGATTCCTAGTCTGTTTCTTCGCCCCTCTGAAGTAGTTGTTACCGACTGCTCTTCGTGCCTCGACTTCTCTTCACGTTCCAGTCGTTGTTCAGCGATCTGTTTTATCGCAAGCAAGGTCTCTTCCAGTCCATCCCTCTGATTAACTTGAATATTTTCCCCTCGATGAGTAATGTGCCTATTAGATGCCCCAATGTATTCACTCGCGGCTTTGAGAACTTGGTCCAGCTTTTCCTTCAAAATGTCACCATCTAAAACAGACTCATCTTCCGACTCCTGATTCCTTGACTTTCTAGCCGAACGGATCTTTGGTTCCACCAGTTCTCTACTTCCTCTCTTCTCTCTGTGTTTTAACTTTCTCTCTTCTTCCCTTCTTCCCTCCCTACGCCTCTCCTTTTCTTTGTGCTGCTTCTTCCTTGCTAACTCATCTTCCCATCTCTGTTTTTCATCTCGTTGCCTCTGCTTTTCATCTCGTTGCCTCTGCTTATCTTCTCGTCGTCTCTGCTCCTCTCGTCTTCTTCTTTCCTCTTCCTCTCGTCTTCTTCTTTCCTCTTCCTCTCGTCTTGTTCTTTCCTCTTCCTCTCGTCTTGTTCTTTCCTCTTCCTCTCGTCTTCTTCTTTCCTCTTCCTCTCGTCTTCTTCTTTCCTTTTCCTTTCGTATTCTCCTATCCTCTTCCTCTTGTTTTCGCTTTGCTAACCTCTCTTTCTCTCTCTTTTCTTCTTGTTGTCTCTGCTCCTTGCGCTTTGCTCTCTCCGTCTCATCTTGTTGCCTCCTTTCTCGATCTTCTTCTTCTATCTGTTTCTCCTTTCGTCGCCTGTCCTTGGTTCTGGACCTGGATAGCTGTCTCGTTGAGCTCTCCGCGGTCGAGTCAGGAAGATGAGCATTTCTATCAACTTGTTGTGGCGGACTGGGCATCACATTATACGTCGGTTCCGTTGGAGGGTAGCTTAGGGTGTGAGGTGTCGATCCATAGGGACCACAGTCGAGTGCATACGTGTGTGTAGGGGGAGCGTATGCAGGGTAAGGACCTGTGTCATAAGAGTTGATAGGGTAAGCAGAAGCAGGGTAGTATCCAGGGTTCGTAAAATGAGGATTCGAGTGATAAGCCGGAGATATGGGCTGATGGCCTGGGTATTGTCCATGATCCACACCGTACTGAGCTGAAGTAGTTTGAGGAACATGTTGATCTACTGTCGCAGATGGACCCTGATGATCTATCCCTGGTGGATCGACATATGGATGATAATTTGGAGGTTGGGCGAAATTCGCACCTGCCCCCGGATGCGGTGGTCGATACGGCCGATACGGGTATCGGATGGCTTGGCCACCAGGCCCCCTGTTGCGCGACGACTGTGATGCACTGGATTTGAACCGATCACTTAAGTGCTCTGGAAGGTTATTGCTTGGATCTCCAGCGCGGCGTTGACGACGGTGTTGTCTGGCTCGACTCCGATGTCGAGATCGAGTTGTCGATGCATCGTCATTCCCAGTTAGGGATGCTTGATTCCTTGACTTTTCGCTTTGGTTCTGTCGCTCATCGCTTTCAGAGGGGTCATCGTTCCATAGCTCCTCTTCTTCTTCAGTATCATGGTTCAAGTCGAATTTCAGAAGCTGTGGGGAACGATACGCTAGGGTGATTGGAGGTGGATGTGATTGGGGAAGCTGAGGCTCGGGCATCGATGCAGCTGAGAATAATTTGACTGCATAGACGCAACACAGTTGAGTTATTCAGTCCAATCAACTACTGGCGATAATGCTTTATCGGGTTGTCCTGCTGGGATTGGATGTATTAATGGAAGAGCGTAACACGTCGCGCCAGAACGTATTCAAATACCTATGTAGAGTTGTACGAGAGGCAGATGAAATGAGCAATGACACAGCGGGCTCTGGTGTTTTACGAACCTCGAGTCAGGATATAGCTTCTATTCCCCGCTCGTTTCTCGGCAATGTGCAATTGCAAAACTCCGTTGTCCTTGCCAAGGAAAAAGAGGCTCTGCTCCGCGCGGCGGAGGAGCTGGGCCGGAGGCTCGTAGATAACGGGCAATGACGACGACTGACACGCATGCGAACGTAGACCAGATTATGTCGCATCGTAAGCCACTGAAATGGTATCTGTTGATCCATTGGTCTGACTTTGGTATAGAGATGGGCGAAGGATTCTGCATCGCATTGTACGCCCAGTTTCTTGTTAAACAACGATACGTGCAATTGGAGAGTCAACACAGGCTAACGCGTGAGCTGCTGTTGAAACTGCACTCGCAGGTCAGTACAGCCGCGGAGATCAATGATATTGGCTCAAGTGCGGGCTTGGGCTGACTGCAGCATGAGAAGGCTTTTCATCTTTTGCTCTAAGAGGATCTGATGCGAGGCTCGATGATTTGCTCTAATGCTCCATGAGAAGGTGGGACGTCATGTGGCCGGCATTGCACGGGGAAGGCCGGGGGACGGGGAAGCTCAGGTCTGGGCACGCTAGGCAGCTGTCTTCCCGGTGATGATCGACACAAGTGAATCGGCGCTAACCCAATCACCACCGCACTCATTGTTGAGCGAGAGCAGTTTCCGGACCATGCTAATACTGAGCTGCTGTCTTGAGCATGTACCGCAGAGAGTTCCTAAAATACACTCCAGAAGAAGTACAGTTAATCACCGCCATCATCAAAGGAAATTCCATCCGTAATCATCTTAACCGTGACAACGCTCATCTTTACATCGCGGACAACATCTATATCGGCAACCACATCATCGGGGCTGCGCTTAACCGGGTGGACAACGTGGTCTTGTACCTGTCATTGCATAAGTCGACTTGCCGAGTCGCGCAGTCACGGTGCTTACATTACTGCTGGTGCTGGAAGGTTTCCCTTCTACGCACCGGATCTAGTTAGCATGTGCTCTGAATTTTGCCAACGCACTAAGCGATGAGCCACATAGGGTCTGTTAGGGATACGTACTGAAATCAAGACTGCGAGTATTCTTAATCTCGTGACTGACGACTGATTTAATCACCCCTTGTCGCAGAAGCACTTTGGTCTTGGCCTGATCGGCGGCATCCGATGCTGACTAAGGAGGTAAGTCCTGCCGAGCCTCGAAAGGCAATTAACACGGAGTTACCTGGACATGTGGCTCTGGTGCTAAATATTTCTTTACTGGGCCCCCGTCCAGTGTAGCGCCTGTGGGTCCTGTGCCAACATACGTGACGACCGTCTTAGACCCCGTTGCTGGTGGGCCAGTCTCGGACGGCATCGTAACTCGACCACGCTTTAGCTCAATGGCTCAGAAGATCCGAAAGTTAGAGAAGGCAAAAGTGGCGATGTAGAAACAAAATCGCCTTGCGGTTCTGCCAGCGCATTTCCAATATCTGGAGCGGGGTTTAGGCTTCTTATGGGGCGAAGCGTTGGCTCGACCCGGGCGTGTCAGAAAATAGTGACCCACCCCTGCTCGACCGGTGAACCAAAAAGGATAATGGCTTGCAGCTGTTATAACTCAACTCATTTCTTCAACTGAAACTAAGGCGAAAACTTGATTTAGCAATTCCTTTGAAATGGCTCTCCCTGTAGATATGCGTATTCCAGCTATTCAGCCACTCATTATTGCTCCGCGTGGAGAACGAAAGATCTAGACCGCGATACAGAGAAAGAAGCATCCAACAGTAGCACCACAGTGACAGCAATAATAGTAGCAACCCAGTATCTTGCACACAAATAAGGAAGTTTTAGGCTTTTGCAGCCCCGTTCCGTACGGTAACCAGCTCGCTTGACCGCGCTTCATTTCTCGGTTCTTTTGTAGTCGGCAGAAGCGAACGCAGCTCCAGGTCGTGCCGAGACAAGAAACAACATCGACAACAACATGCATGATCAACTCTCGCGATACCAACTTCCCGAGCGGCCACCCCTTCCAGATGCCCTTGAAAGCATGGAAAGAAAGGGAGGGGAGAAGAGGTCGTTTGGGAGGCTGCTCAAAAGAGTGACACATGCCCATATCGAACAGAAGTATGGCCTGAAGATTTTCTTCGAGCCTGACGAGCCCTTCATTGAGTGAGTAAATATTCAGCCTCGCATTGCTCAGGGTCAATTTCAAACATCTTATGACACTGACCCTTGCTCCTTTTCCCTTGTGCAGCATCGTTTTCGTCCATGGCGTCACCGGTCACCGAGACCACACTTGGTCAACCGGAAAAGATACCAGACCCTGGCCTGAAGCACTTCTGCCTGAAAAGATACCGGACGCTAGGCTGCTAACTTTTGGATACGATGCCACTGTTGTCGGTTTACGGTCGAGCATCTCGAGCAATAGGCTTGGTGATCACGCGCAGAACTTATTAGCTACGCTGGCAACCTACCGGGACAACGAGAAGAGCGTACCGAACCTGTCAAATTCTGCACAATTCATGATGATGAATGCTAATTCGCCCAACACAGTGTAAACGCCCGATCATATTTGTTGTGCATAGCCTCGGCGGTCTCGTCTGTGAAGATGTAGGCATGGTTTCTCGCCACACTTCATCTGCGTCTGTTTACTGACTCATCGTCAAAGGCGCTCATAGCCTCGCACGCAAGTCCTAAAATACATTTGCAGAGGATTTATGACTGCACCTTCGGG
This sequence comes from Scytalidium sp. 3C, assembly GCA_000743665.3. Lineage (NCBI taxonomy): Eukaryota > Fungi > Ascomycota > Leotiomycetes > Scytalidium > Scytalidium sp. 3C. The sequence continues at coordinate 12,778 of JMRO03000064.1, read as the reverse complement.
ATTTTATTTTTGGGAACTCCGCACTGCGGAACTACCTTGGCAACTATTAGTGGGCGACTCGCTCAACTAATCAACCCCCTCGCTCGAACCAACCTTCGAATTGTCAACGTCCTCCGCAGAGATTCTGAAGTTCTTGCTCGAATCCAGAATGAGTTCCACACTATTCTACGGACTCGTGTGGATAATGGACGCCTTCCGGTAGAAATCACATGTTTTTACGAAGAGCTCCCCATCCCGGGCATTGGAGTTGTAAGTTTAATTCATTGGCCCTTAGTATCGAAAAATATGCCCCAGCCTTCTCGTTTGAATCCTTATTTTTCGAAGCCACCATCCTTGCTAATGGTACATGAAGGTTGTCCCAAAGCACTCGGCAACCCTTCCAGGATACTCGGCAATTGGCATCCACAGAGACCACCGAGCGATGGCTAGATTCACTGGAAAGGATGATCCAGGGTTCATCAGCGTCTCAGGTGAACTTCGGAGATGGGCAGACGAGATTAAATCCCTCGAATTTGCAAACCGAACAACGGAAAGAAGAGCATATGAGCAGGATGGGGTCTCAGCCTCTGAAAATACCATAAATGCTACCGCAACGAACGGTCTCAACCTTGGAGGGATAACTATCTTGGGGGATATCGTAAAGTCTAACGTAGTGGGCAGTAGCCAGACGATTCATGGCGGGTTGACATTTATAGATTGATCAGCGGTATCTGCATCTCTTATAATCAATGCAACAGCATGTTACTCTTCGTGTGGGTATCTGTACTTTAGTCACTGCTGCAATACCGAAAGAGCACTTTGTCCTAAGTGCTCCTGTTGCGTAAGGCTCCTCAATCTCATGATGGGCGCTAAGAACATCTGCTGGTGTCTAGTGACACTTACCTTATCTGACCACGGTTAAATGATGGAAGGGGTTTTCAAGACGACCTTTCTGATACATGCCGAAAAGCCGAGTTGCAGCATCTTTCCCAGAACTTTTCCCCGCTGGAAAGTACGAAAGCGGGTCAAGTTTCGATGGACGCATGCTATAATTTGAACAATTGATTTTATTGGTAAGGTTTGTCCAATTACTGTTGGCCGTTTCGGTGAGACCCCGGATTGCATAGAGCATAAGGTGGCTTGTTGAACGTGACCACCATCGAATCGGGAATCGTCGTCGGTTGGTGTTAGGCAGATCAGGTCACTTTCTATGCATTTCGGTTCTAAGCACAAAATACAAAAGAAGAATCTTCTCTTGGCCACCTTAACGACTGAAATTAGTCTGACTTTGTAGGTCTTCCAAAAAAGTTTGAGTTATAATTGCTCGCGCGGTAGCCTGTTTTGTGGTCTCCCCACCTTGCCTCAGAAGAATCTACCAGTACTTTGGGATGAATTCCAGTTCCCGAGGGGGTAAAGTTGCGACAGTGAGATTCCCCGATGTTGGAATGACTTGTAGAAAATGCTCTCATCTGATGACATGCAAGGTTGAGGATGCGACTAGTGGCTCAGAAAACGATGAAAGGCCCAAAGCTTCTGGGGGGCTGCATATGCAGAATGCACACCAATCTGTGATTGCCCACAAGGTGGACAATGAGCAGGACATCAATTTTGGTAAGTATTAATGGATCTCTCACAGAAACACTTTTATATTTTTGGACTTGAGAGCTCTACAAGCGAAGGTAGATTAGGCGTTTGGAGACGCACTCTTTGGCGGACATAAACCTCGACAGAATCTCTTTCCTTAAAATCTATCTCGTACAAAGCAAATCTCGCTCGGTTGATTTGTAGATATCCCTGAGGATACTCTCCTTGCGTAGTCGCAAACTTCGATTTGCAAAATCCTTTTAATAATATTCTCTTAAGTATCCCATGCGACATCGTGGAATGCACCTGGCCAATCTATCTACTCAAATAAAGTCAGAATCCAAGGCGACTTTACATACAGTAAGTATTCTCCCTCTTCCGAGGCTAGTAGTTTGTTAATCTGAGATATGGCCAAATAGAAAATTACTATCGTAAGTCGCCAACGCGTTGAAACGTTTGCCGTTTGGTGTTACTGACTAAAAAGTAGAAGGCACGGAGAACACTACCATAACCGAGTGGCTGTCCAGTCTTTCTTCATTAAGCTCTGAAGAGAAGCAAAATGAGAATACGTTGATAGCTAGGAAGGGACCTGACGGCACTGGTGAATGGTTCTTGCAGAACCCGACGTTCATTAACTGGAGAGATGGAGAAACAAGGATCTTGTGGTGTTACGGAATGCGTAAGACAAATGAGTCACCTAGATCTTTATTTTCAGGCGTTAATCTTAGTCTCAGCTGGAGCTGGTAAAACCATTCTCGCGTAAGTTCATGTCCTCAATATTTTGATTAGGTCATTCTATGCTCACAATGACGCTCTGGCTACAGATCGATCATCATCAACCACATCCACACTTCTGCCAAATTTCTAGGTAGAAGTATAGCATGTATATATGTATATTTTGATTACAAGTCTCAGACCCAGACCGAAAAGAGACAAGACTTGTCCAACTTACTGTCGAGTTTGTTGGGACAACTTGTTAAGCAAGCTCTTGCGGGAGGAGGTCAGATCACCCGAGAGATCAAATCAATATACAAAAACTGGCAGAATCGGCAGATACCCCTGGGACAGGATGAATATCTGCGCATGATTAACTCACAGTTTAAGTCATTCTCCAAAGTCTTCGTTGTTGTCGATGCCCTGGACGAATGCCTTAATGACACTGAAACGAATACCCAAGATGAGTTTTTAAAGGCACTAAACCAACTTCCAGAAAAAGCTCACATCCTCTTCACCTCCAGACAGGACATCAGTATTGAAAAGAAGGTTCAAGCAGACAGCAAACTAGAGATTCAGGCTAATCCAGATGACCTCAAAAGGTATCTGGATAAGCGCATCAAGGGCCTCGACCGTTTGACAGAAGTTATAGAAAATGGTAAGAGGAAAGACAAAGAGTTCCTCCATAAAGCTTTGAACGCCATTGTTGAAAAGAGTCAAGGAATGTAAGTATTTACCTGCCAAGATCGATGTGCCATGATGGCTGAGATTCCAGCTAAGGTTTCTACTTGCCCAACTACATATGGACTCTTTAGCCACCAAATACACACTTGAAGACTTCGAGAGTGGAATAATGATCCTTCCTCAAGATCCAGACGGTGTATACAGGGCAGCACTTGACCGAATACATAATCAAGGTGATATGAAGCGCAAGTTGGCAGTCGATGTTCTCACGTGGCTTGTCTTTGCTAAAAGACCATTGACGGTTAACGAAATTACACATGCTCTTCCTTTAAGGTACGGCGATAAGATTCTACCCAGAGACCGTATTGTAACTGCAGAGACATGGACTTCGGCATGTGCTGGCATTGTTGTTATAGACCAAGCCACAGGCACCGTTCGCCTCGCCCACTATACTGCAGAGAAGTACCTGAGGGATAACGAATCTACAATCTTTAAAGATNGCACAGTCTTCCATGGCGGAAGCGTGTCTCGTCTATCTATCGCTAAACGAATTCAAGCAAGTTCCTGACTCACCAGCGGAGATACAGAGTCGTAGGCAAACATATCCATTTTATAACTATGCTGCTGATCATTGGGGGCACCATCTTTCCTTTGGGGTTAGAGGTAGTACATACAAGCTTGCGTATGAGTTTCTAATAGATGATCCCAAAGTTATAGGTGCCTTCCAGGCGATGAGCGAAGACCGCTTTCGCTTTGAGGCAGATGTGTCGGGTTTACACGTGGCCGCTTACTTTGGTCTAGACAAACTGGCTAAAAAGTTGCTGCAAAAACGCTTTGAGCTGAATGCCAGGACGCAACGTGGTGAGACCGCTCTGCACTGGGCAGCGTCTTATGGCCATATAAAATTTGTGAAATTGTTGATTGATCAGGGAGCAGACTTGAACATCAGGGACAACAATGGATGTACCGCTTTACACAAGGCAATCACTAATAAAGATGTATTATTAGTAGAGGCGCTCTTATCATCAGAGGGACGAATTGATCTCAACTTGGAAGACTCCCACAAGTGGACACCACTTAGGCGGGCTGCATATTACGGGCATCTGCCCACAACGGAAATTCTGCTTAAACACGGGGCATCTGTTGATGCACAGGATAAGGATGGATATACTGCTTTACGATGGGCTGCACACCAGGGACATAAAGAAATCGTGGAGCTGCTGGTCCAAAAAGGAGCGTCTGTCCAGATGCGCTCTAGTGATCAATGGACTTTACTCGAGTGGGCAGCTCGAGAGGGTAGACACGGTTTCATTAGGCTTTTGATCGACAAGTCCGTCAACTTAAATTCTACCAATAGTGATGGCTGGACTGCATTACGATGGGCAATCGAGTATGGACATGGGATGGCTGCGTGGCAGTTGATACAAGCACATGCAAATGTCAATCAGCCTGATACTGAAGGAGTGACCCCACTACATTCGGCAGTAGAGAAATGGAGCAAGTCTCGTGATAGATCCCTTATATGGCTTCTTCTGGAGAATGGAGCAGATACAAAGGCACAAACCAAGCTGGGCTTGACAGCCTTGCATCTTGCAGTAACACAAGGGCACAGCTCGGTTGCGTGGCTTCTATTGGAGAAAGGGTCGGAACTCAATGCCCAAACAAAGAAGGGACGAACAAGTTTGCATATTGCTTCAAGAAGAGGAAATATGTCGCTGGTAACGATGTTACTCGACAAAGGCGCGGACATCAACGTGCGGACAAAGCTTGGCTCGACAGCCTTGCATTTGGCCGCCACTCACGGTCACAGTTCAGTCGTGTTACTCCTTTTAGAGAGAGGAGCGGATGCGACTCTGGTGGACAACAATGGGCGCACTGCATTGCACTGGGCTGTTAATGAAGGGATCCAAGGGCGGGACTCCATAGCTCTGATGCTGATTCAAAAGGCGAACCAATTGATACGGGTAAGAGACGACGAAAAACGGACAGCACTGCACGAAGCAGCATCTTCGGGAAACTTGCCAGCTCTAAAGCTGCTGATAAGACATGGGGCGGAAATCAATGCTTTGGAAAAGGGAGGAAATACACCGTTGCACTGTGCTGTGGTTCAGCAACACCAAGACATAGTTGACTACTTAATGAGGAACGGTGCAGATGCTAATATTCGAAATAAAAAAGGATGCCTGCCTCTAGATTCTGTAGCTTAATCCAGGGGCGAAATGATGATAGAGATTTTGCAAGCAGTCACAAAATTCAGACCCCATATTTAAGGACAATGATAGACAGATCCCATCACAGTTAACGAAGCACCATGACATGCTACCACATAGCTCTGATGCCCCTCCACTCTTTCTGCTAATTACCTTAATTTTCAAAATACTCCTTGGTCCGTATCTGCGTCCCATATGCAGATAATGCCTATTTCTACTGCTTAGGTTTCAATGCATGTGCTCTTCAGCCTAGAACACCATTCTACCCTGCCCTGAGCTCGCTTTCGCTGCCTATTAAACTCAAGCCGCCGCTCACTCGACTTCTTTCTCCTGTGTCATTTTCCCCAGATTCTGTTATTGTCTGTTGATGTACAAAAAGCCATTCGCTTGGGTGGTATTGTATTTGTTTTGTCTCATATTCATTCCTACCATACACCTGCTTAAACAAATAGTCTAGTGTTATGCAGGCTAGTAACTTGAATCCTGGATTTCTTTCCAACCTCCCATGAGTTGTGAAAATATCTGGTCATCCCTTGACCAACGCCAAAATATTTATCCATGGTAAAACACAATTAGTAATCCCTAACAGCAAGGTATCCCACAAAAATCGCTGTCACTGCCAGCCCTGTTGTCGTAATCGCCAACCCACTTTGAATGTCTCCTGTAGTAATTACCCAGGCGGTCCCGAAAGCAAGACTGCTGATAACCAAAACCACAACGAGGAAACAGACCGTCTTCCAGTGCCAGCCTTCTTCAAAATGTATGCCCCAGCCAAGTTGCGATTCATCAGGTGACACCTTTAACTGCTCACAGGCTCGTTTCGGTAACTGGTCATATATGATTGATTGTTTGGCATGGAAGGTATGTGGCCTCAAGAAATAATGTGTCAATTCCCTAGATCCAATTGCGGGGATAAATGATATTTTGTTGATTCTTCGGCGCTGGTTTACATCGATATTCATCCGAGTCGATCCTTTCAACTGGTGGTAAATAAATGCATTCAGACGAACAAAGAGGGACATGTTTATGGACACTTGCAAAATCACTACTGTCTACATTAAACTTGAGAATTATTAGCGTCATAGTTCTCTCTCCCTGTTATTTGCGTGATATATTATTCTTAGGCCTTGACTAAATCTACTCCATTAGCGTGTTCTTAAATCTACTCCACCGATACCGGACACAACCTCAGGCATGAGAACTACTTCAACTCGCATATGAACTACTACTACAGATAAAGTATAACAAATGAAATAAAGCTATCCTATAACACTGTCACCTACAATAATTCATCTAACATCTCTACTTTAATATAATCTTAGGTCTCATTTAATATTAGCTCGTTAGCTAAATTAACTAGCAACTTTATATAATTATCCTTCTACAGTAATAAAATTATTCGCATATACCTTCATTCGCAAGCTATTCCTGTTTTATATTAATCTATATAACCTTGTTCGAGACATATAATAGTTTTACGAATAGTCAATTCATATATATACATTTGTTCCTTTAATACTAGTGATAGATTTACAATTGTAAAAGTTGTACTAAAAGGTAATTCAAAAACTGAAAATAAGTGTTTGGTATTAAATTCAAGCTGTTTTTTACCTTTTTCAAGTGCTTTTTTAAGTTTACCTTTACCTCGAATAACTACTAGATCAAACACTTAAATTAAGCAAAATTATTCAATAGCTTCAAGTGATCAATAGTAATACTAATAAAGATAAATATCTTAAAGTTAAATTAATCTTCTATCTTTAATTTTCTCCTAAATCGTATAATAACAAAAGAAACCTATAAAATCCTAAACTATATAATTGTATATTAAAGTTAGTAAACCANTGTTTTAGTAGTTTATTTACTTTAAAATAAAGTTTTTGCAAAACATATCTATAAATTTGACTAATTAATTCAGTGAATCAAAGAAAGTTAATATTGTATTTGTCGGTTCACCTATTTGCATATAGTACGCTACGTAATCTTGTACGTAGTATACTGGTGATACATATATAAATTGTTAATTATTGTATAAGATCAGGGTGCGTGAAGCTATAGGAGCTTCGCTTCCCGATTGGGACTAGCTTACAGTTGCATGTGCCAACACGTGACTATTACGTCTACAGTTATACAGTTATATACTAACACTAGAACTACTCTAAAAGTGGTTGAGTATCGTAAATCACTCTAAAAAGTCAAAATCCGTTAAATTTTCCTAAATCAAATACTAATTACTTAATCGAGACTAGTTCCCGATTACTCTCCTTTATCAATTCTTTAACTGTTATTTATTTTCTACTATTCTTCTTCTGTAACTCCCGTTTTATTATTTGTTCCCTTCTGTTTTATTTATTTTATTACTTTTAATTGAATTTTATTTGTATCTAACAATTGCTTAAGTATATTCGATAACTTTATTTTAGTTATAAAATCAGTTAAGTTTAAAATATTTTAAATTTATTGTACTTCAGTAATTTAGTAATATTCATATATCTAATGTAAATATATAATATTAATTATAAAACATTTCTTTTGAGTAATTCTTAGTTTACATCAGCAAAAGTGTGAGGCAGCGCACAATTAAGCGAGTTGCGCAAGGAGCGCTGCGCTCCCTGCGCTGTCTGTGCGCTCCTTGCGCTGCTTATGGTAAGCGAATAGCTAGTTATACACTGGCTGTGCGCTCCTTGCGCTGCCTATAGTAAGCAAATAGCTGGCTATACGCTCCCTGCGATAGCTATAATAAATATATTATTAGTTATGAGCTAGTTATTTGCTCTTTGTACCAAGTTTAAAAAACGTACAGCTAGTTCTTAATTCACAGTTGTATATTTATAAAATTAAAAATAAATATTATATATTCGATTGATCTTATCTTAAAATATTGTAGTGATAAAACCTATAATTATTTAATATTTAAATAGTTTATTTAATTTGTTAAAACTTATATACAAGAATATTAAAATAAAGAAAAAAGGAAAATATATGTCTTATAATATTAAATAGAAAATAATATTAGGTGATATATATTATAGTATTATAAAATAAACTATAAGTAACTTTATTTTATTATTTAACTTATGTTAAATTATAAAAACAAATAAAAACCGTTTATAAAATTAAGAGAATAATAAACTATTACTAAAATAGTGTTATTCTAACATTAAATCAGCTAATATTTTTCAAAAAATAACAGTTTTTTATATTATAAGAAAAAAGTAATTTAATATTAAAGTAAATATTAGAGTAAATATTAAAATAAAACTATTTTAATATTAGATTTATATAAGTTATCAAAAAGTATATAACTTTGAGATTTTTGAATAAAATTATATTAGAATAATATAATATTAAATATTATATAATATTAATCTTAAAAAAATAAATTTTAATAATATTTAAAAAGAAATATAAAATAATAAAAATAAAAGTATCTTATATAAAACAAATTTAGTTTAATTTAAGAAAAGAAAAACTAATATAAGAATAACTTCGTTTCAGTAAACATATAAAAAATAAAATTAAATAATAAATAAAATACAGTAATTCTACAGTTGAAATTTAAAGAAACTAGATTAGAAAGTAATTTAAGTAAAAGTAAGTATTATTGTTAGTACTAACAGTTTATTACTCAATAAACCAACTACTATAGTATAACAATATTTAGATAACTAAATAATAATATTATAGTAATATTATAATAATTTTATAATATATCTACTAAAAATTAGTAATAAAACAAGTATATTTTAGTTATTAAATAACATTTGTTTAATTATTCGAGAACTATTAACAATAATAGTTAAAATAAGTCTAAGATATATTAAAGGAAAGTTATAATAATAATTCAATAACACAGTTTAATAATATAGTAACCAGTAATTTAATATATTAAAATAATACTGTAATAACTTTGTTATAATAACCCAATTATATAGTTTAATAATCAAGTAATATTTTCTTAGTAAAGTAGAAACTGCAAGTAAGATATGTTATAGTAGCGTTATTATAATATAATTATAATAGTTTAATAATTTAGCTTAATATAGTAATTATAACTTAGTTATACTAGAATAATATTATAATAATATTATTATAATAACCAAATAAGATATTATATATAATAATAATAGTTATATAATTAAGCAATTATTAATTAATAAAGTAATAATTATAGTTTTAAAATATTGGAAAAACTAATAGAATACTGATATAATATTATTATAATAGTAATTTAATAATATAATAACATAAATTTAATTCAGTTATTTAATAATATAATAATTGTAATTTAATAATAATACAATAATACTATCGTAATTTTGTTATATTATTATAGTAATTTCATTATATTATTGTAGTAATTTTGTTATATTATTATAGTAATTTCGTTATATTATTATAATAATTTTGTTATATAATTGAAACAATATTATAGCAACGATATATTAATATTTTAATAACGTTACTATATATTATAACAATAAATTTTGCTAGAAAAAGTAAGAGACATTTTGTAAAGACTGGTTTTGTTAAACAAATATTTTTTTATTTTTTTCTTAGGGTATTTGTTTATATATTTATTAGTGTACATTTCTGCGAATAAAAACCCGCGACTGCTCCGGCTATCTTTATCAGTGTTAAACAAGTTATCCTCCTGTTTTAATTCGAGTTTATAAAACAATTCAAAAAACAAAAAGATTCTTTGAAAAATTACTAGAGAATATACTAAAGGTTATTTTAAAAGAACTGAAGAAAACATTGAAAAATTCGCTGGAAAATATACTAAAAGTTATTTTAAAGGAACTAAAAGAAATATTGAAAAATTCGCTGAAAAATATACTAGAGATTATTTTGAAAAAGCTAAAGAAAATATTAAAAGATTCGCTAGAAAATATACTAGAAATTATTTTAAAAGAGCTGAAAGAGATATTGAAAAATTCGCTAAAGAATATATTAGAAAACACATTAACAAAATTACAAAAGAAACTCAAAAATATTTGGCCTAATTAAATAAAACAACAAATAATACGTTAAAATATTAATTAAAAATAATAAAGATAAAGATATTATATTTGGTCAAAAGACAAAAGAAAAAAATTAATTTTTAGTAGTTTAAGTTCAGTTTTAATATTAGGTTTTATTATATCTCAACTAAAACACTAAATTCCAGTTAAAACTTTGTTATTCTATAAATTAATTAATAAGAATTTAACTTTTATTTTCCACAGAAAAATATTAGCAAAACTTATTTCTTTAGTTTGTAAAAATATATTTTTTATATATGGAATTTGTATTCCGAATTCTATTTTTAAAAAAATTTAAATTGTAAAAAATATTATATTGATTTTAGTTAATATAATTATTGATATAATATATGTTTACTAATAAAACAAGCATTATATAAATATTTCGAATAATCGTTAATATATTATAGAAACAATAATAAAATAAATTTTTTATTTGAAAAACTTAGTTTTTTAGTTATTTTTTAATTTTAACTATATTATAAATTTTATATAATTTACTATTGTTTTAAAAATATAATAATTGAACAAAAACTATAATATATTTCAGTAAATTTCTTCGCTTATTAAATATTTTTAAATCTTAGATAAAAATTATAAATTACAGTTATTTAACTAATTTCTTTTTTAATAAAAGTACTAAAATATTGCTTGTATTTGAACTCCTGTACTTTTGTACTTATACGAAATTATAGTATTATTTTGTCTTATAATATTATTTCAAATAATATCAAATTATTTCTTTAGTAAATGTTTTTATATTAAAAAAGTTTTTGTTATTAGATCTCTAATAGTATAAAAACAAATAAAATACTACAAGTAAATTTAACACTTAATTAGAATTTTTTTTTCGTTAATCTAGTATTTCATTCGTTATTATAATATTAGATAATCGGTTACAAATTTAACGAACAAAGATTACTAAAATATTTGTAAAACTATTAATTTTAATTTAAGTAATAAAATTNTCGGATTGTTTTTTAATAACGAGAGTTTATATCTTATACTTTAGTTAATAAATATTTATTAAAACTCAGATAATATCTATATTTTATTAAATCAATTACTCAGTTTATTCTAGTTTTGTATATTTCGATTTTATTTTTCTTTTACGACGTTAAAATAGTAGATTCGAAAAATATTAAATTATTTATTATTAGTTTATTTTGTTAGCAGATAATATATGCAAATATTTAATTTATATATCTTTCTCTTTTATTTGTTCGAAGATAAAAAACCTTTAAGTAATATTTATATTTAATTTTTATATAATTTATATTAGTTTTATTAGTATTACTGAAATATCTTATATATTTTGTGTAATAAAACATCGTATAAAACTTCGGGAAATTAAAATACCTATCTCTATTATTCTCACTAGTATATATGATATAAAAAACTTCTTTAGTTTTGTTTATTCGATATAAAATTTGTTTCAAATATTACAAAATAAACTCATTGTAAGATTTATAAAAAACTAATATAATAAAATCAATTATAACCCGAGTATATTATATAATATCAGAGAATTTCTTAAATAAAAATAAAATAATAACTAGTATTAACTATCGAAAGATAGCTTTTTGTTTATCGTTAATTTATTATTTGATATAGCTAAAGTTACAAAACCGTTTAAAACTTAGAAAATAAAAGATTTTATTGAATTTATTATTAAATTAAACGTTAATAACTGATTGTGATAAGTTTGCTTTTCCTTATAAGAGTCTCTCTTTTGTAGTTGTATTTACAAACTCAAGAAACAATTTAATCTACTGTAATAAATATATGATTATCTCTTTCAAAAACTAATATAAAATATCAAACATTATAATTTTATAAATATTCAAGTATAGCAAACCCCACACAAAGTTAATTATATTATAAACTTAATTATCATTGGTTTTCTCTGTGTTCCCAGTTCTTTGTGAAAAAATTTGTTACTATATTGATTTATAAGTACACTTAAACTAAATTATTTTTAAATGTTTTCTTTGGTTAAATAATATTAAACAGATACTGTAATATCGACCACTTTTAATACCAGTTATTAAAGATTATTTTTTGTAATCTGCTATAATACCAGCTATTATAGGATAATACTATCTAACAAATCTATTCACGTAAATTACTTCAAATCCTTCTTTGCCAAATGCTTGTAAAACTATTCGAATTATCAGTTTCTCTTATATAAAATATAATAACTAATCTTATATTTCAAAATAAACTCTATTATAGTATAATAAACATATACTTTAATATTATCTTTATTATTGTTTTCTTTTAAAATAAGAAGTTGAACTAATATCACTAAACCTAGTATAGTTTGCTTGTGTTAAATTACAGTATTTAAATTTCCAATAGTTATATATATTAGTTAATATACTTTGTTTTTATAATATTATATTATTATAATCTTGTTAGTAAATAATAACAATAGAACAACAGTAGTTTTTGTAAGAAACTGTATTTGGATATCTTACCATTAATTTACTATATAAAACTTATTATATATTTGTTTGTTATTATTATTATTGTAATAATATATTAGTATATAAAATAAGTTATTAGTAAACGGATAATACC
>JMRO03000062.1:0-41401 GCA_000743665.3 Scytalidium sp. 3C | reverse complement strand
GCGATTTTAGTTTAAAATATTTAATGAATTCATTGATATAAATATTAAAATTGGAAACGAATTTAAAAAGATAAAATTAAACGAAAAAAAACTTATTCACTTTCATTAAAAAAAAGAATCTGGTCGGCAAAACAAGGGAAACTTTATAAATTTGGATGCGATCAGCAGATATTATTCTAAAAAAAGAAACAAAAGCAACAGCAAGAAAACAAAACTCCAGAATTTTGGCTTAACCAAAACTGAACGGGATAAACATATAAAAGAACAGCTTTGTTTTAAGTGTAATTTGCTAGAATATATAATTAATAATTATAAAAAAAAATACAATAGCAAGAAACAATTGCCAATTATAAAAATTATTTTTATAGAAGCTAAACTAACTTAACATATTCAAGAAATAAGGAAACATATGGTTTTTTTATTGAAATATGTTATTCTAAGAACGAGCTATATACGAGGATATACTACAGTAATATATCTCAAAGTTTTCGAACAATTAAATTTAGAGTATTATCTCCGCTTAAAACTCTGGTATATTTGCTGTTAGAAGATCTTTGACTGATCTAATGAACGAAGAAATGTTTTTTAGTAGAAATAGGAAACCACCGAACGTTTGTATTCTGAATTAAATAAGGTAATAACCGTAATTAATTGTAATTGAAACTGTTTAAAAATAGCAAAAACCGATAACAAACAAAGATATATTAACTTGTTAAATATTCAGAAGCTGCAATTTCCCACTAATAAAAATATGTGAATCGTAATTATAGAAGATATTACTAACATATTCTGAAAAAGAAAGCACTTGTAATTTAATAAATGTTTTATGTTCAGGAAAACTAGAGATGTTCAAAGGGCTTTGTTTAAGATAAGCCACGAACAATGAATTATTTCTAATATAATTCAAAGAAATATGATTAATCGATTTCCAGATTCAGATTTTGTGTTTATAAACAAATTCTTGGAAACAATAAATGAAGTATTGTCGGAAAAAAACAGTTGATTATCATTTGTTAATATAAAAATAGAAATTAATATTATCGAATAAATAAAACAACGGCAACGAAAGAAAATAAAAAAAAAATAAAAAATATGTTTTTATTCAAAGAAAACGATATTTCGTCGTTCGAAAAAAAACCTCGGCAACTAAGCTAACGACATATTAGAAAAACATTAACTAATATCATCGAAAAAAACAAAAAAAATTTTAGACGAAAAATCAGGAAAATTTAACAACAGAATCGCGAAATTAATGTTATTGATGAAAAGAATTTTATTATAAATGTTATTATTAAAAAACACAATATCAAAGCAATGATTGATTCTAAAATAATATATAATTTTATATCACTAAAAACAATACTTAGATTAAAACTGCATATTTAAATTAAAGAAAATAGATATATAATCATTTTAGCAAATGAAACAATTTTTAACAACAAAGTAAAAGTGGAAACTACATTTGTAAAAATGATAATAAACGAATTGTACCAGAAATTGATAACTTTCGATATCACATATATAAATTAATACAAAATTATTTTAGGATTGTTATAGATAAATAAGTATAATCCAAGAATTAACTAACAAAAAGAAATTTTGCATTTTAACAAATGTTAATACACCTTAAGATAAGAGAAATCTTAGGAATTGAACGCGATTGATCTTACCTCAGATAACACAAACGAAAACTAATTAAATTAACCAAAAGTTTTCAATATTCTAAAACAATATAAAAAATAATCGAAATTATTTAAAAAAAAACTAGCGAATAAAATTTTATTTAAATATAAATTATAGAATTACGAAATCAAATTTAAAAAAAATTCGAATTATTATTTGGATTAATTTACTTAACAACTATAGTGTAAAATGAAATCTTGAAAGAATAGCTGAAGAAGATAACAGAATATAGATTCTACCGCGAATTACAATTATTAACAAAAATACTATTGCTATAAATACCCAAATAAAATAACCTCAGAAGACGTTTATATAAAAATTACAGAAGTTTTAACGTTGATATAATCAAAGATTAATACTTTTTATTATTTGCAAACAATATATAAAATAAATTATATAAAACAATTATTTTTACCAAACTCGATTCATAGTTTATTTTTAACCTAATAAAAATTAAAAAAAAAACAAATAGAAAACAGTAATTCGTACTAGATACGAATTATATAAACCTTTGGTTATACTATTCGATTTTACTAATACACTAGCGATTATACAACAATTAGTTAACAACATCTTAAGATTATAGTTGAATATTTATATGTTAGTGTATTTGAATAATATTTTGATATTTTTCAAAAATCTAGAAAAATATAAACAACATGTTAAATAAGTTTTACAAATCTTATGAAACACAAGAATGAGATACAAACTTGTAAAATGCTAATTCCATATCCGAGATATAAAATTTTTAAAATATATTATCAGTTTAAGCTAAATACGAACTTCTGACGAAAAAATCTGTATTATATTAAAATAACTAATACTTAAGTTAATCAAGAAAATATAAAATTTCCTTAAATTCGTCAATTACTATTAAAAATTCGTAGTTGAATACTCGGAGAAAGCTGTATTACTAACGAAACTAACAAAGAAAAACAAGCTTTTTCGTTAGACAGAAAAAGAACAACGAGCTTTTGACGATCTTAAAAAATCCTTCAAAAAAAAGAAGATATTAGTTATATTTAATCTTAATTCACTTATTCGTATAAAAACAAACGTTTCTAATAAAGTATTAAAAGCAATAATAAACTAGCAAAACAAATATAGGAAATAATAACCAATTACATTTTATTTACGAAAATTTTTCGTTACAGAATTCAATTATCTAATTTACAACAAAGAATTGTTAATAATAGTAAACTTATTTAAGAAATAAAAGGTTTATTTGGTCAAAATAAAACATTAAATAAAAATTTTTATAGATTACGAGAATTTTCGGTATTTCTTTAATAGTAAAGAACTTAATCGAAAACAAACCTGATAGTCAGAAACACTTTCTGAGTATAATTTTAAAATTCGTTATATTAAAAAAACAAAAAACACAAAAGCAAATGTTCTCAGTAGAAAACCTAAATATATATAAGAAAAAAAACCTAAGAAACTAGCAATTCTCAGAGAAATAAAGAAAGAATTCATATATAACACTAAATAAATAATAGCGATCATTAGACTGATAGACCACTATTGGGCAAATAAAATTAGGGAAACTATTAGGAAAGAGAATCTTAATTTGCATAGAAAAAAAAAGATCTTTTATAGAAAACAATCGACGAATTATAGTACTAAAACAAAAGATTATATATTTTTGTCGAATTATATAAAAAGTTCATTAAAGAACAACACAAGTCATTACTAGAAGAACATCAAAAATTTAAAAA
Organism: Scytalidium sp. 3C; assembly: GCA_000743665.3. Classification (NCBI taxonomy): domain Eukaryota; kingdom Fungi; phylum Ascomycota; class Leotiomycetes; genus Scytalidium; species Scytalidium sp. 3C. The sequence continues at coordinate 38,000 of JMRO03000062.1, read as the reverse complement.
AATTAAAGAAAAAATCTTTTGTAATTATTGTATTCCAAAATTGTTTAGAACTATTAAACAAATAATCAAAAACTGTGATATATACTGAAAAACTAAAAACTCTAAAAGAAAACTATATGATTTACTACAACTATTGAAAACGCTAGAAACAATATAAACATCGATTGTATAAAATTTTATAATAACACTTTTACTATCAAAAAACCTAGCTATCGAAGTAATTTACAATATTATATTAACTGTCACAAAAAAACTAACGAAATACGATATCTTTATCCTATAGAAAATAAACTAAAGAACAAAAGAATTAACTATCGTATTCATACAATATATTATATTAATATAAAAAATATTAGAAGAGATTATGTCAGACAAAAATAATTTGTTTACATCAAAATTCTAAGAAGTTTTTACAGCAAAACTAAGTATCAAACGTAAAATATTTATACCGTTTCATTTACAAACAAACAAACAAACAAAACAATTAAATTAAACTTTAGAAATTTATTTTAAAACATATACCAGTTATCAGCAAAATAATTAAATAAAATTATTACTTTTGATTTAATTTATATACAATAACTCAAAATATACTACAATTAGATTTTCACTATTCTACGCAAATTATAAATACGAGCCAAGTACAAAAAAAATAACTAAAGAAATTAAATCAGTTTTCGAACACAAAAAACGAAAAGTATAACAAATAAAGAAATTGTATAAAAAACTCAAGCAAAAAATTAAGGAATCTCGAGAAAGAATATCTAAATATTACAACAAATATTACTAAAAAAAACTAGATTTTAAAAAAGAAAATAAAATTTATTTTGTTAAGAAAAATATCAAGATAAAACGACTAAGTAACAAACTTAATTAAATTAAATTAAAATTATTTAAAATCAAAAATAAACTAAAACCGGTTATTTATAAATTAAAACTACTTAAAATAATGAAAATATACTTTGTATTCTACATTGTATTATTAAAACTTATATTAACTAATGTATTTAAGATATTAGACACTAAACTCGAAATTAATTTGGAGAAAAAATAGAATATAGAGAAAATTAAAGATCACAAGATCTATTATAATAAACTGAAGTATTTAATAAACTAGAAAAAATATCCGAAATAAAAAAACTCGTAAAAATCATTTACTAATTTCACGAATTTTCAGAAATTAATCGAGGAATACCTTCAAATTATAACCAAGAAAAATTTTTAAGAAGCAAAACTCTTAAAAACTTATCTAAAGTTAAAAAATCGTAACCGTTATCTAAAGACAACAGAACATAGTCAGCAACAGAAATTATATTAATTTCTTACAGAACAACCTATGATTGTTTTTCCTGTTCTTCTTTTTCCAAGCGCTCTTTTTCTTCAAGTTCTTCTAGTTTTTCTATAGTAGAAGTGCTTTTTATTATTATCAGGCGAACACAGGTTTTCAGTTGTTTTTGGAGCTTGCGGTATTAAGCCACAGGAACAAGAACAGCTCGAACAGCTGCTTCAGTTTTTTTTTTTTTNCAAGACATTCTTTTTTTTTTATCATTTTTTGAAATTCGTTGACGCTAGAATTAAGATTGCAACGACCGCTGCAGCGAATATATTCAAAGCATTTTAATAAATTAAAAAATTGTTTGCAGTTTTTATTATTCATTTTACAAAAACAACATTTGCTAATTATAAAAAAACTGAACTTGGTAATATATTTACTTTTCCTAATACAGTTAAAATATTTATAGTTGTCAATTTCTTTTTAGGACATAATAACAAAAAAAAAAGTCATCATCACCTGAAAATAATTCCTGACTTCATAATTAAGCATCGGAGCGACGTTAAGCTTAGAAAAGGATAGTGTTACAGGTCTCAGCCCAAGTACCACAGCACCTTCTACCTGTAGGAAATCACGTGAAGATATAGAAATCTAAAGGGTTTAGAACTTTAGATTTCTAGAGCACTAATACCTAACATAAATCAATTGTCTATTTAAGTCACGATCTTTATTATAATAGATAAAAACCGTGTGTTCAACCTAAGTAATATTCCAATACACTTCATTATTATCCTAAAACTTCATTGTCCAACTTGCATATCTGATTGTCTTTCTACCTGCTGCACTATCATATAACCGTGATACGTACAGAGGGATCGTTACAAAAATATTGATTTCATATTAAATAAAATATTATTAAAAATACTAAAAATATTTAAGGAATTTCTGGAAAATTTTAAATTTATTATAGTATATATTAAAAAACTTTTTTACTAGTATAATAATTGTGTCTTCAGTTATTTTAAGAACTGTAATTAGAACTTTCTTATATATAGTTTTCAAATTATCTTTTTTTAGATTCCAATTATTATTTAATAACATTTAATATATCTCAAAATCAGTGAAAGAAACTCTAATAATATAATTAATTTTCTTTTAATTCTTTTACCATTGTTTTTTTTTACGTTTGTAAGTTTTATTATATTAATTATAATATATTTAAATATATTATATATATCAAAAGTATTTTCTAATATCATTTTCCAAGTCTCGAAATTTGTTTTTCTTTTAAAAAATAAAACTTCCGAATTTTTTAAGTTAAATTTAAATATTTTTTCGAAGATATTTACAAGTATTTTAAGTGAAATCAAGTTTACTAAATATGTAATCGATAAATTCGGGCTCTCAGAACACGAGTTGAAATATAAAACTATTTCTCAAAGTTAAATTAACACATCGAATTTTACGAAAGTTTCGAATCGTCGTAATATCAGGAATTTTGCTATATAACTCAAAAAAGTAAATATAACAATTGAAATATCAAAATAAAGTAGTAAAAGCGTTAAAAAAGGGCCTCATAACTTATAAGGAGAAGTGCTCTATATGATGCTACTGGAGAACTAAGCCTAGCTATGAGCTTATCTACTTGAGTGAGCGGTGGTTGTCGGCTAGGTCACGTGGTTGTCATGTGACACCGCGTACCTACAACAATTATTAACCGGTGAATAGCTGCCATGAATAATGGGCCCCTGCATTTTGCTCTTCTTTTCAGTTCCTAAGATATAAATTCATTCTTATAGTGTGGTGGTGCCTATTCAGGTGTGGCGCTGCCCGTTCGGGTAAGGCCAGCCTGTGTCACTCGCCTTCCATTGCCGCGAGACGTCATTGTTGAGACTGGGATATGGACCGAGGTGCCTTTTATGTGCGCGCCTGAGGCCCAAGAACTAATTCAGGCGCCGCAAAACTCGTCGCCGCCTCACCTTTTTTTGTCTCCCGCCACAAAGGCCTCGTTTAGTTACGCCCGGCGGTGCAAGGAGCAACACAATGGGAGACAGTCCTCAAGTAACTTCCCCCGTAGAATCGCCCTCTCCTGACCTAAGTCCATCGTTAGGGGACAGGGTATTTCCGATCAGATCGCAAATCTCAGTCGACCCTGGGATCACCCCTTGCAATCGCCATGACGTGTGCAGCCACGATAACCTCCAAGGTGAAACTCCCTCAAGGGAACAACCGGAGAGTCAAAAACCCCCTGGAAGCTTGCAAAGGATGTCTCTGGCCAGAGGGGGCTCCACAGATCAGTGCCTGGAAGGGGCTAGCGTTGCGTCTCTTGTAGGCATTCGAAGACCCACCGAAGTTCCATCTATTTTCTCTGACAATCGTCAAACGAACCATGAGCGTCGAAAAGGGTCAAGCCAAGCTGCAGGACAGATGTTCAGTCCCCTAAGTGCATCGTCGGGATCAGAGAGTATTGCCAGCCTGTACAGCGGGGGAGCCGCAACTGGAGCTGCCGAAAATTCTGTTCAAAGTGGTCACGGTGACGAGAATAGCCCGCTGATTACTACCCGATTTAAACACATCGTCACTGATGAGGGACATGCGATCCTAACAGGCCGAGATGGTGGTGAACTGCAACGCTGTGAAGACGAACCCATCCATATCCCTGGTGCCATTCAGGGATTCGGCCTCTTGATTGCTCTGGAGGAACAACCAGATGGGAAATTGATCGTTCGAATTGTCAGCGAGAATTCCCAGGATATAATAGGATATACCCCCAAGCAACTCTTTGCCCTGAACAGTTTTGTGGATATCCTATCCGCCGAACAAGCAGATACGCTACTGGATCACGTTGATTTTGTGAAGGATGCAGACGCTGACCCAGCAACAAACGGACCTGAGGTCTTTACCATATCCGTTCGATCACCTAGCAGAAACCCAAAGAAATTGTGGTGTGCTATGCATATGAGTGAACGCAACCCAGGCTTGATAATTTGCGAGTTTGAACTGGAAGATGACCAAGCCAATCCTCTAGTCTCGCCATCTGACATCTCTATTGCAGAGCCAGAAGATACACTCGACAGCAATCCTTCCGCAGAGGAGTTTGCAGAAAGTACAGTAACCGTCAGTCGACCATTACGTGTTCTTCGAAATGCTCGGAAACGAAGAGGAGAGGCGGCTGCAATGGAGGTCTTCAATATCATGTCCCAGATACAAGAACAACTGAATTCTGCCCAGAATATACCACAATTTCTTAAGATTTTAGTCGGAATTGTCAAAGAGCTGACCGGCTTTCATCGAGTGATGATCTACCAATTCGATCAGTCCTTCAATGGAAGAGTGGTTACTGAGCTTGTAGATCCGAGAGCGACCAAAGATCTGTACAAAGGTCTGAACTTTCCAGCCTCGGATATTCCTAAACAGGCTCGAGATCTGTACAAGGTTAACAAAGTACGCCTGCTCTACGACAGAGATCAAGATACAGCTCGCCTCGTTTGCCGGACGGTTGAGGACCTGGAAACGCCGCTTGATCTGACGCATTCGTACTTGCGAGCAATGTCTCCGATACATATCAAGTACCTAGCGAACATGGCTGTGCGAGCTTCCATGTCTATTTCTCTTAATGCGTTTGATGAGCTTTGGGGTCTGATCTCATGTCATTCTTATGGAGCCAGAGGGATGCGTGTCTCCTTTCCGATAAGGAAAATGTGTCGTCTTGTCGGTGATACAGCATCTCGCAATATTGAGCGATTGTCCTACGCGTCCAGATTGCAAGCTAGAAAGTTGATTAATGCTGTTCCTACTGAACAAAAACCCGCTGGATATATTATTGCATCCTCAGATGACCTGCTCAAGCTGTTCGACGCCGACTATGGGTTGTTGTCGATTGGTGACGAAACAAAGATCCTGGGTCGGATCGAAAATTCTCATGAGGTCCTAGCAATGCTAGAATATCTTCGAGTTCGGAGGATAACTTCGGTGCTAGCATCTCAAGATATCCGGGAAGACTTTCCTGACCTTACGTATCCTCCAGGATTTCAGGTTATTGCTGGGCTCCTGCTTGTACCGCTCTCTGTTGGTGGAGTTGATTTCATTGTCTTTTTCAGAAAGGGTCAGTTGAAAGAGGTAAAATGGGCTGGAAATCCATATGAAAAATTCATCAGGCAGGGGACAGAAGGTTACCTCGAGCCCAGAAAGAGCTTCAAGACTTGGAGTGAGACTGTCGTGGGAAAGTGTCGGGACTGGACCGAAGAGCAGGTAGAAACGGCTGCAGTTTTATGCCTGGTTTACGGCAAATTCATTGAAGTTTGGCGACAAAAGGAAGCCGCTCTACGAAATAGTCAACTTACTCGTCTGCTCCTCGCAAACTCTGCTCATGAGGTTCGAACACCTTTGAACGCTATCATCAACTATCTGGAGATTGCTCTGGAAGGTTCCCTTGATCAAGAAACTCGAGAGAATCTTGCGCGGTCTCATTCAGCCTCGAAATCATTAATTTATGTCATCAACGATCTGCTAGACCTGACAAAAACAGAAGAAGGGCATGACTTAGTCAAAAAGGAAGTGTTTGATCTTCATGCTACAATCAAAGAAGGAACAGATGCATACACTGGGGATGCTAAACGAAAGCAACTCGAGTACAAGGTCATAATTCATCCTGGTGTTCCTGTGTACGTAATAGGAGACCAGCAACGGGTCCGACAAGCACTGTCAAATGTCACAGCCAACGCAATCCATTATACGACAACAGGGGCTGTCAAAGTAGAAATCTGGGCGGCTAATGGACGTGGAAACCATGTTGATGTCGATTTCGTGATCCAAGATACTGGAATTGGTATGTCGAGTCAGAAGCTCGATGAACTTTTCCGGGAATTAGAACAAGTCGGTTTTGAAGCGGATGACGCCTTTGGTGTTACCCAAAGGAGCGATGGTAGGCGAAAAGAACCCCTGGCTGAGGGCGGAAGAGACGACAAAGGTACTCTTGGTCTTGGACTAGCTGTGGTCTCACGCATCGTACGTACAATGAATGGACAGTTGCGGCTTAAATCTGAGCCAGGGAAGGGATCAAGATTCGTCATACAATTGCCATTTCAAGTTCCTGGTGAAGAAGCTACTCAGAAGCTAATAGAAGACTTTCCACAATCCTCGGTATCTCAAATACCTCAATATCCTCCAACACGACATCCTGCTAATGCAGACGAAGTGACTCTTGTCGAAAGCATGCCTATGAACAAGTTCGAGAAACGTAGACACAGCTCTGGGAGCATGAATAGCTTGAAGACGATGCAGAATCAGTTTAGCCTCAAAAATGGGAAGAGCGATGTTGACAAACTCGGCGATGCGATTGAAGAGCAAGATATGGTTCTTGCATCTCCTACTATACGAAGATCAGGTAGCCGAGGACAGATCGAAGGACGCGGATCGCCTTCATCGACTTGGTCTCAGATCTCTAAACAGTCCTTTTCTCATGGTTCAGATGTTGCGTCTGGAGGTGCTTTTGAACTTCGTACTTCTCAAATCCCAGCGAGATCCGGAAAACATCCCGTTATTGACTCAGACATCCCCACCAATCTTCTGGAGATTCCAGAAGGGTTAAAGACACCCAGTTCTAAGAATTTACGCTTCTTACCCTCTGGAATCGCGTCCAAATCTAAAGGATCCGCTCGATTCTTGCCGAAGGTCGATCATTTACGGGTACTCGTTGCAGAAGATGATCCCATCAACAGCAAGATCATCAAGAAGAGACTTGAGAAAGCTTCCCACGAGGTCTATCTTACTGTGAACGGAGAAGAATGCGCTACTGCGTATAGTGATAATCCAGAAAAGTTTGATGTTGTCCTAATGGACATACAGGTAAGTCACATTGTTAATTGAATTTTTAGACCCATTTAACCTATAACGTAGATGCCGATCGTAGATGGGCTGACTTCGACGAAAATGATTCGCTCCTTTGAAAAGACCCATCCGACTACAACACTATCCCCATCTGCCACTCACGACGGAAGGATCCCAATATTCGCGGTTTCTGCTTCTCTTGTAGAGAAGGATCGGCAGATGTGCATTGACTGTGGATTTGACGGCTGGATCCTCAAACCAATCGATTTCAACCGGCTCAGTACTCTTATGAAGGGGATTGTGGACGAAGATATTCGACAAGGAGCTCTCTATGTTCCTGGAGAGTGGGAGAAAGGTGGCTGGTTCGAACAGACATGAGTAGATCGCTTTCAAGCTGCGTCGACTTTCTTCGGAACAAGAGCCGTGTGAATGACCAGTGAAAGTCGCCAAGGGAGCGCGTTAAAAAGATATACTGCCGCGGATATGCTACGAATGAATCATCGTATTTATTGGTTCTTTCTGCGAGTGTTGTTCAACCACATGTTCAGGCAGCCCAGGATGGACAAACTGTCGAATATTATTTAGCCATTATTTGACGGCCCTTGTCAAGAATTATGGCATGCTCAGCCAGGCATATTCCACTTTTCTGATACGCACAAGTCGGATTATCGGAGTGAACTAGTGCTTCGAGACGACGTGGGAAGTTGGAGTTGGTATTCGGCAACATTCGTAGAATTTCTGATTTGAGCATAGTGCTGTCCTTGTACTCACGATCAAAGAGTTCGAAAGCGTGCATATTTCAACTGACAAGAAGAAATTAAGATGGCGTTTGAGAAGGTTGTACTATGACGGAGCCAATCCAATAGCTGCTACGTAGAAAATCAACGATGACATCAAACATGCTTCTAGTGAGCATTCGATGCATTTTGATAGTCCTAACTAGAATTAAAATAGAAACACGCTCGCAAGGGATGGACCACTCACAGAAGAGCTTCATGCAATTAATTCTATATTGCATTTCTAACATTGCCCCCACACACAGTACCACTTGTTCATAGCATACTGGACTAAGACTCTGTCCCCATAGACCACTTGTCACCGTTATCTCGGAGCGCTGTGGGGTCGCCTTGCATCTTGACGAAGGAATATACGGACTTAGAGTAAATTACATCAACCCGTGATTACTTTTTCCACGTAACACGTAAACTACATCGATGATTATATCATCTGATTTGTACGGCAGTTGAAAGTCGTATGGCGGCGGGTATAATTTATGTTTGGTGCTTTGGGAAGGCAGAAGTATTCGTGTACTCGGGTTAAGCCTTGAATCGAACGGTAATGCGTCTGCGCAGGACAGAACAACAACAACAACAAAAAAAAAAACCATTTTAGGGGTCTGATAATATTATAATTAGATGAGATCATGTCAGATTAATCGATCATGAAGTGACCGGGGCACAAATGAAAGCCCAACAATTCAGCAGAAATAGGCATCGTGAAGCGTTCAGTATTATGTTCAGAACATACAATACAATAGCTCATGAATTTGTATCTTTTCTGTTAGAGACTCTGAAGAAGCAACAGAAGCAACAGAATTGACGAATCAATGTGCCTAATATTTAGACTTGCATATCATATTTAAACCACAACCCTCAAGCAGGACAACTTCTTGAACTGATTATGCTATTCAAGCGGTGTTGTGTTAGATATTGAGCAGATTTTCTAGAATACGTGCGATCTGAATATGAAAGGGCCAGTCCCAGGGTCTCAATGGATATACGACACTTTCTCCAAATAGGTCATCAACCTTTATGCTTTTCAGTGTCAATTTATGACCCATCGCCAGAATCATCGGCTGCCCGCACAAAAGATACATCTGCGCAGGTACCAAGTGCAGAACGTTTATGGCGCTAGAGCAACTTGCACCTGGCGGGCGGATTCCGCTTCCCGCCCTCGCAGTTCTGCCCGTATCGGTCCTGGGCCTTAAATATTCGCTTTTTCTTATACCAGTCCATAATGCTCACGTCAATGGTTTACCATTTTGAAGCGACATTTAAGCTAGATGTTCAATTTGTAGCTGAGATATGTACTATTCTACAAATAAAGACAGGCCGAGGAACATAACGGTCTGCATTTCTCTGAAGTATCTGCCTTCTGAAATCTGGTCCCTCAGGCAGTTGATTGTCAGCCATTGTTAATAAATGNCATTGTGCAAGACTGCTTCCGACTGTCACTGGTTAAGGCCTCAGCTAAACGGTGGCGACGTTGCCTCCACAATAGCTCCCCTCGGTGTCACCAAACCCGAAGAAAGAAGAGTTACTGGTGCTATCGAAGCTCGCCGTGGTACCATCGTAGGTAAACCGGCAAGTGTAGGAGCCGCCTGGTACGCATTCGCCTGCTCCACCCCAGTTATCCTCGCAAACGTTGGCACTGTCGTAATCCGGGATGGCATACGTCAGATATGCTCCAGAGCTGCATTTCTTGGAGCAAGGATCAGGAAGGTTACTATTGTCCAGTTGTTGCCAGGCGCCATCATCCAAACGCCAAAGAGTTCCAGAAGATGATGTTGTTGTCGAACCCCCAAAGTTTAAGTGCCAGCGGTATGGAAGGTCACCATCTGCAACTCTGATGCACTGCCAGCCGCGGGTATAGCCAGCATAAGTACCGAACGAAACAGCATTGTCGGAATTGATCCTTTTGGAAGAGAGAGAGAGAGAGAGAGAGAGAGAGAGAGAGAGAGAGTCTAAATGTTGAACGCGTTAATATTCGAGTAAACAGCTGTCAAGGTCGGTTTTCTTTTTGTGTAGTACTTGGGACGGGAAAAAGTCGACACACCTCGGTGGGAATCACACAGCCTTTTATAGAAAAGGAGGCCCCTTTCTTACGGGCGCGAAGATAAACGTGATTGTTTCGACGTCGCCATGCTCAGTGTAGATCAGCAGCCTTCATTGCCATAACCGTGGTGTCGGTTGTACAGAACTCATCCGATGCTACAGTGGGAATACAGAGTCTCATGTTGGTCTTAGAAGCCATACCATTGGCTAAACGAGCAAGACATGTGTATTCAGCCTTGCCTCCAGCTGTAGGTTAGGATGGAACTCGGTTATTTCACATCCGAGTACCCGAAACTTGACTAAAAATAACCCAGAAACTAAAGATGATTTGTAGATAGTTGTTGGTGTTGCTGTTGTGCGGCCTGTCTCTCACTAATGATACATCAAACACAAGCTTGTCCTACTTATGTCCTGAGTACCCCATCAAAGGTAGCTCCACAACGCGTGCCATTTTACCTCGAGGTTGCAGCGAAATGGACTTTGGCTGCCATTGATTCAGTTGTTACGGCTATTTGACCGTAGGTGGTCGAGGTACATTCATTGCTCAGCTTTCATGCTGGAAAGCAACTCGGCTGACGCAAAGCAACAGTTCGCTGTTCGCTCCATTCCGACGACGCTCTGACGCGAGGATCTTCATGCCAGCCCTGTCCATCAGAGGCGATCCCAACATTCTGTGCCGCAGAACGATGACGTATCTTGTCACGCACCCATCTTTCAAATCAAACCACCACACCGTTCAGTATTCACCTCACATCGTTCGGTTGGTACGTACTTTGTAGACATCCAAGTCGTGGGTTGTCGATCCGGCAACCTCATCAGATATCGGCGCAATCCAGGCCTTTGCGTCGTTTCATTGCGCAGGGCACAGTCTTGAACGAGAGCACGCAGTGGTTCCCATGACTGCTACATCGGTGAGGCCACACACGTCCTGAACCATCTATCTCGTAATTGCGTGTACCAACAGCACAGTTCGAGCCTCCAACGTCATTCATGAGGCTCAAAGGCTCTTGGCCACTGACGCATCCGCTCTCGGTTGAAGCGTGGCGACTGTGTGATCTGCCAATACGGGTCGCCTGAAATGGGACGGTAGGAACCCCATCTCCGGAGCCTCCTCGCATGGCGCACCTCGGCCATGGAGCCCGGCAGCCTCTTTCTTAGCGTTGGGGTCTCCGCATCCGCTGCATTGCATGTACCTTTGTAGGATTCATTATAGACGCGCCCAGTCCCTGGTCCATGGATGAATATCTGTTTAGGACCAGTGTTAAAATTAAGTCACATTCATATTTAATTAACAATATACCAAGCGATGAGTTGGGAATTCAGAATGCGCCCTCGCTTTATTGGAACCGGTACATCATGGTGATGGCAATGCACCGCTTACACCAGGCATATTCTACCACGTCTCTAGTTAACTCTAAAATGGTTGAGATCTCCGCTTTAAAACGAGCTGCTGCAGTTAAATACGATGCAAATAATGCAGTCTACCAAGGTCGTGTGGCAGCTGGTTCTGCGATCCAACCGTCTAGCAGCTCAAACATGCGGGCCATTATTCACCGTCGGCTTTCGTGGCCCCGATAGCTGCGGTTTTTTGCAGCACCTTGAACGCTCTCGTTGTCTCCCGCATACTCTGAACGAGCAGGTAGAGCGGCACAACAATCCAAAACGCATTCAGCAACACGTAGTAGCCCCAGAAATAGGCGCGCTCCGGGCGCGAGTACTCGGTGCCCGCAACAGCAAGGTCAAACATGCAAGTGGCATAGTAGAGCACGTCGCCATACAACTGGCCAAGGCTGACGACTGACTGCAATGGGTGGCGGAAGGGGTGGTCGGCGACGATGCACCAAGCGCACGCGAAGGACAGTGGACCCCAGAACACGGCCGTCACTGTCTCCATGCATACGATGAAGGAGTCAGCCGTCAAGTACCGCGAGTCCGACAGGGAGTACTCCTTCCAGAGCTGGGCTAGCACGCCATGGTGACCGGCGACATCATGGAAATGGAGGGCGAAGTATCCTACTCTACGGGTGAATTTCTAGGACTACGAAGGGCGCAATAGAAATGCTCAGCTAAAAGGTCAACTTCTTGCGTACCTTCTAGGCCGAGATGAATACATCCGCATAGGACAAACCAGAGGGCCACAGCGATGTGACCCCTTGGGAGATCTGGCCGTGTGTAATTGATGTAGAGCCAGGTCGGGACGAGGATGCTAACGCACGTGACGGTGAATATGGCGAGGATCTCTGGCGTTGAGAGAGTGGGCGCCACGTAACCAGCGATAACAGCACCTAGCGGATAGTAAGGGTGTGGAGGGGTCTGCGCATCGGTTTTCATGATTGCGTCCTAGGATTTTCAACTACAAGAAATGAAAATTGAAATTATCGCTGGCCGGCATCAATATATACTCATTTTAATTTTCGGCCCAAGTGAGCAAACTGAGCGCCCAGCCGGAAACTTGTACATCCGCTCAGGCGATGTTTTAATTGCGCATCGCCGGCTGCACCGCCGCAACAAAGGGGTTCTGTGGGTCCTTCAAGCGGTAAGTAAACAGGCGGTAATACAGTCCATCCATCCCTTTCACCTTGACGGTGTCTGGGACTTATGAGAGACAGTTCTGTTCAGCACACGAAGACCAAGGCTTAAATCAACCTGTTTTTCAGGAAAAGGGATGGAGTTTAAACGGCTGGTCCTGAGGGTTCATTTCAAACACGCCGCTTCAAGCTGAGTCTCCGCTAATTCTAGCAAATAGCAAAGCCAATCCAAACTCATGATTACCCCAATCATCTCATCTTGATGTATGAAGCTAGCAAAGTAAGGATGAGCGAAGGAGAGAAGAGAACTGCAAGTCTTGTCGTGGCTTCAGGATGGTAAGAACGATAATGACGTTCAGGCTCGGGCTTATACGGATTGCGAATGCGATACTGGAAGACGCTTACAGGATTTGTGGAGCTGTGTCGAGATTGTTCGGCCATGATATATCCTCTCTACCGAAGAGTAAACTGTCAGGATCAAAACTAATATCTTGAAAAAAAATCTTCTAAGTATGCATTTGCAAGCTTTTCTCCTGCCTCGCCCAGTGACGGCTGTGAATCCAATATCTTACATGATGATGCATGGAAATTGGTTACAGCTTGCTGAATGAAGGGGCTTAGATGTTCGTGCCCATGCAGGATCGACAAAAGTTTGCTCCAAGATTGTGATACTGAAGTCGTATATAGATCCGTTCGCAGCATAGAACATAGAATAATAGTCCCTGCGACGTGAAGATAAAAGATGCGGTACCACCAAGGAATGATGCCGATGTCTTGATCAGGATTATGGTTGTCGTGCAAAAGAGCTATCATTTATTGGGCATTTTCTATGCAGAGGTTGGCGGAATTATATAAAATACGATCTCCTAGTCGAGGGGAGAGCCGACCGAGGTTTTAGATTGTAATAAGCAGAAACGTGCTAGCATCGGCTTGTAAAGAAATATTCTGCAGTGTAAACGCCTAATACAGCTACAGTAAGCATACAGCCTTGGCAAGTAGTAGAACCCCAAAGGAGAAGCGCAGGTTTTTCGTTCAACGTTTAATATACTTACCTGAGATGGAGCCAGAACCTTAGTTTGTATAAAACGCTGTTTGTAGGACTTTCGAAGGTGTCATATCCTAAATCTTGACGAAGATCATTCTCCCACTTATCAAGACATGCTTCATGCTGCAATACTGTGCTGTAGTAATTTTTACTTGGGTACAGAGTGGGCAGGCCGAGCCTCGCTGCAACCTTGCTTCCAGTAGACGGATGCGAGATCGCGATATGATTGCCAATTTCATATAGTTCCAGGGTCTTTGCAAGGTAATGAGCTGACGGCAAACCATTCTGTCCTTGCGTACAATCTTTGTATAGTGAGCTAATGGCGATAGAAGCAAAATCTAAGGGAAGTAGCGACGTTCGTCCCAGCATCCATGAAGTCCCCCTGTGCAACAATTAGTCATGATTTATTGAATAGGAAAATGGGCTTCTGGAAAACCTGTCTGCCAAAACACAGCATTGCCAAAGCTGCTCTCTCATCCTAGCCTCACTACTTGATAGACGAGACCACCTCCCTGGGAGGTGCAGCTCTAAGTTTTGTGCAATCCGTATAGCACAACCCACTATAGTCCAGGTTTGATGTGGACTGTTAGTGCACTGTAGATATCGACTCATAAGCAGCAAGCACTGCACCAGCCCAAGCGACCCGGATTCCCAAATTATCGTTTCAGGTTGAAGTATTGTCTACACACACGGTGGAAGAAAGTGCTGCCGACTTCTTCTCTTTGCTCATGTGGCAAGTTTTCTTGCAGCTGGGTTGACAAGGCGAAGATGGTGTTGAGGGTGCTGATGAAAATATGCTCGTCGTTATCAGCATAATCTCCAGCATATAGAGCTTGATAGGAATCGCAAAGCATTCTTGTTCAACCAAAGGTTCATACGCGTGAATATATTGCCAATATATGTCCATTAACTGATCTGAATGCTTACGAGTGGGAAGAACGCTGTCAACATGATAGATACGGCTCTCAGAAGCTTGACGACGAGGACGTAGCCCAAACAAGGGAGCGTCGCTCATCGGAACCCGGAATGGGGATGCAGCAGAAGGGAGGCCTACTTTTGCCTGTATTACAGCTTTCGCTTCGCCACATATCCCTGGCGTGCCGATATCAAAAATTTCTGTTGCTGCTGATTCGTCGGGTGGATGTGAATTTCGAGATAGCGGTTCTGCTTGAGCTGGTTCACTCGGAGACGACGCATTATTGTGCCTAGGACTCTGATACGTGCAACTTTCCCGGAGAACGTTCTTTTTCTGACAATTACTGCATGCTAAATTTCAGAAAACTCAAATTTCCCTCCATTGAGTAAAGCTCAACACACCTGGACGAGCACCGTCACATTTAAATTTTCTTAGATCGGCAACGTTGGCAAGCTATCTCAATTTTCAACCTCTTCATACGTGGCAGATCTGCTTTGGGTACACCCTGGCCTAGTTGATGCACCGCTGTCTTTACACAAGTCCCACAGCGGCATATCGGGACAGAAGGCGAGAAGGATGGTGAACAAGCAACGCAGCTGAACTGAAAACCCATCCCCCAAGCGCTATAAGATTATAGCCAATCAAAAGCGGATCCGGCAGTCTTGCTGACATAAGTCCCGAATATTCCGTTGCTCCGTCCGGGTCCCTTCCGGCATTTGGCTGTGGGTCAAATCGGCCTAGTCTAGTAATTACATGGCCGAACGAAGGTATATATGTATGAAGATATGGGATGCATTGTGGTATTGGAGTTAAAATTTTGAGATGCTAATCATTAATTGTTTCAATATGCCAAAAGAGATCGACACCGAGGCCTTCGCCCAAGCCCACAATCAAAAGGGGACAGAAGCGACACAAGATGCCGTATGTAGCCTTATACGAAGGCAGCGGTACACAATCAGACCCTTTTATTGTTGAGTTCTTGCCAGATGACCCTCAAAATCCTATCAACTTCCGTGACGCCAAGAAATGGCTGATCACTGGCATCGTTACCATGTCCGTCTTTGCAATTACTCTTACTTCGTCGGCATATTCAGGGTCAGCGAAACAGGTCAGTGACTATTTCAACATAATCGATGAAGTGTATAATTTGGGTACATCTCTCTTTGTCCTTGGATTTGCAATTGGCCTGGCATTGTGGGCCCCTCTGTCCGAATTGTTTGGTCGACGAATCTTATTCATTATCACGCATGCTTGTATGGTGGCCTTCGTTGCTGCTGCTGCTGGTTGTAAAAACATATCTTCACTTCTCTTATTCCGTTTCCTATCTGGAACCTTTGGTGCATCTCCCCTCACCAATTCTGGTGGTGTTATTGCAGATCTTTTCCCACCAACCCAGCGAGGTATCGCCATGGCTCTTTTCTCCGCTGTCCCTTTCATGGGTCTAGTTCTGGGTCCGATTATGGGAGGATTCATTACCATCACAACGTCCTGGAGATGGGTACAGGGCGTGTACTCTATATACATTGTCATTGTCTGGATTGTGGGTTTCTTTTTTGTTCCTGAAACTTACGGACCAGTGCTATTAGCGAACATGGCAAAGCAGTTTTCCACTACATCTGGAAAGGTCTATATCAGTATTCTGGAGCGCCACCCAGACAAAACATTATCCGATCTCTTTGGCAAAATGATTAGGCGGCCATGGGTGCTACTCTTTCGAGAGCCAATCGTGTTGATCGCATCAGTCCATATGGCAATACTGTATGGGACTATTTGCATGTTTTGGGTGCATTTCTGATTGTTTATCAACAGTATCGAGGGTGGAATGAAGGTGCTGGAGGAATGGCCTTTTTGGGTCTTGTAGTTGGCATGTTGATAGGGCTGGCATATTCTATTATCGACGACAGCAGGCGATACAAGAAGCTAGGAAAACAAGCTTTCCCCGAGGCACGCTTACCCCCTGGAATTATCAGCGCTCTTGCACTCCCTATAGGCATGTTCGGATTTGCATGGACAAATTTTCCAAGTATCCATTGGTCCGCCAGCATTATTCTTTCCGCACCGTTTGGATTCGGCACGGTGCTTGTCTTTCCCTCCTGTCTGAACTACCTGCTCGATTCTTATACAATCTACGCGGCATCAGTTCTCGCAGCTGGTGCCATGCTTAGGGCATTTTTTGGCGCTGCGTTTCCATTGTTCACATCTCGGATATTCAAAAGCCTTGGTATCCACTGGGCCAGTTCGATACCAGCTTTCCTAACCGTGGCATGCTTGCCGTTCCCCTGGGTGATGTACAGTTATGGTGCTGCCATTCGAACGAAATGTAAATATGCGAAGGAGGCTGCTATTTAATTTCTCGCATGAATTTGCAGCAAACAACAGATTCAGTCGATACAGACTCTGTACAATGAATGTTACTTTTAGACTGCAGTCTGAGAATATAACCCGAATAGAACAGTTGATGCGAATAAGTCCCGATTACCACTTCCAGCAGCTTCAATTGCTATTATGATCGCGGTTATGGACATGATTATCATCAATGAGATGAATCTTGATGTAGCTGGATAAACAGGACACTTCACGCTTTGTGTAAGGGTTGGTGTTTCCTCGTTCTCTTGTATCGTTTCCTGTGCCTGGCGGATATCTTACAGATTGGCGGTCATAACTCGTACTACTCGCCGCCCCGCCCCCAAATCCAGTGGCAGCAGAAGATATGAAGCTGTCTAGCAATATTATAGCGCTTCTGCTATTACCCATTATAGTTTTCTTATCTGATATAGCCATAATCTTGGTAACTATAGGCCGACGAAGACTCTGCGTCAAACCAGAAAAATTCCATGTTATAGCGCATTCAGAGACGAATGCTCCCCTTGAACACGTATCTCAAGAAATACGAGATTGAAGAAGGTGGATGATATAAAATCAGCCAAATAATGCTGACTTGGACGTAAGAAATGAAATCAGGCATATGAGAGATAAATGACGCCTTATCATTTGCTAGTTCACATGCTCCTGCTATAAGGTGATAATCAGACTGCAAGGAGAGATCAAATAGGACCACGCGTTATCATTCGAAGCCTCCCTATAGAGTCAGTAGTATTATCGATTAATCATCCCCTGTTTGCCCGCGGGGTGTGATCCCTTTCGTTTCTCTAGATCCTTCCAGATGACTCAAATTTCCATACCCTTTTAGCTGTTGCAACGCGGAATGGAGTCAAACGGCTTGATTCAGCTATGAAGTGGGGTAGAGCCCGTATATATACACTCCAGTAGTACATATACTGTGTGCCTGCGTAGTTGATATCACAACAGTAGCAAAAAGAGTTAAGGTTGGCACGTATATATGGATGTTGATGCTCGAAGATTGTTAATTTAATATGCAGCCATATCCTGATGGGTTAGCCTTTATTTCACTCGGTCAGGGCGGAAAGAACCATTTAACTCAGCGAGTTCTAGGTACACTAGTACAAATTATTTATTGGCAGTTATAATTCAAAAAGTATCACGGTATTTTAGGTATGTTAAAAAGGATGTATAATAGATTACACACGTCCCATTACTCTGAGGAAACAGGAGAGAAAGCGTCAAAGACAACAAGAATTCGACATATCGCCACTTAACTCCTACTTGAGCAACCCTTGGGTCTCTCGAATCCAACCAAACTCATCATCCAAGTTCAGCGCTGCTCGCCAGTCTCCAGATCTTGCGTGACCCTCAAAATTCTCTGCTCTAGATGTTCGTCCACAAAGCCGGCCCAGCTCACCGCTGGCATGTTTATTTCTCACCTCTTGATAGGTCTGTGTGCGAAGATACTTACCGACCCAAAGCCCTCCTGTGTAGCGTGCAGCTTTGCGAGTGGGTAAGACATGGTTCGTTCCAATACACTAGGAAAGAAACATAAGTTGAGGAACACACGAGTAGGGGTGGCACTGTTCATGCAAACGATGTACATACCTTATCTCCGAAAGAGACACATGTATTTTCCCCCAGAAAGATCGCACCATAATTGGTCATCTTCGAGAGCGCTTCCCGAGGATTTTGAGTGAGAATTTCAACGTGTTCTGCGGCATATTCATCTGCAAGTTTGAAAGCCTCGTCCAATGTGTCAGTGACAATCACTTCTCCGAAAGTTGCCCACGAAACTGCTGCTACTGGGGCAGTTGGAAGCACCTTGAGCAGCTCGTTAATGTATGCAATAGCACGTCGTCCTACGTCTTCTGAAGTGGTTAATAGCACAGCTGGGCTATCGGGTCCGTGTTCTGCTTGCGACACCAGGTCTACCGCACAAGTATACGGGTTTGCGTGCTCATCCGCTACAATAAGGATCTCTGTTGGGCCAGCGAAAAGATCAATACCGACTTCACCAAATAGTTGGCGTTTTGCTTCAGCTACAAAGGCATTTCCGGGCCCGGCGAGGAGATCAACTTTAGCAATTGTTTTCGTGCCCACTGCCATTGCAGCAACCGCTTGGACACCTCCAATAATAAAGATCTCATCGGCACCAGCCAGATGCATGGCCGCAATGGTCGATGCGGGCAACTCGCCCTGAATGGGTGGGGTGCAGCCGATAATATGTTTAACGCCCGCCGTCTTTGCCGTCAGGATGGTCATGTGTGCGCTGGCTAATAGCGGGTACCGGCCACCCGGAACATAACTGTTGGATACTGAATCAATAGGGTGTACGACAACATATAGGACGTAGAAGCAGCTAGATTTCAAGCACATACCATCCTACTCGCTCAACCGGGTTGTTTTTCTGCCCCAAGAAAACTCCTGGTTGGATCTCCAGCTCAAATTCCTTGAGTGAGTCGCGTTGAGCTTCGGCAAATCGACGAATATTGCCTTGGGCTTCTTTAATGTCCTTGATCACCTGCTCAGGGACCTGGGCTATAACTTGCTCTATTTGTTGTGGTGATAATTTGAATTTCTCAGGGGACCAAGAGTCAAATTTCTCGGAATATCTTCTGACGGCATCGTCACCGTTTGTACGTATATCATCAATAACTCCTTTTACAATCGAGGGAACGTCTAGCGTGGACGAGGTCTCCGTGGCCTGGGACACTTGAACGGTCTTTAGATGCTGTACCATGATGTATTCTGCGGGATGTTAAAGTGGGTGTATTCTTAAGACTATCCCACGGGTCGAAATAACCTCGCCAATTTATCCGTAGGTGCTGCACAGATATATATTTTGGAATCCATCCCACTTGTGAGGCCCTGACCTCATTTCGAGCGAAGGCTCCGACTGGCCCGCCTTGCCGTGCGGGGAAACGCCATGCCGCGGAGAGCGTCGATTATCATGCTAATGCCTATTACTACATTGCATTGAAATGGCCGTCGCAGTTTTGAGTATGGTTCATCATTTGACACCAGAGGGATCATTTGTAGTGCTGGCGATTTATGAAACCTCTGGCCTGTCTTCAAGTCTCCTCAATATCTCGTCTAGTACGGTTATTTTCTGTGTCGAAACACCTCCTGCGCGCTACCTTCGGGGATTTGCTGTCTCGTTCATTGCCACGACTCATTCGTAGACAGGCATCAATAGCAAGAAACAAGGGTGTGTAAAGAAAGGTAAATGCTCTGCCATTATATGTGCGGCTGTTGCTGGATATATGTTCAGTGCGGAGCCTCGGGAGTTTAGGTGACAGAGATTCCCACCCCCACACCTCCTGATGTTCCCTCTTACATACGGTTGCCTGATTCCTATCCGTCCATTTATTTGCTTTATCTTTTGATTGTCTATATAAACCTATTCCTCCTACAATACAGCGTAAGACCAGGCTGGACATTGTAGCTTAACGGGATACGTTTTTCTCGCTCTTCACAATCCAAACCCTTATATCGCTCGGTCTTCTATTTCCCCATGCGAAATACGAGGTATGTCTCAGTTCTATACCATTCTCCTCGGTTTGCCGGCAGATATATTCGTGGTGGGTAGCAGTTTTACCCCATTGCTCAACCTCAGATCTCCTCATTNCTAATGTAGACCATAGACTTGCCATGTATCGTCATGTTGAAAGTCTTCGTTTAGTCAACTCGCTAACACGGGGCGAGTCTCAAATCGACGACTTACTCAGCCTTGGGCCCATAGACTCAAGCGCATAAATGAATGGTCCTCGTCGGTTGGAATGCAGTTTCCGTTTGAAGGCACTAGGGAATGTACTTCTAGCCTCTCAGGCTTCATGGGCGTGATGAAATAAATTATGTGCGAGGAGCTATACCTACGGGCCGAGAGTCACGCATAT
Organism: Scytalidium sp. 3C; assembly: GCA_000743665.3. Taxonomy (NCBI): domain Eukaryota; kingdom Fungi; phylum Ascomycota; class Leotiomycetes; genus Scytalidium; species Scytalidium sp. 3C. Next base: position 17,333 of record JMRO03000062.1, on the reverse strand, counting down.
CCGCAGATGTCGACAGGGATGGGCTCTCCATTTAGTTTGACCTGTGGCGTGCCTTTAGTCGTTTAGTCCCCCCGATAGTGTGATTGAGTGACCTAATACGAATATACCCATCCCGGCACCCGCAGCCTTACTATTGTTGATTCTTGGTGTGGTTTCAGCACCGTAAATTGTGTCTCGCTCTGCCAGGGCCATTGAGTCTGAACTTTCCTTGACGAATACTTCGCCACCAACCTATTCGTGGATTGTTAGTCTGATTGAATCATTGTGTTCGTCTAATCCTTTATATGTAATCGCCTAGTGATTTGAGCGACATACAAATACTAGACTGACAACGAGAACCTTTAAACCACGATCTACGGTTGTGAGATCAGCCGATCATTTCCAGAGGATTATCATAATTGAAAGTTTCTGCATCAAGGTTGATAACCGCTGGCATAACGTTGTAAAGCGCCAACTCTGTGTTACCTAGCGGGTACTCTATCACGGAGGATGCGAAAGGTGCAATGGACGAGTTCCTCAGGACTACTTTTAAGGTGTTGTAGCAACAGGTAGCTGCCTGTAGGCAGATACGCTGTAGCCTGTAGGCAAAGGCAACAGCCTGTGACTCAGGGGTTAGTAGCCTGGAGGCAACCACTGTATGAGTCACTATTGCCTAAAGCTACAGGGGAGTTAGGCTTATAAATATAGCGTACTTGACCACTGTAGGTAGTAGTTAGTTCAGTTGAATTCAGTTACATGCAACCTATACATCGATCTCACGTGACCTCGCAAGATAAGGAACACCTCTAGGTAGCAAGCCGTGTTATTTTTCTTTCTTTTCCTTTTTCCCCCTTTCTTTTCGCTATGCCGCTTTTCTGAGCAATGAAGTATATGATTTTATGCTTGTTAAACTGCCGACTAGGGAGGAGGCAGAGTTTATATATAGCACTCATGGTGGAGTGATCAGTTTGGAGTTGTAATCGATGGTGGCTGTCATTGCTCACGAGCCAATCAGTCTCTCTCAATAGAGGTCCCATCATACCACTTTTGCCAGCCAGCCACTATCTCGGAAAAATGGCATTTGAGGAAGCAGCTCACCAGATAAGCATTAAAAATCACAATTGCGTGATACTGGCCTGATAAAGAATCGAGCTTCTTCTCCTAAGCCAGCCTTCCAACCTTGCATGAGTTATAAATAGTGGACCCTGAAGCTTACGTTGAAAGATATTTTAAATGTAAGCGTTACAAATTTAGGTCTGAATTAGATCGAGATAACAATATTATTATCCGTGTCGGATATAATGCCTATTTTAGTTACATATGCCACAGCGAAAGGGTCCACGCGCGAGATTGCTCAACGGATTGCCTCATGTCTTGAAGTTTTCACTAACCCGATCGAATGCAAACCCATCGAAGAGGTTGAGATATCTTCCTTGGGCAATTATAGCGCAATCATCATCGGTAGTGCAGTTCATATGCAATCATGGTTAAAAAAGGCCCACGAGTTTATCCATGACAATGCTGCGACACTTAACAGCAAGCCAGTGTGGGCATTCAGCGTAGGCTTGCCGAAGGGGGAGGCTGACAGGTTGAGGGAGGAAGAGGTAATCAACAAGAAAATAAAAAAGGACTTAGTATGCCTCCAGAGGCACCAGCTGTTTAGGGGAAGATGGGATATGAAGGACTTTTGGTATTTGAAATTCTTTCTATGCTGTTGTCTATCGGAAAAAGACTCGTACGAGGATAGAAGGGATTGGGAAGCGATTGAAACATGGGCGCGTAGTGTGGGGGAGGAATTAGGGGAAAGTAGGAGAGGGCTGGCGACCGAGGTGTCTGCTGTTTAAGTGAACAACCAGAATATCGTTTTATCGGGAACTGAGAATATTTTTTGATTTATGTTACACAAAAAAAGGAAGATAGAAAACTGACTTGAAGTGAAACAAGCAAAATTTGAGAAGAGGAAATTAATGTCTGACCTTCCCAGTCTTGACGCAACCTCTTATGTAGCGCAGCCCACCCAGCTTACCCTACGTGTTAGATTCTGGCTTTGACCCGAAGAACGGTTTTGCCAGAAATGGCTCACCTTAGAAGTTCTTCCCGTTTAGTTATCGAGGTAGTATGCAAACTCTCCGCTTGAAAGGAATGCGTCTATTGAATATATATGCTATAGTGATGATTTGATACCCTCTGATACCTGATAATATATACAACTTCTACATCCGACTTCAGTTTTTAATTTGTTACCTAAATCTTTTCCAGGTATTATTGTTCTTTACCGCCGGAATTAATGGTATCCTCAGTCAGGATCCTCCCCATTGTACAAGCCAAAATCAAATCCGACGAAACAATAGTAATCCTATGGTCCTCCAGGCTGAGAAAGAGCCAGTTTGATTTCATGTCGATGATATAAACAACTTCTCCAATGTCGTCAATCTCAATTGTGTCGAAAATTTAGCTTTAAATATCTTCTATATTTAAATTTCTTAATAACTCTTTAAAGAAAATAAGACTCAACTCAAGTATCCCTACAAATACCGTGTAATAATGACTGGCAGTTGAGACTCCTCAACTAGAAGCGTATTGATGTTTCGTTTTAGTTCTCTTCATATAGATGTTAGCTCTGATCATATATTATTACCGCGATGTCATCAGCTTTGATCCTTAGTAGATAAATTTGTTTATATAGGGAAAACATTTATACATTTTGGACACTTTATATTTTGGAGCTATTATATGCAGTAGAAGAACCAGCAATACTCTTATAGCATCATGTTATAACGATACCAAAAAGGTGTAAGCAAATTAGAAGTATCTAACATTTAGTGATGCATGTGATAATACTTCTAGAGAAATTTGGGCGAATAATAGAATTCCTGACTTCTGACTGTAGCCTTCTTTGCTAGGACTTGTCCAAATTTAAAAAACGAGCTATATATATTGTACTTTGCCGGAAGATAGGCCTCAACTGACAGGAAATTTGTAAATACGTTGCATCTATCGTCTATTGGATCCCGAACAATTTTTGTGATGAGCTCACTCAAAGGCTTCGCGAGCTTTGGGCTCAGTACGAAGGCCAAACTACCGATGGGAAGATTTCCATCCATAACCATCTGCATGGCTTAGTCTGGACAAACCATTGGTCATGCGAACAATGGAACCATTTGCGTGCGCTCAAAGCTTTTAGCCATATACAAGATAAACATTATTATCGATCAGAATTGCCATTGTCTGATCCAGTTATCCACCCACTCTTGACTGATTGGCCCTAGTGCCGCCATTGTTTGACTTTGTTTCTCCGTGTTAATTGTTTCCAGCACCACGGGCTCAAGTCCAGCGGAAGATTGTTTCTCAAGATCTTCAAGAAAATCGAGAAGCTTCAATGCCGGGTTTTGAGAGACGTTATCGGTGTCAGAATAACTCCGGCGTAATGCATCGATCCAGGAGGGAAGTGGAACAACATCCAAGACGGACATGCTAAACCGAGACTGCAATGACGGCAAGATATCAGACCATAATATTTTCGACGGGTTGACTGTATGGTATACAAGCGGCAATTCTAGATGGTGATTATCTGAGAAAATATGATGGTGCTTTGTTACTTCCTCCGCGGATCCTGTAGCTTGTGATACTACTGTGGGTGTCCTGTTTGTTGAGGTTTTCATTAGCTCCGTAATAATTTGAGCTAAGACATCTACTGGTATCCAGTCCACGATTTCCATAGGTCCTAGCGAGGCTGGAAGCAACCCAAGGTGTATTGAGCTTGCGATAATGCTCGGCAGCCATTCTTGCTTGTTCCACATGCCCTGAATGGTGGTGGGTCCTGCAATTTGACCTACTCGGCATATCACAGATTGTATCCGAGCTTCTCTTGCTGCTGTAGCAAGAAGTTTTTCTGCAACATGCTTGGACTCTGCATAACCCATCTCCTGCGGGACAGTCCAGTCCTCAACTATCTGCTCAGGCACTTTTCCTTTGTGATTACTGTTCCAACTCATCACAGCGCCGATAGTTGAGATGAAGAAAATTAACGCACCATGCGCTGACCGAGACGAAAAGTCGATGAGTTGGCGCACGCTGTAAATATAAGGAGTTATAAATGATTCAATGGAATGGTTGAAGTCAACTTTCCAGGCATTGTGAACAATATGAGTCACATCTTGCAATAATGAAGCATATATAGAAGGTGGAAGACCGAAATATGGTTGTGCTAAGTCGCTCTGGAGGAATGCCACGTTCTTGAATTCGACGCTTAACCCTTTATTGAGATGGGATTCCTTTTGGCGTTTCTCTGCATCGCTTCCACGGTTGAGACAGTAGACTCGACAGATATCCGGATCACGGATCATGCNTGTCCAGTAAGTAAGAGCCGAGAGATCCAGTGGATCCAGTCAGCAATACCACAAAATGCTGTTTGGAATATGGGAAAACTGGCCTAGCTGTGATGGGAAGATCCAATGAGTACTTTACAAGTATCTCTTCCATTTTCTGATAACGGTCTTTTTCACCCACAACGGAGGGTATCCCATTGGGCTCTCCTTTGGCCATACTATTTTCCAGTGCTAATTCGAGTTTTTGAATAGTGCGTACAGAGTAGATTGTCTTTGCTGTGATGGGCATGTAATCTTTTCCAAGTTTTGCGAGAAAGCCGTTGATAAGTCTAACCAAATCAGTGACTTGCAGAGAATCCATCCCCAGCTGAAACAAGTCAGCCGCATTATCTATATCGTCCAATCCCATGCTGGTAGTAATCAAACGGTATAATGAATCTCTCAGGGGTTCTTGGTTAGAGTTGATAGGAGCCGTTGGGGTTTCAAAGGGAGTGTCTGCGGCATTAAGTTCGTAGAGCGCATCTAACTCTTTTCTATACAGGTCCAGGGTCATCTTGCGCTGAACTGTCCCTTTGCCAGACTGTAGCATCGGCTTATCTGCAGCTGTAAAGGTAATAAACGGCCGAATAACTCTACTATGAGCGGGAGATATTTCATTAGCTCGATGAATGGTAGGCCAAATCTCATCTAGAAGATCTCTTCTATCCTCATCAGACATTGGAATATTCTTCGGCTGCACCAATAATGAAGACTGAAACCTGCCTTGTCCGTAGACCAGCGCAGAGCTTACAGCAGGATGGGAGGAGACGAGACCTTCCATAGTCACTGGGTTAAACTTTTCTCCATTTGAGTAGACGATTACATCGTCTGATCGTCCAATATAGCGCCAATATCCTGGTTTAGTGGGATGTTTCGAAAAGAGGTCTTTTGTTGGGTACTCCTGAAGCTCTGGAAATGTTGAAAAGATGCCCTGGAATAAAAAGAGCTTTTCGTTACGAATGATGATCAACTCATAGAGCCCATCACCCCTGAAACGGTACTCATGTCCTAGAAAAGGACTAATACAGAGGTATTCCCAATCGTCAGCATCGGCAAGTTCCATAGGGAGTATTCCTAATTCCGAAGCCCCAAACATATTCATGACTCTTGTTCTTCGCGCCATGATATCCCCAGTATCTTTGGCAAGAGGTCCACCAGCATAAGTGACGTACTGGAGATTCTGCACGTTGTCCAAGTATGCCATTTCCTGGACAATATCGGAGATAATAGATGGTGGTAGACTGCTTCCTTGGACATTACCGTAGACATGTATCAAATCGGCAACTTCTGCGGTTGTTGGTCCCGGGGGCGGAAGCACAATAACTATCTCATTGTAAATGTTCATCGGAAGTGCGATAAGTATACCAGCCGCATGAAACAAAGGAAAGGATGTAAACATCCTCGTACCCCTCAAGTAGTGAGAATAGACCGGTTGACCGCCAAGAGATGGGATTGACTGATAAGCATCAAGTGTTGCCATGGTTCCATGAGTCATGACGACTAGTTTGGGGATGCCCGTCGATCCTGATGTGTGCACCGCAACAAATGGCTCGTTTCGACCCTCTTCAAATGTTTTGATATACGGGTAAATACTTCCTTCCTCCTCCTCATTCTGTAACCACTGATCCAATTCTGGTATGATGCATGTCCGCATTGGTCTCTTCAATAAAACTTTTGCAACAGCGGGAGGGGTGACGTGTGGAACCAGGAGAATCTTGCAATGAGCAGCTTCAAGGAGAGATAAGTGGCCGTCGATGCTGTTACGTGGGGAGCTAAGGAAAGCCTCAAGTCAGAAATGTTAGCTGAGGAGACGCAATGATGGATCTGGCCCGACCTTGTAGCCTGTCTTGATAGCTGCTATAATCAGAATCGCAGAGCGAAGATCTGACGGTCCCATGTACGCAAGGCTTTCAAAATCCAAGCTTCTGCCAAATTCCGTTTCAATCCACCATGCACATCGGTTGATTGCGGTAGCAATGGTACGAAAGTTGATGTCAATGAACCCATCCCGCGGATCTGTTGTCTTAGGAAGAGATGCGAATGGCCGATCTGGATTTGACCTAGCAATATCGTCTATGAGTGTTGGAAGCAACCTTCTTCCGCAGTCTGGGGGAACCTCTGAAATGGTAGTCTGCATTGCAAATTCTCAGTATTTCAGAATCTGTCAAAGGGTAAGTCCACGAAATATCTCAATACCGTGATTGGAACTTGGATGAATTCTGATGCGCACTATTCTACTTGAACCAAATTTGACTTACTGTGCCCTCGGTTCGAGCTCGCCAGCCCTCGATGAGATCCGAGGAGTTTGACGATCCACGGGGTTGGATCCCCCAGAAACACGGCGATGTATCCGAAGAGTTTCCACAGAAGCCTTTACAGCTTGAGATCCGGAAAGAAACAGAGTAACCAAGGAATGACCGCGTACCGCGGTATATCGGCTGCTATGATATCCCCAAGATCATTGTGCGTGTAAGTGACTGGGGTAAGCGTACCCCTGTCATTCTATCTATTTTGAAGTATCGGACAGGAGGCCGAGCACCATCGAGGGGTTCTTCTGGTGTGCACAGCTGACCTTGAGGCAACTCCGACTGGAACTCCGAGGATGGCCGAGACTGTTACGGTTCTCGCACATCGTGAGATCTCGTGCAGACTGATCCGGGGCAGATATAGACTGCTCCTGCCGCACTACATGAAGATCAGACTCTCCCAACGGCATTGTTGCCTCCAAAATAAATTGACAATATCTCATTCAGTTCTACGTTCTACTTTATAAGTGCTTCATTGCGATCTCGTGACGTCATGGGTTCCGTATCAATTCCAGAAGTAGATGTGCTGTTGGTAGGAGCAGGGTTCGGTTCATTTACCATGTTTAACAAGTTAGCATTCTGATCGCTTGTTTTCATATGTGCTTATCTGTCGTTAGACTTCGAGCTCAGGGGCTGAAATGCAAAATCTATGAGAAGGGTGCATCGTCTGGCGGTATTTGGTACTGGAACTGTTATCCCGGTAACTACTGCTGTTAATCTTGCGCAGAAAATTATTTTACTTAAGGTAACAGGCGCCCGCGTCGACAGTGATGCACCCATCTATCAACTTTTTGATAAAGAGCTGTGGTCGACTTTTACCTTTAAAGAGCGTTATGCTGGCTGGGTAGAGCTAAGACGGTATTTCGACCATGTCGAGGAGATCTGGGATATTAAAAAGGATATTGTCTATAACAAGTTCGTAGACGGAGCCACCTTCGACGAAGGAAGGCGCCAATGGTTAGTCGAGTGTTCAGATGGTAGCGAGATCTACTGCAGATGGTTTATACCAGGTCAGTCTCCCCAATATTAGGTTACTCGTAGTCTACCTTACTGCTCCGCTGTTACGTGCGAAAGAGATCCAGAAACCAACAGCATCAGGTGCTGCTTCCTGAGCGTTACACTGACATATTGTAACTTAGCAATTGGTTTTGCTTCAAGACGATATACCCCACCCGTCAAAGGCTTGAGTGATTTCAGAGGTGACATATACCATACTGCAGTCTGGCCACAGCATGGTGTCAATCTCAGGAATAAGCGTGTCGCCATAATTGGCACTGGTTCCAGCGGCATACAATGCATCCAGGAGGTTGGCGCTAGCACCGCACACCTGACCATATACCAGCGTACACCAAATTATTGTTTGCCAATGAACCAGAGACTGCTGGATGAAAAAGAGGAAGAGAAAAAGAAGGCTGATGGCATGTACGAAGAAGCTTTTGCACAGACCTACAAGACATTCGCTGGCTACACATACGACTTTTCGGAGAAGAACACATTCGATGATAGCCCAGAGGAGCGGGAGAAGTTTTTCCACAAACTCATGATCGAGGACGGAGGATTCCATTTCTGGCTTAAAACCTACAAAGACATGCTCTTTAACCAAAAAGCGAACGATGAAGCATACAGGTTTTGGCGCAAAACAGTGCTCAAGCGGATACCGGATGAGAAGAAAGCCGCCTTGCTTGCCCCTGAAAAGCCCCCGCATCCGTGGGGGACCAAGCGACCGTCGCTCGAGCAGAACTTTTATGAGGTTGTGAGCTTACCGCATGTTAATATTATTGATATCAACGAAAATCCTATCTGTGAGGTAACTGCCAATGGTATCTCCACCAAGCAAGGCCATGTCGAGGTAGACATCATCATCCTAGCAACTGGGTTCGACTCGGTCACTGGCTCACTCGGCCAGCTCAACATCCGAGGTACTCAAGGTAACACAATAGCTGACCATTGGAAAAATGGCATACGCACTAGTATGGGGATCGCAATTTCCGATTTTCCGAATTTGTTTGTCTTGTACGGACCACAGTCGCCCACAGCGTTCGCTAATGGACCGAGTTGTAATCAGGTCCAAGCCGAATGGGTTGATAGAACCATAAGAGATCTCATCAAGAATGGGATTACGAGAATCGAGGCAAAGAAGGAGGCGGAGGAAGACTGGGCTAGGAGAGTGAAGGAGAAGTGGGATGCTAGTTTGTTTCCATTGGCAAAGAGTTGGTACCAAGGATCTAATATACCAGGAAAGAGAATAGAGCCACTGAACTGGTAAGTATATCAACCAAGAAGTTAAAACGTTTTCTGTGGTATGCCTGCTAATCTTGAATGTGTTAGGATTGGTGGTCTAGTTGGGTACCAGGAAATCTTAAAGAAGAGTGTGGAAAATGATTACCAGGACTGGCTCATTAGTTGAATAGTCGGAGAATAAGATTGCTGTACTTTGTATCTCAAACCATCATCCCAAATTGAATTTCTTCATGGAGAGTTGTTGCCAAATGGGCTAGTTTCGTTTCTAGAAGCATTTTCTCCGCAAGATTGTCCACTTCATCTGCTCTTTAAAATGGATTTATATTCCTAGAAAAGTACTCCCGGGTGCCTTATTCTGGAACATTGAGTACCTAGTGACAAGACAAAGTTTTTCAACCCCCTGACCCCATCGTGTATATCACCGCTGAGATACATTCTGATTAATCGCGTTCTTACTTTGCCGTTACGTCAAATTTTGAGAGCAGCATATCCATTCGACATCGATCTTAGGCTTGGATGGCCACAAGGCATGCTAACGAAGGCCAGAAGAGCAGAATCACGCAATAAATAGACGATGAAATATCGGGTTGCTATTATATGATTTCAACTAATTTATTTTCTGTGGCTTAAGTGTTATTTGAAAGTGTGTGGAATTTTGTCTGGAATTAGGAAGATCCCGCTGTTCAATAAATCTCAACCACAAAAACGGATATAATATCGTCACGGGTTAATCTTGATATTATAATCATTTATATTCGGATCTAGTGCATATTTTAAGCTCTACCTTAAATGAAAGTATGCAGTGAGGACAAAAGAAGTTTCGTATTATTTGTTTCAATTTGTTACAACCTATTGAAAAGTAAATATCCCAAATGGACTGTAAAAATAACCACACACTAGATCTCGGATGACGTCAACTTATCTATAGAATCATCGTAACTGTATGCACAGCGGGCTCAAATTTGTGAGAACAAAACATGAGGATATAAGATATAAATCAGCCACAGGACCTTCATGATAATGGCAAAGCTCAAGGACAAGTGAACAAGACTACTGGTTTTGCTTCCCGTATAATCAATTCAGTGATATAAGTACACCAAAGGAGGACGAACTAGCAATACTACATGGACCTCAATCAAGTCAATGTGAGGGCCTAGACGGTATCCTGCCCGCTAACTTTATTCGACAGGCCTCTTTTTCTCCTCTTTCTTTTGCCCCTAGCCCTCCGAATAGCCGACAGAGAGGACGATAGATTGCTTCCATACATCATTGGGCAAAGCCAAGGTCTAAGGCAAAGTTCATTCCTTCAAAATCAAAGAACGGCATTCCAAGGCCTAGGTTAGGATCCCCAAAACTGAATGAACTCGGATCAAAAAGATCGATATCAATAGCTGGTAAGTGAGTGTAAGTGTCTTGTTCAGTGGGTGAAGCATTGTCGATGTTCATAATTTGACTCTTGTTCTGTCTCATGCTCGATCTCTCAGGGCCATCTTTAGTACTCTGCAGGGTTTCTCCAAGGATTTCAGCTATTTTGTCAAGGCCTTCGACCATTCTGTGGGCCAGATGATCGTTGCTGACTCGAGTGACCTTATATTGTTGGGCAAGCTTCGCGATACTTGTTACCAAATTTGATGTATTGGTAGACAATTGCATGCTATGCTTTGTTGCAACTCTGAGGAGGAATACACACGCGAAGGCAATCATTCCATGGACATATGGGGGAACTCCAGCTAATGCATTTTGCAAAGTTCTATCCCCAAGTATCAAGTTGATGATTTTAGACGCACTTGCTACAGCTTCTAAGGCTGTTTCGAGTAGGTAGTCCGGGATCGTGGGTTCTGACTCTGGAAGGCCACGGAAGACATGTGAGTCGAGATAGAGATTCGCAAAATGATAGTGGATATTGATGGCCTTGCTTGGCCAGTCACCAATATATTTGTTTGGATCTGGAGAAACTAGTGAATCTCAGATGTGTGACACGGTAGGATAACTTACTGGGATAAGCATGTCTCGACGCCCAGGCCTCCAGCTCATGCTTAAGAGAGTTGATTTTCAAGACCGAGAGGGCTGGCAACGGAGTATTCGATTCTTCCTCACCAAAACTCTCCCGAATCTTGTTCATTGTGACGCATAATGCTAACTGGCATGCGATGCGTTTATCCGAATCCGTTGCAAGAGAAGACGTCAGGTAAGCTTCCCAACCGGCCACGCAGTTTTCATCATCACGCATAATGGAAGACCTGCCGTATAGAATCGATAAATGACTGTCACATATATACAACAAATAGAGCAACCGAAGGCGGTCCATTGCCTTTTGTAACTGCTCAAGCGTGTATTTGTTAGGGTCATTTATCGACTCCACGACCTGAGTATAGAATCTACTGAGATGAAACTCGCTGGCACGCCGGATAGCGTATCCTGATAAAGTGTAAGCCGCATCAGGGAGCCAGTAACAACCAAGAACTGCTGCCTTTAGATACTCCAGATCTATGCGTCGGTCGAACATAGATTTGGCAACGAGTCTGCAAAACTCCCTGAAACACTTCGGGTACAAGTTTGGTCGGCTTGTATCGTGCAGAGCTGCTACTGTAAGTATACAAGTCGTCAGGATAGACGATCTTGCTCGAAGAGACTCTAAATCATCATAACCTTCGGTAACGTTAAAGACGTATGGATCCAATCGAGTGTTATAGAAAGTCGCAAGATACTTGGCATCTTCCACACTCAAAAATCCCCTTGAGATAAGATCGGTATCATGCAAATGCTTGTGGACCCGATCTTCATCCTCGCGCCCTAGCCCATATCCGTATCCGCGCAGAGAGCGTAGACCTGCGATTTGGTACAAAGACTCGATGGGTGCATGCGAAGGATTTTCATCCAACGGAGATATTAGTGAACAGTTTTCATATAACTGATCGTCATGGTTTTGTTCGTGGTCACCGAGGTCCAAGGATATCGAGACTTCATTCGTAGGGGTTTGAGCTGGCGGCAGGGAAGGCAAGGACATAGATTGCAAGACTTTCTCAAGTGATGAGTATACGTTTGATAGATCCTTTGTAATAGATGACTTCCATCTCGAATCTTCGGACATCAATGTTTGAAGACTTTTATTCAGTTGGCACGATAATCCACGTTCCTTGCAGCGTTGGCAAGGAGGTGCAGCCGGCATCATACATTTGATCTTCTTTCTTCGACATGCTGAACAAGCTTTGATTTTGCGAGAAATGGACGGAATCCTACGTTCTTCTGAAGTGTGTTCACTGATGGGAGTTACTGTGTTCTGTTTTGGTGCTAAGTTGTCTTCAAGAAGGGTCTTCCGGTGTGAGAGGGGGAAGGGCTCGCCTTCGTGTGATGGGATAGGCGACACAGCAGACTGATTCTGAGGTGAGAACAAAGAATTAGACGTCTGAGATGGCATATTTGCATCTATCCAGCTACGCTTGGACATTATTTCCTGCAGTATATGGAACATGAGAGAGATTCAAGCTGGAAAAAAACGGGCAGCGAAAAGGAGAAGGCTAGCTCGGTGTACAGAACGATCTTTGATCAACATCACACCGCGGGGGAGCCATTACCCCGTGTTTTACCCCGTGTTTTACCCCGCTTTCATTAACTGATCTCAAATCTTGTACCCCTATCCGTGGCGCATATTGATCAAATTCCGCCGTTGCCAGGCCCAACCTCTCTTTCTTTGCTCTGGCACAAACGCAGGACCGGCATCCATGTGCAGTAGAAATCTTGATCGTGATCATGTTCTCGTCACAATCGCTCAAGTCTTCCACTTTTCATACTTCAAGTTAAGAGTTCAGGTGTTAGGGCAATTGCTTGCTTTGTCGCAATTTGCTTTGGGGCCGCATATTAGCATGCGAAATATTTGGCATTACATATAATATCCCCTCGCAACTCATCCTTAGCACCTCTTCTGGTAGCCTGTCTATATTAAAACCGGTGTCTTATCCAATAGGACGGCCTTTACACTGACATGTTTTGTGTAGCTATATTCCCAAAATCCCATCTCCGTCAAGTCCTCCATAAGCGCTGCTCAGGGTATAGCATCCCTTGTAATCTTTCAATCCACCTGTCGTGAGTTTCCAAGAATGAATCTCAAACCACGGGTCAACCGGTCCTGATGCCAACTGGGGTGGAAGTGTACGCGTGAGTCCTTGGCTTATTGGATACGAGTTGCACGCATTATCATATGCGCGATGCAGCCCGGAACATATTCCGCGCCTGTGCCAATTGCTTCATCTGCCATTTCGTAGCCCGCTTTCCGGCTCCTTTACTGCGAATGATGGCTCTCAATGAAGTGCTTAGCACATCGAGACCGCAACACCGTAGATGCTCTACATTTGGAGCGGCACACACCAACACCAGGAGACGCATCCCCCTTAGACGACGAAAGCACGGTAGAATGTCAGTAGGCATCACAAGGTCAGGATCCTAGAACCCAACAGCGGCGGTCTCACTGATCATGATATGCATGGGGCCAAGATTTATTTAGCTCTTCGCTAGTTGGATGCATAGTTGCCGAATTCTCTTAGCTGAGCTTGTTTGGAGGGGGAGGGCCATATGTTGCTCGATCAATGCAGGTGCTGCAAGAGAGCAACTTCGGGCATTAACATAGTAATGCAGGAGGCCGCAACGCGATCTCCGACGGAGCAGACGTTTCCTTGTAAATGCGCCGGTCGCATTGATTGGCAGCCCCCCAGTGAGCTCTCTCCGGAACTACTGCAGCTGCGGAGATATGCAGTACTGTACAGTACCCGTACCGGTAATACTCTAGCAGGTACAGTGGTGTGGGGTTTAGCCCGTCGGACTAATTTTTGCCCATAGTGGCGGAATAACGGCTTGCGGGGAGTAGCAAGAATAGTTGGCCCAGAAAACTCCTGGAGCGGGTCCACGGCCATCCGTGTATCTTTAGCGCCTACTTTAGCAGCATCATGGGAAATGGCACAATTAAGAATACAGGTAACTAGTTCAAACTCGGTTGACTAGGTTTACACAATAGCACAGGGAGACGTCACAACTGCAGGTAGGCAGGAATCTGGTCTAATCAGGAAACAGCGGAGCTGCTGACGAAGATATCGCGATTGACAAAACGGTGTGTGACAAGGTACAATAAATAGCGAATACATTCACTTCCTTCCAAGCCTCCTCTGCTTGACTTAATATCGTCAGGGGGCCGCGTAGCTGCACCTCGGTAAAATAACCACTTACTCCGACCTCACGGGTTGGCCCTCATCGCTCAATCTGTAGGCCTCATTTCAGGGAGGTAAAAAACAATAATACGAGCACAGTCAGCATAGGTCCTGCAGGGTGATCGGCGCTAATTGGGACGGGGATAACCTATCTGTTACCCGAATTCTCTGCTATGTGAATGGAGAGCCTCACGAGGCGTTCATCTGGCGTGACTGAATTTAGTCCGGTTATCAAAGTAAGTTACGATTGTACTCAGATATTGTAGGAAACAATGCATCCGAGTTACCTTCAACTCATTCTGAAACGTGGAATACCAAAACTTTGCTGCGTTGAAACACACCAACTCCTATAATTTAGAGTTACGGCCTATATTGCCACGAGACATAGCACCGTCATTAAAGACTAGTAGCAGGAGGCTCAAAATGCCTTCGGGTTATGAAAGATTGTATTCCAATCATGTACGGTGGCCAAGTTAAATCAAAGTCTGAAAGGGGTGCGAACTGGTAAATCTATCTGTATTGAAAAACGTCGTACCAGGGACAACGCCGCCCACCCAAACCCTCTTCCAATAATACTCGCGGCACCTTGAAGCAGTGTAACTCTCTCAACGATCGCCATATATGCTATCAGCCAGAAAGCTTTGAGACAGCACTGTATCTAGCACGCTGAACAGGAACTGGCCGCCAGTGATACGGTACTTCACAATACAGAGTATGTTCATCAAGCGGCCTAATTCTCGTAGTTAAGCGACAGGGTCTTCGACACTGAGTTTACGAAGGAATACCATCTTCACCGTGACCGGGAAGATGATGCATGCTCCCCTGTACAGATTTTCAGCGCGCTATGCCTAGATAGGTGGTGAGTGTGTAGCATTCATAGTAAGGTGGATGTTGCTGGGGTCCATTTGAAATGCCGGCAGCTCCATGCGTTTGGCAATGCAAGACGTCGGTCTTTTGATTTCGCCCAACGCAATCTTGTGCGACTCACTCGGCTCCCGATAGGAATTTTCAGTACTAACATAGATGTATGGGAGGAAGACTATAATTATCATGGAACTGGGATGAGACTGCTAACCTGGGGAATCTCTACATAGCGCCTGGGGCGAAACTTAATTTGAAAAATATCTGCGTTAGTGGACAGGGCGTAGAGAAACTATCAGTATTTGAGTCGCCCCTCACCAACTATTTCTTTAAACAAATAATCAGGTCTATCCCACCACATCATCAACTCTGCATGTAATGAGACGATATCATAGATTTCGCACTCATCTTATCCAGTCAGCCCTCCGCCTTTGGTTCTATATTCCCTTCGTTCCTGAAATATCTAAATTCGTGCAATCACTTTGCCGAGCTCGCATTGGCATATAACCTGTCAATAGACTCGAGTTCAGATGCTTTATCTACAAAGCAAGGGTGAATAACCTTTAGACCGAAGTCATCCTTGCACACTATAGCGAGAGAAGCTCCCTCTTCTGGAAGGCCCCGAGCATGGTGGAGAGGTTATATGTGGGAGATAGACTGGTAATCCATCTCATAAAGGTTGCGTGTCCAGCGTTTGCATTTGCATCATCCACCCAATAGTCATATGCTAGCTGAAATTATAGGTACTCCAATGCTTAAGGAGTGCCGCTGGCATCAGAACGATAGGCGCTCCATCACGACATGCTTATCTACATATGAAAACAGATCAGTAATTGTGGGCAAGATTTTGGGGGAGGCTGGAGATATACTCCAGCGGTCTCGAATAGGTGTCTATGGCACTGACAAGTGGAATTGTAATGAGTGTTTTAATATGGTAATTATTAAGGTGCTAATATCTATCAGGCAAACTTTCAATCATAATCATTTTGATTAAAGCGACGTTTACCAAAGATGCTGCAGGCATCATCGTCTGAAACTCAGGCGCGCTGATGCGCTGCAGCAACGAGAGTTCATCGCCAACCAGGCTATGTTTATTTGCATGGAGCTCAAATTTCGTCAAATATTGGGGCAGAATGGATGAACATGCTTGAAACAGAGATTAAGCAGCATGTCTCGTAATAGTCTAGGAGAGATTCGGTCGCCTGATATTGCTGACGAGAAACGCTCATGAACCTCATACCAGTATTGCCAATACTAGATAGCGAGGTCGTCTCAGCGAAGCTCTACTGTCGTTCGTGGGCTGACTTCCTGGCGGTTCTCTGGTCCGTGAAGTCCTAGCCATTTTTGAGAGCCTTGTCTGTAAAACAACTACATTGGCAGTCCATCTTTGAAACTGAAACCTGTAATCCATACCCAACCAGCAGTAGGTTAATAATCATAGAATCAGTGTCTGAAAAGGATGGGTGGGTGGCTAGTTCTTAGCAGAACCAGAAGAGTAGTAGCGCCAGCTGAATAAACCCTGGATCTTTGTAAGTATTCGGGCTGCTTGGCCGCCCGTATTTGAGTACAGCCTAACGTGACAATACCCGATCTGGTGTTCAATTTTCAATCAGCATGGCTCCTTAGATATTTTGAGACTTCGGATATCAGCCTCCTGAGTTTTCATCCTATCGGTAGGGATGACGGCCAATTATTTTCATACTTCTCCCGTTCGCCGCATTTTCCGAATCGGGTACGGAGGTCCATTTCAAAAGTTCTTGCTCACACGGCGCTAAAAAACGCCACACGACAGTGGTATGGTCATGTGACTAGGAATATATTCGAAAATGCAAAAAACTAGTCGTTAAAGTTATGTCCTATAGTAATTTCAATAGTTTCAACTTCTTTTTATTCGTTAAATATATTCCTTGCATTCATTTGTTTTTTCTTAAATTTTTTTTTATAATTGTTATTTTTTCTAAGTTTAATTATTTCTTGTATATAAAATATAATTTGTTTAATTTAAGCTTAAATTTAATTTTGAAACAAATTCTTTTAATACTTTTATTATATTTGTATAACTTTAATTCGATTTTTAAAATTTTTTTTAGTTGTAGTTTTTTATTTTATATAAAACTAATAAAGTTTAATTATATTAAAATTT
Organism: Scytalidium sp. 3C; assembly: GCA_000743665.3. Classification (NCBI taxonomy): domain Eukaryota; kingdom Fungi; phylum Ascomycota; class Leotiomycetes; genus Scytalidium; species Scytalidium sp. 3C. The sequence continues at coordinate 238 of JMRO03000062.1, read as the reverse complement.
AAAGAATTAATATATTACAGTAATTATTTAACTTAATAAAAGTTATATATTCGTTATTAATTATGAAAATTATAAAACAAAGTTTTATTTTCTTAAATTATTGTTTTTGAATAATTTTTTTTTGTATTATTGAACAAATAAAATAAAATTTTAGAATAAGTATTTTTGTTTGATATCAATATTAATTAATATTTCTTTTTAAATTATTACAAAATAATTTTCTAGTTTTTTTATTTTA